>JALMQS010000161.1:1877502-1901851 GCA_024734495.1 Forficula auricularia | reverse complement strand
AATTACTTTTTGAAGTCGGTGCCAAACAAACTATACCTATAAGAGAACGTACCCGCCAAACGTACTAAGTAAGATCCGTCGAATGTATATGTTTGGCACCGACTTCAAAAAGTAATTTCATGTTAATATTTCGTCGTTTAGTTATAACTAAATATGATAATTATTTTATACCTTTTAGTATATTTTATTTTATTTTTAAGTTATTATTATTTTATTTGTTCCATTTAATTTTTTTGAAGTCGGTTTTATTTGTATTTTTAATAAAAATTATTTTTATTTTTCTCTTTTTAGTGATGTTATTAATAGTGATTTAATATATAATACCTTGCATGAATCTCGTAAGAGAAAGCGTCGGGAGAATGAATCAGAAAATAAAATACAATTCATAAATATAGAAATTCTCTCGAAATGTTTGCGGGTTTTAAATCAATGTTTTAAGATTTTTTTTATTAAAGATTTTATTTATTATAATTTCGATTATTTGGTCATAAGAATTGGAGATTTACGTTATTTCGTCATTGATCATATCTTCAGAACTTGATCAAATTAATATGGTACCACCCCGAAGGTACCCTCTTTCCAATAAAAAAGAATTATTAAAATCGGTACATAAACAAAACAAAACAAAACAAAACATATCAAAAAAGGTCCAATACCAATGAAAAAATAACGGGACCAATCGGAAGCTAGACTGAACCCAATAATCAAATTCGGTTCACAATTTTCGAAGATATGAGGTAACATAGACACAAAAAAAAAAAAAAAATCAGTCAAATTGAGAACCTCCTCCTTTTTTGAAGTCGGTTAATAAAATAAAACTCACATTTTGGAAGAGAAGCAAGATGAAGCTGGCTGACTTGAAAAGACTCGCTTCCAATCTGGATCAGAAACTGCATTTCACTGGACACTGAAATTTAGAAATAGAAAATTAATATTAAATATATTTATATATGAGAGAAAGAGAGAAGGTGAAGACAAAACAAAGATAAACTGATATTATAAGAAAAATTTTCCAAGCCAATACATATGATTAGACAAAATAAAGCAATCGAAAAATGTTTAATTAAATTTAAAACGAATCGAGAGAAATTCTGCCTGCCCGGACTTGCAAATCCAATTCCTAATCCAAGGGGCGGTAGAGGGGGAAATGAGTCTAGAAAATTAGGACTGGCCGGTATGACGTCGGTATGACGTCACAGTCTGACCTAATTATTTAATATATATAAAATGTATTCAAAAAAAAAAATTAAAAAATGTAATAAAATTAGGGTCAGGTCAATGAATGGGTTGTAGAAAACATTGATGAGACTAGAATTTCTTTCTTATGGAATGTGTTTGGGGTAGTTAGAAGGTAAAAATACTAAAAGTCCCTAGTCCTAGTTACCGGGGTTAGGGGGGGGGGGCCCCCAATATCCCGTTTTTTGGTTTTTCGCTTATATCTCAAAAACGGTGGGTCGTAGGGAAAAAATGAAAGCTTATAAAATTTGATACAAGATTGCACTTATTTATTTTATCTCTATTCCTTATGGTTTTTGAAATATTCTCCCGCGAATATCGTGAATGTATGAAAAATAACTTTATGTTTAATAAATTAAATTCAAAAACAATCTTTAGAATTTTAAATACCATATATTTATATTTAATATTGATAAAAGGTGTTTTTATAGTGCAGGTAGTTATTTGATGGCCCCTATATTGAATATAAAACTCTCAGAGAAAACAGAGAGATCGATTTCGTTCACCATTTTCAGAATCAAATTTTATTCGAGGGACTAGATGCAATTTAAAAAACCAAAAATCATAGTGCAAGTTTCATTTGGGGAAAAAAATTAAATTCGTTATTTTATATTGAAAACTTTCCGTACTGAGTCTTAAAAAAGTTTGCACTTTTTCCTCTCATTATTTTATCAACTTTATAATAAATATATATTATATATACCAAAGGCGTAGTCACGGGGGGAGGGGGGTGTATTTGAGGGCAGGGCTCAAGGGATGAGTAACAGCAACGACAAACCGTTTCTTATGGCAAACTAACCGTAATTAAATATATTTCATATGTTTAATCAAGAATTATGTTCTTTTTTAATTTCTTGAAGTACCTATTTGTTTTAATAAAAAAAAATTCACTCTAAATATTTTTCTTTGTGTATTGACACCCCCCCCCCCCCCCGCCCATGAAAATTTTCTGGCTACGCTTCTGATATATTCTGTATAGTAAAGTGCAAACTTTTTCAAGAGTCAGTACGCAATGTTTTCTATATAAAATAACGCATTTAATTTTTTTCCCCCCAAATGAAACATGTCCTGTGTTTTGGTTTTTACTTTATCGCTCAAATTGTATAAGCCCCATGTGGAATTTCCCACATTGCAAATCTGCCCCTGATCACGTCATGTTTCTTAAACATTTTTGAAAATAAATTGAAAGTTTATTTTTGCCGAGAGTAGCAGAATTTTTATAAATTGAAGGAGACACTAAAAGAGTGTGTCTTCTGCTGGAATTATAAATTTTTAATTTATATTTAAAACGAAACTATAGTCTCGTTATAAATAAAAAAATTATAAATCATGAGTTTCCTATATTTGATTCATTTGCGAATCGAGAATGCAGGTGATTTTTGTCAGATATATTAAGTAATAATAATATCTGAATTTATATATTTCTGTGTAAGAAATAATGAATTTTAAAATAGTTTTCTAATTAATATATTAAATAATTAAATAATAATTAATATATCAAAGAGTTGTTTTTGACCGCGTTTTTAAACAAGATATATATTTATATCGCTAGACTACTGCTGGTTGAGGTCCAGATTTAAGATTTAGCTGACTCCGAGGGGTGAACCGTGACCTAATATGCTGTACACCTACTTCCACTTGTACTTCCAAATATTTCCAAGTACTTCCAAATATTTCCAACTACTTCCAAATATTTCCAAGTAATTCCAAATATTTCCAAGTAATTCCAAATATTTCCAAGTAATTTCAAATATTTGCAAGTACTTCCAAATATTCCCAAGTACTTCCAAATATTGCCAAGCACTTCCAAATATTCCCAAGTACTTCCAAATTTTTCCAAGTACTTTCGAAATACTTCCAAAGAGGTGTACACCTACTTCCAATCGCGGATCACCCCTCGGCTGACTCCAATAGCCTCAGCCAGCAGTAGTTTAGCGATATATATATATATTTTGTTTAAAAACGAGGTCAAAAACAACTCTCTTTGATATATTAATTAGAAAACTATTTAAAAATTTATAATTCCAGCAGAAGACACACTCTTTTAGTGTCTCCTTCAATTATTGAAAATAGAAAACTCTTAAATCTGGCGCCATGAAAATGACAGCTGTTGAATGACATCTACCTCAATTACGCTAATAAATAATTTAAGATAATGATATAAGAGTTTTAACTATAACCCACTGTATTTTATGCTTTCACATTCATAGACATTCCAAGAATTTTTCAAAATAACAAATCATGATTAATTTGATATTGGACAAAAAATTATGAATGGACTAAATGATTTCTCCTTTATTATTTTTTTGGAAAAAAGAAGAACCATACAAAATGTAATAATTTTACATCTTATTTCTTTAAATATTGATTTTCAATTGCTTTGGAAATTTCAGAATTATTCATTTAATATATTAACATTCCTTTCTTGTTATAAAAAATGTCAATGATATCATCTCATAAGAGAAAAAGTCTCTCTATTCGTGAAAAAATCGAAATTATCAAACATTTAGAAAGTGGGGTGAAAAATAAAGAAATCTCCAAAAAGTTTGGCCTGCCGTCTTCAACAGTATCGACATTACGAAAGAACAAGGATATCTATCTTAATGCCATGAGAGAAGACAACAACACCGAATCGAAAAAATTTCGCAAATGTCACCTCCCAGACGTGGATGAAGCTTTGATCAAATGGTTCCGAGAAAAATGCAAGGAGGGCTTTCCAATACATGGACCAATGCTAAAGGCTCAAGCAGTAGCTTTTGCAAGGATGTTCGGACATAAGGAATTCGTCTGCAATAATGGATGGATCGATCGCTTTAGAAAAAGGCATAATATCGTTTATAGTTTAAAAGACAAAATTCCCAAATCATCCCAGCAGTGGCTGGGAAAGATTTCGCCTGAAGCAGAGAGCAATATTGTAGAAACAGTCCTTCAAATTAAAGGCCATATAAATAATTACGAACAAACTAATCATGAGCAATGGCTGGGAGGCGGCTGGCCTGAAGTAGATGCAGTTTTGAAAATGGCAAATGATATCAGACACAAAGAGATAAACCAAGATAAAAACATTCAAATGGTGGTATCGAACCAAACACAAATGGAATCAAAGAAAATTCCTTCAATTCATGAAGCCGAAAACGCACTCGAGATATTGAAGAAGTTTTTTGATTGTAATGAATGGCTAACAGAAGAGAGTGTTAGTGCTTTTGGTGTTTTGAAAGATAATTTAAATAATCTAAAAGCTCCATCTTACAAGCAATCATCTTCCGCAATATTAAATTGTATCAAAATTAAAAGAAGCAGAAAACAAAAAAATCCTGTGAAATGTGTTTAAACACATTAAAACTTAAATATAAATAAATATGTACAAATTTTTTGTTGGCATTTTTAATATTCTAATATTTATACACGAATTATAGTTGAATAAAAATTATTTTAAAATATTTGTATAATCTATTCATTTATTATTTGTTCATCATAATAATGCCTAAATCTACCCATATGATTAGCTAATATCTGTGACGTGACATGTTTAATCCCGAATATGACAAAACATAGAGATATGTGCTTGGTGTCATTCATTCTTTTCCAAATTTATACATCTAAATCTCAAATTGCTCAAGTTAAAATGTAGTTTAATTCAAAACCAAAAAATTATGCTACTCCCATTCAGTTTAGAAATTAGGGAAGATTTTGCTGAAGACATGTATGGAGCATCGCCATGTACGAATGTGAAACCTGGACGATTAGAGAGGAAGTCAGGAAAATGGAAGCTTTTGAATTGCGATGCCACAGAAGAATGTTAAAAATTAAATTGGTGGATAGAATTAAAAATAAGAAAGTTCTTGATAAAATTAGACAAGAGAACAATGTAAAAGAATCTGAGGAAGAAAAATAATAGAAAAGATGTTAAGACACGGGGGATTGCTTATAGTACAAGAGCTGGTAACAAATTTTGACTACGGATTTGATACAACTAGCAATAATGTGTAATATAGTACCGTCTATGATAGTTGTATAGGGAATGGCTGTAGCAGGTGGACCAGGTACTGCGCAAGAGTTAGGTAAAAAATATGTGTTAAAAAATATTATTGATTCACAATGAAATTATAAAAATTATAATGTATAATCAATTATAAACATAATATATTCACCCCAGACCATTTGTGTGGGGTGACGTGGAATCAGACTACCCCAATGAGTATTTTCACAATATGAAAAAAAATATTTTTGATGCACGCTGAAATTTTAATAGCGTGTTAAGTAAAATTGTTTAATAATAATTCCAAAAAGCCAGACTCTACGGGTGGTGTTAAAAAAACTGCCAGGCGCGATAAAGAATATTCCATGAGCTAGAGTGAGAAAGGCTACGGGAGAGAGAGCGTTTATCTGCAGCTTCTTAGGGCCCTCATGTACTGAGTTTTCATTGGCTCTGAGCGTTCACGTGGTTTAACTATATGTTCTAACCGTAAAAAACAACAATTTTTTCAACATTTTTGCTTTTGCAAAACACACAAGAAAAGGTTTTATTTTCCATTTTTAAATTATTATTTGATAAAAATAATTGTTGTAATTTATAGTATACAGCAATTATTGATAATATTACATTTAATTGATGGATTATATGTTTATAAATTTATGAATTTATCACTGATAGGTTATAAAAAACTATTAAATAAATTTGAAGTAACTTAAACACGTGTTCACGGTAATGCACCAACTCATTTTGCTCCAAAACTTTCAGGCAGGATGAGTGTCAGTACGGTTAGTTCATCTAGTTAAACCACGTGAACGCTCAGAGCCAATGAAAACGCAGTATATGAGGGCCCTAAGAAGCTGCAGATAAACGCTTCTCACAATCGTTCTTTCCCGTAGTCTTTCTCACTCTAGCCCATGGAATATTTTTTTTTGCGTCTGGCAGTTTTTTAACACCACCCAAACGGTCTGGCTTTGTGGAATTATTATTAAACAATTTTACTTAACACGCTATTAAAATTTCAGCGTGCCTCAAAAATATTTTTTTTCATATTGTGAAAATACTCATTGGGGTAGTCTGGTTCCACGTCCCCCCATTCAAATGGTCTGGGGTGAATATATTATGTTTATGATTGATTATAAATTATAATTTTTATAATTTCATTGTGATTCAATAATGTTTTTTAACACATACCTATTTTTTACATAACTCTCATCCTTGCGCAGTACCTGGTCCACCTGCTACAGCCAGTCAGACTGGCTATTCCCTATTCAACTATCATAGACACGGTACTATTACGCATTATTGCTAGTTATGTCAAATCTGTAGTCAAAATTTGTCACCAGCTCTTGGACTATTAGGGTTATTTTAGAAAGCGAGTTGGGTAATGAAAGAGGAAGGAGAATACCTGGATAGAGATATTCCCTAGATAACTCTATGGGTTGTGTGACTTTAAGAGAAGTGCAAAAGTTGACCTGGTATAGTGTCGAATAGTGGGGGGTGGCTCCGTCAAATCAGACTTAGGACTGGATAAGGCTTATGATGATAACATGTTAATAGACTTCTTTTATTGTTGGTGTGTACTTTCAGAAGAACAAAAATGGAAGGTAAAAATATCGAAAATTTCAACAGAGAAACGTATAAAGCTAAAAAATTATTATTATTACAAAAAGTTTCTTGGGATAGAAAAAGAGATATAGGGATCAAAAATCTTATGTCGATGTAGATATATTATAAATGATAGGAATGAAATATATGTATATACAAAAATGTACCTATTTAAATTTTATATAATAAACCTTAAAAATAAATGGAAAAAATGAAACAATATCCTTCAGTTGCTTGGCAGATTGATTATAAGCCGCGGGTCTAAAAAAGAGAATACGGGTTGATCTCACAAATTGTACTACTTAAATATAAACAATATAATGGGTTTTAAAAAATAAATTATATTATTAATTGGAATTAATTTTATTGATTTATCAAGGGCAGCGGCGTTTTTTCACAACTAAACGAGATCGTTGGAATCCAAAATCAGACAGACGTATTATTATCTATCTCTAGTTGCAATGAAATTAGATTCCCGATTCATTGTTGATTCAATCCATACAGGAGGAGTTATTATGTCTCGTCTCCCTCCAATAAAACCCGATCATTTAAATAATAATATATTGGAAGAATCATTGGTAGTGATTGCTGATTGCTAAATCACTTATCACCGTCCTTAGATATAGAACAGGAAAGAATAAAGCTAGGTAGAAAATCAATCAACATTAGTGGAAGCGATGGGGTTAAAAATATAAACTAAAGGATTTTGAGCTAAGAGACAGACCTGTGACTAGTAAATAAAAGTCCGAGCTTAGCTCGTCCACATACGATTCCTTACAGGTAGGTACACAATAAAATTTGGCAGGTTCATAGTGCCCGAGTTCTGACCAAAATAAAAATTACAAAATAAGCGGTTAATAGGATTTTAAAACTCATTCACAGGAATCAAATTTGATCGAGTTAGTAAATAAAAAGAATGACATATGTATCGCGCTAAATATCCCACTTAAAGATTTAAATCTTCATTTGTAAAATTTCGCGGTCTAGAATTCTTTAGCTCGATACACATGGCAGAGGGTTCACCTCACAGGGGAGGCATTTGACCCGGATTACTAATTTTGTCACCGGGTTCAATTCTCGGGGTGGGGAACAACAACTCTTCTGAGATATATTAAAAATAATCTATTCCATCTCAGATTTAATATATGAAAACTTCTTGCGACTTTCTAAGAGATTTATTTATATCTGCAATTTGAACTCTTATTTTTTATCTTCATCCAAACTATTTATTTTATAGCAATCAAAATATTTTCTACAAAAGTACTCACACTAATGATGATTTTCAAAAAATTTTAAATCAATGGCAAATAAAGTTAAAGTTGAATTTACCGTATAGGCCCAAATCTACCGGTCTGTGACAGAGGCTTTTGACGAAATAAAAGTCTCATCTTCTGTTTTCCTTTTCATACTCTCTGTTTCATAGAGCCCTACTTTTTATTTCTTCGGTATGTTTAATTATGAGGTTGTGATTTAACAAAACATTCATTTTTAATAACTTGTGTTTTATGGACTTATCGCATCTGAACTGGTCAATAGGTACCTATATATAAATATAGCTTCGGTACAGAAGGAAATGGGTTTTTGAATAATTTTTTAAATTCATTTGCTATATAAAATGTTTTATTCACAAATATCGCAGTAACACAACTATTTGTTTATTATAATATAATTTTTATTTTTAACAGATCGCTTTCTTAATTAAATTTTAAAATATCTTAGTAAAAAGCTATTTCATTATATATTATTTGATTATAAACTAGATTCAAATGAATACAATTAATAAAAGTTAACTGTTATCTATAGGCTCGTCGACACTTGAAAAATAGTCAATTCTTACTAAAATCAAAGCTAAGCTGGGTCATTCATTCTCTTTTTATATATAATACAAGTAAAAAACATCACTTAATAACATAAAATCTCCTTTGACAAAAAATATACATTATATATACTCATCAAAAAAGTAACATAAATTAAAGATAAATCTTGTTAATAATATATATCGTTATATTTATTAAATTCGGAAAGTTCTATTAGTCAAAAATTAACAAATTGTTAATTAAAATGCTTTGAAATATCTAAAGTAATAAATGATTTAGTTTTTATATTTTTAATTATATACAAATATTCTTATATATTTCAAAATTATGCATTTATAAGCTAACCCAATTTTTTAATAACATACAGCATAATATATTCATTTAAGAGTGTTTTTCTAATAATTGAAAGATAATTATATATTTCATTTAAAATAATAGTCTTTCTCTCCTAAATGTCACTTTAATTTATATGATGATTACAAATAAATGCTATTAATGAATATAATTAATATGATAAAAAATGAATTAGTGGAGATTTCGTTGCAGATAATTAAAATTTTATTTTGATTTTAATTGCTATTTCGGAAATTGGGAATTAAAATTGATGAAGATTTCTAAGGATAGATATTCCTTGAATATTACATTCAAGCCGTTTTAGCTTCTATTTCTACAAAAGTTTTCGAATATAGATATATGTGAATCAATCAAGCCGGATTCTGGGCAGAAAAGCAATAATCCCATGCAGTTCACCATCAGTTTATGAATGATAATTTTATCATTTATTTTCTTTTCTATTTACACGATTTTTACATGACCACCAAAGTTTTAACATTTAATTCAACTCCTAAAAAATATTTTGGAGAAAACTGGGAAAGTTGCATTTATTTTTAAAACAAAATAATAATTTCCGTTTTGCAGATTCTGATAATCCGAAATTCCAACTAAAATCAAAACTTTGGAGAAAAAAAATGATATTAATAATAATTATTTTTATTAAAATAAAACAAGATATGAGATAAAAATATTTTCAATTTTAGAATTATAATATGTAATATTTTATTTAGTTAAAATAAAATCATTTAGTAAAATGCTAAATATAGAATAAATATGTATAACGTATTAAGTCCTTGGATTTCTTTGTTATTTTATTTATTTAAAACACCCTTAAAATGAGATGGTTAGATTAAGAGAAAGTGGCGTTTTGAGAATGAGTGTGAGAAAGTAAGGCTTGGTGCGTAAATTTATCCCAATATCGATCCCGTCCCGTCCCGTCCAACGCCGGCCCGGCCGTTCCCTGAGAACCCAACCCCGAATCTTTATCATCATTGAGCTGAATGACTAGCACCCATCTTACATTGCGTATTCGTTTCATTTAACATCAGTTAAAATATTAATTATAACAATAAATTAAATATAATACATTATCAAATTCTTTTTTTAATGGATGGATTTAGAGCTCCTTCCATTTTTGATTGAAAGCTTAATATTTCTAGGACTAAAGAATTGGCGCCAAGATTATTAAAAAATAGTTCTTTCATTTTGATCTAAAGTTATTAATTTTTTTTGTTTGTTTTTCTATTTAAGTAGTTTCGAAGAACAGAGTTTGTTTATTCCAGGCGATTTAAGTGATTTTATTATAAATTTTAATTTTTGTAATACTTTGTTTTTTTAAGTGTTTAATGAGATTTTAATTTCAGACAATCGAGAGTATTAATAATTAAGAAAATTAAAAAAGATCTATAAAAATATAAATAAATCTCAAAAATCAAAAGGCAAATGGCCCGAAATGAAAAGGAAATGACTTAAATAATATATACATATTTATGTATAAAAAGAATAACTCCAATTGTATTGAGAATGAAAATGAATTGTGAATGCATTAAGAAGAATGGCTCATTTTTATTTAGGATGAAGAAGGGTGCTATGCAGTGGTAGCGTTGTTTTTTGGAGAAGTGGGTGCAGATCGCATTCGTCGAATATACACATCCAGAAGTTTTATTTTACTTCCAGGCAAGGAGACCAGATAGGGAGCCAGAGCTGCTTGGTCGAGTTGTTTATGAAGAGCGACGATACAGAAAACAGCACATTTGCGAACACTACTATCGTCATTGTCATAAGCCTAAACAAAAACAAAATCAAATATTTATTAGAGTATACAACACTGCCTACTAATTAATATATTAAAAATATTGTTAGAGTTCGTGGCTGTGATGAAACTGTATTAGATGAAGGAGGAGGTATCAGCCAAAGATGGAATCACTGGGTTCAATAAAACACCTTTCATAAAACGTTTCGGCCTGAATTTATTTGGCCATCTTCAGTTAATTAGGAGTTATACACAAAATGCGGTACACATTGTGATCGAATCAAGCCTTGTCAAAAATAAAATTTTTAGCTTCATGTAAATTTATAACGTTTCAGAATGAATTCTGAAACTTTTGGGTCCAGGCACGTTATAAATTTGCATGAAGCTAAAAAATTTTATTTTTATTTTTGACAAGGCTTGGTTCGACCACATATGTGTACCGCATTTTGTGTATAACTCCTAATTAACTGAAGATGGCCGAATAAATTCCGGTTGAAACGTTTTATTAAAGGTGTTTTATTGAACCCAGTGATTCCATCTTTGGCTGATACCTCTTCCTTCATCTAATATATTAAAAATATAAATAATTAAAATATTAACTTCGTTCATAGATGTTTCGTACGTGTTTTAACGTCCCAATCAAGGAGAGTGAGAATTTGATAAATGGTGGTAAAAAAATTATAAATCTTGTTTTAATATTTGATTTAGGCAGATTCGATAAATCTTAGCAAGGATTAAAAATTTCGCTTCTTCGAAATTCAATTACCAAATCGATTCAATAATTAAAAATGTTATATTTTTAAATATACCACAAACAAAACTCCATAATCTATATATATAAAATAGAAAAGTATGTGGATATATATGTATGTGGAAACGATCTGATTGGCCAGTCCATAGCCAATGCCAAAGCGTTAAATTATTAGAACGATTCTGATTGGTCAGATAGTGATCGTGCTTAGGCAATGTGTTAAATAAATCTTTCCTTATTCTTCCTTATTTTTGAATCAATTTCATTCAGCACATTCTTTCGATACTTACAGTAAGATTTTAAATTTCAATTATTAAATTGGTATGAACGAGACGCTCCCCGCCAGGGGCTAGGTGACGCCGGGCCGAAGGCCCGGTCGTCAGCTAGTATACCATAAACAAAACACTGAATTGAAATAATATTTTTTTTGTATGTCTATAAAAAATAGTGACGATAGGTGTGACATCTCGTCGAATAGATAGGATTAATAATTACATGTAAAATCAAGCGAATTCGTCCCTCCTGGCATCTATCGGGGAAACAAAATGTATTCTGCCATAAGAATAATTCATTTATTTTTCCGTTAACAAAAGCCCCTCTGTTAATATTGTAAGTAAAATAATAAATTCATTTTACACTTATTATGTAATACATTTGCCACTTTTTTTTGGTCTAAAGAGGCACTTCCTCAAGCCAATCCCTCGAACACTTGAATTTATTATGATTTGAATAATCCATTCAATTAATTATATTATCTTATTAAATGAATGAAAAATTGGTGAATTCTAGTTTTCGAAAGACTAAAAATAGAAATTTTTTTCAAGATTTTATTCTACAAAATACTGAAAAGTATTTGCCTTTATTGTAAAACAGCTCTAACGAATTTGTTTAACAAAAATTATATTTATTCTATATATGTATAAATTACATTTCAATTGAAATTAGTGCTGAGTTATTTAGCGATTTTTTTTTAATTTACCGAGTTCTGTGAAAAGTCAATTAACATGGTTTGTGAATTTTTAAGAATTTAAAATGTTTAGGTTGTATTTATATTTTAACTATTGTCAAAGTTTTGCTGTTTTTATGTTTGTTTTTTGATTAAAACTATAATATAATTTTTTACCACTTAGTTTATGCTAAGTGAATTTTATATAAGCGTATTTATGACTAAAGTTTTATTGTTTTTGGCATAATAAGCCTTCAGGAGGCTTGTCATGATTCCAGCCAAATGGGGTTGAATGACTTCAGGCGGGTTGACGTCAACAACAGCGTTTAACATTTTGATTGCAAGCTGTTTGATTGGAGTATCTGCTGTTAAAATATGTGGATTAACCACTTGAATCACTTGTGCTGCTGGCAACACTCTAGCCATTACGACGAGACATGCCTCAGCGAAACGGGCCATCTTAAAAAAAAAATGTGATGAATGGCAAACAAAAGTACACACATTTTTTTAAAAAATAAATTCACTTACATATTTATAATCATGACATGATGATTCTAAGACTTTGACTACAAGTAACTCTGTATAACCGATAAAACATTGGTCCAATGTGCGTCGTTTGAACATCTGCAGAAGAACCTCAAGGACCCAAATTCGAACTTTGTATTCTGGCCTTTCAAGAAGCTCTAATAATATTTTTAATAAAACTCTGAAAAAATGTTAAGTTGTTTTCAATGATTAGAAACATATTAAAAGATAGACAAATATTTAGGAAGATTTTTCGTGGGAAATTTTTTATTAAGGTTAATTTTTCAACTATTAAATAATGATAAAAGTAACAAGATTCACTCAAGCCATCGGTAGTATGAGTGTTTATTGTAAATTTATGTTATATAGGAATATTAATAAATTAATGTAAATAATAAACTCTTATTAATTGAGATTTTAGCAATCTTGTAATGTCAATTAGTTCACCAAATAATTATGTTTTAGATTATATTTAATATAATTAGCTTTTTTTTATCATGATATTGATACAAGAAGAAGTTGCACTAAAAAGGTACAACCTTTGTAGTCCACCGTGGACCCTTGTATCGTAAAAATAAATAGAGATTTAGGGATTGGGTCGAAGTTGAAGGTATCTGTGGATGCGGGTCTTGAAATATTGAAGGTTATAAGTTGCTGGAAAAGCGGTCGGAGGAAGAGAGTTCCAATCTCTAGATGTCATAGGGATAAACGAATTGGCGAATGCGTTTGTTCGGTTAGTATCCAAAAGCGTGTAGGGTTGTTGAGTCTTAGAAAATCGTGTATTTCGCGTAAATGAAGCCTTTGGAGGGATTATTGATTTTATCTCGTCAGAACAAAAGTCATGGTAATTTCTATAAAAAATAGAAAGGGCGGATCTATGATGTATTAGGAGGCTAGTATCCAAAGCGTGTAGGTTGCTGAGTCTTAGAAAATCGTGTATTTCGCGTAAATGAAGCCTTTGGAGGGATTATTGATTTTATCTCGTCAGAACAAAAGTCATGGTAATTTCAATTTCTATAAAAAATAGAAAGGGCGGATCTATGATGGGCTAGGGAGTTGAGAGTGTCAATGCAGGATCTTCTATCAGTCTGATAGCCCGCCTCTGAATTGCATCCAAGGTAGCAAGAGAATGCTTGGAGGCCCCTCTCCACAAATGCGAGCATTATACGAGACAGGTAAGAAGTTGAGTGGGGGTGAAAAGGCGTTTGGTCGGGAAAAGAAAGCCAAGCTTACATGCTGCAGCTTTTGCTACTCAGATAATATGGTCATTCCAAAAAAGGTCAGAAGCTAAGGTGACACCCAACATTGATAATATATTTTGTCAAAAAATTCCAATGAGCTCGAATCAAAGGAAATGTCAGGAAGGTTCCTATCTAGAAATTATGCAGGATTGCGTTTTGCCAACTAATTTCTTAATGGTAAAAAAGCGAAATATTCTAGAGAATGAAGCAGACATGTTTAATTTATTTGTATGATAGCTAAATATTGTAATGATGAAATTTTGCAAAATATTTTTAACGATAATTAAAAATAAACTGCAACGGATCGTTGCTAAACTTTATCCAAATTCATTTGAAATATTAATATGTTCTTGAGTAAAGTACGTTAAAATATAATTTTACTAAAAACTTTATTTAACCTTTTTTGTGGTCCCCAAGGTACTTAATTAGGATATTAAATTTCATCAAAATTGGTTAAGTCATTTTCAAGATATTTAGAAAAAACTAAAAAAGTACTGAAATAAAGTACTAATGTTTGTGGACCGATATGTACCAAAAACTAATCAGCGCTTCATTTTGTTAAACTAATGGTAGGTTTTCAATTTCATTTCAATCAGCGCAAAGGTGTGGAAAAAATCGTGGACGAAAAAAACGATAACACACATACATACATACATACATACATCCCCACGCACTTCCAAAAAAAATGGCACTTTTTGGCCTCTCGACGAGATTCTAGGTAATTTTTGGCAAAACCGTCACGTGCTAAAATTATATCTCATTGAATACTTCAATTTGTGACCTTAATTGAGTCCATGGGTTCCGTAGTCTTTACCTGAGGACGCTTTGAAGTCGCGCTTGCCGCGAGAGCGATTCCAATACTTTCTCCCATGCTTCGCATTGGATAAAGTAAAAATAAATTTGTTTTTAATTATATTATATAATAATGAAGAAGTCGAGATAATGAAGAGAGAAGTTTCGTGGAACCAAATATAACGTTTCGAAAATATTTTTTTTTCTCAATTCAATCTTTGTGAAAAATATGAAGTGAAAGTTCATTTCTGACGGTAGAAGAATTTTACAATGACAGGTCAAATTTTGTAGCTCTACATAATTATATAAGCATAGATGTCGGAAGATTTTCATCTCTAGGATTAAGGGAATTGGGTTCAAAGCACGAGAGGTTAAGCCCTTCTGACATGAAATTAAACATATTGAATAATCTTGATATGGTCTTTAAATTAAAATTTTAATCATATTAATTAATCTCACCTAAAGTTTTCTCGTAATAACGTTGTACTGCGTTCATGTGCTATCTTTCCCAAAGCAGCAAGACAGAGAAGAATCTCTTCAGTAACTGAATCAGGATTTTTTAGGACATCAAGTGCTTCTTGGACAATATTTTCTTCCACAGCAGGATCTTAAAATAAAAATAATCGTAAATATAATACCTATCATTTATATCTTTTAGTAAAATAATTTATAATCAAAGTAATAAAAAATTAAATAATTAAAATAAAAATTTTAATTATAAATTCTAAAACAATAGGAAAAGGATACAAAAAATGAATTTGAAAAATATTGATCTATGTTAACTACTATTTTATTTAAAACTTTATATTTATTACCTTTTGCAAAATCAATAGAATCAAAGTCAATGACACCAACAGGGGATTTTGTGGTACCGTTAAATTCCATAAGTCTTGAGGCAATATATGATATGTCCGCCTGGAAATGATTTGTGAAAATTTCTTAAGCAACCAAATTTTTGAATTAATTTTAAGATAAAACTTAGGGAACGCGGTGTTGGTTTATAGTGAAACTTTATAAAAATTAAATTAGGTTGGAGTTGGTGGTGTTTCACAAAACACCACGTAACAAAACTTAATTTTATGTGATTTATTAAATCTTAATCTATTAATATTATTTTTTTATTAAATTAGGGAACGAAGAAAAGATTTTTATATTATAGACAAAAGGATCAGCCGAGATCTTCGCATGTGCGCTGCGGCGCCTTTATAAGAACCTTAGCTCTTATCCTCTAGGCCACTGATCCCTGAACCCAAGCTAATACTTAAATAAATAATATATATATATATACAGATATATCATTTCGATATATATGTGTGTATGTTTATTTGCATCAAGCAGAGGACAACCTCTTTGTTTCTCTTTGTGAATCAACAAAAACTTTTCAACTAATACCTAATGTCTATATGAATTATAGAATTTCTTTAATCTCTTCCTCGTTCATTTTCATCAGCTCTGTAGTGGCCTGACAATTTTTTAAACCATTCTCAAACGCCTCCCAATCGATCACAAACTCAAGGGTCGAAAATAATTTTTTCTCTTTTCCCTGGGACGCAATCACAACGAGGCCTCGTCGAAAGACAATTATTAATTAAATTAAATTAGGGAACGAAGTCCCAGAATAAAGAGAAAAAATTATTTTCGACCCTTGGGTTTGTGATCGATTGGGAGGCGTATGAGAATAATTATTTTTTATGTTTATTGATTCATCAATTAAATGAAAACAAAATTGTATATATATAACTAGCCTAGAGGTTCAATGGTTTATATCTAGAATGTAGATTATCTATCTCTACACTGCACTGGCTATCTTAAGATTCATTTGACCTCCCTTAAGACTCAGCGAGCCTCACTGTTTCTTTGAATAAAATAATGGTTACGAAAATACATCTTACTTTTTAAAGACATTGTGTAGTGTAAGATCTAGGAGTTTATGTTCTTTATGACAAAGCTTTGCTTAGAATAATAGTTTTTTTAAAGACAGTAAGGATTTTTTACAGATCGAATGACCCACAACAACTAGCCATTAAAGTACTTTATCAGTATTCTTAGTAACTATCCGATTAATTTAATTTTCTTATATAAAATAATATTATTTTAAAGATCTCATCATTAGCCAAACCACTGAAGCCCCCATTGAAACGTACTTAGGAGATGGAGTTTGAATATCTAAGTTATAAATAAGTTTTAAAAATAAAAAAATATGTACCAGAGAAGTTTCACTTGTATTCGTATTTGTATTTGAGGTGTGATCTTCTTGACGTTCTTCCAAAATATCAAGACGGTCTGTTGGACCGGCTGACATTTGACTGATGCCACTGTCCTGTGATGTGGTATCTCTATCAAGAGCTTTAAAACTATAATTTTGGATTTCTGCCGTAGTTCTACGTAATGACCGATATACTTCCTCTGGATTAAGATGTTCATCATCTACAGTAGTATTCGAAGATGGAAGCAGTCTATGAGGTGTCCCTGGGGATTGGATCAGTCTTGGGGAGCCTAGACCGCCATTAGTATTATTTCCAGACCCAGTTACAGAGGGTGAAGGAGGTGAACTATTATTGGTTGTACTGCTACGACGAACCAAAGCTGCAGCAGCTTCCTGATATTTAATCAATTTAATTTCAATATTTACTTATAATATAGAATGATTTATCAATGTCTGTGATTTATCAATTTAATTGAGGATTCATAGAGATAAGAATAAAATAATTTTTTTTTTTAAACAAAAATTAATCAGTTTTGAACGTTACGTCGATTTACTCAGATGTAGAGCTGATTAAGTCAGAATAAATTAGCAAAACGATCAATTTTGATTAATTTTTTTTGTCCAAATCCCAATGAATCCTTAATTAAAATTACTAGTAATCTAATTATGACGAAAGAAAATACCTGATATTCAGATGGTAATGTTGATAACATCATTGTGATTTGTGGAAGGCTTAGATTATAAAGGGCTACAACTGCTGCTTGAGCTGCACGGCGAAGTTCACTTGATTTTGTATCATTTGTCCAGCTTATAATCTAGTAAATAAAATTAAATATATATATATATATATTAATCATATTTATAAAACAATCAATTAAATACCTTAGCTAAGGCTTTACTAGTTGTTGCATTATTTGCAATAGCTGATGGTTCACTCATTGCAGCCAACTGGGTAATAAATGTGAGTAAAGCAACCTTAACTTTAGTGTTGGGTGTCTGAGTGGGATCCACTAAGAAACGCATTACGGTGTTCATTTGTAGGTGATGGGGAAAAGATTCTCTAGAAATAAAAAGAGATATTTTCTTGAAAATGTTATTTTTCTTTTAACTTGGAAGAAATTTATAAACGTTGAATTAATGAAAAAAAAAAAATACCTTACAAATGCTAAAGATTTATAAATTTTATTCTGAATCGAACCCAATAAATCCCCTCCCAGTTTGTTCAACAACCTAGTGAGAAGAATATATAGCCAATCATGAAGATCTTCTTTGTGCGTAACAATTAATTCGTTGAGCGCATCTAAAAATAAACTAAAAACCTACGAAAAATCAAGAGTAACTTTTAGTCCTTGGAATAGATTGAATAAAAAAAAAAAAAAAAAACTTACCTTCGTATGAGAATCCATAAACATTTTAGTAAATATTTCAGTAATTGTTTTAAGTTCAGATCCAGAAAGAATGTTTCCATTTGTAAAATAGCTTTGAAGACAAACCAACCCCTCTTTTCTGTCAGACCAATGGGTACTCGCACAATTGAAGATGATCTCAGAAATATTCTTAAAAAAAAAAGCAATTGTAAATGGTATATTCTGACAAATAGATATGTAAAAGATTTTGAGTATAAACTTACATCACAAGGTCTTTTAAATGAATCTGATCTTTCAGAACAAACGCTTGAAGTTTCGCTATCATCACTGTGATCATCGCCTAATCGATATTTCCGATTTCCTGTTAATGAACGATTTAAATCTACGCTGTCCATACTGTCATACGTCTGTAAAAAGATTCATTTTTTAATCAATATTTAAAAAAAAAAAGGAAAATGAAGCTTGAAATGAGAATTTAAAATATAAACCAATGCATTGGCGAGAGCAGACTCAGCTTCTAGGCTTTGTTGAAGAATCCTTTGTGCCAAGACAGGTCTTGCTGTCGAAGGAACGAGAGGAGGTGCAGCAGAAACACGACCAGTGGTAGTGCCCCCACGTAATTTACTCAATGTGTAACCTCGACTTGGACTGGTTTCTCTAGAAGTTCCTGTAGATCTGCCTCCGTTAAAAGGTAATCGACGAGCAGCAGTATAAGTCGAATAATTCAGCCGAGAAGAAGGCGAGCCTGAGCGACTGTTTGCTGTAAATATATTCATCCAGAATAATTGTATAATCATGGTAACAAGAGGTATCTTACGTCTAGATCTATACACTTTTGCGACTTTGTCAACCATGATTGCATAAATCAAGATTGTTAAATTTGTGACGAAAAAATTGAGATGCAGAATGACTTTCCAAGAAAGTGGATGAATTGTAAATTATTGTAATTTTAATAACTTTGCTTTTATTTAAAAAAATCTGGCGTTTAAAATTTTAATGTCCCTTCAGCTTCCAGAAGTCAGCTTTTATTTCTAATTGAATTTTACTATTAAAATGTTATCAGATGTTCGTCCAAGTTACATATTATGATGGGGAAAATTTTTGAAAAAATATTTTTCCTTTTAGAAAAGAGTAAAGCAATATGACAAAAACATTAAACATATTATTATTAGAGTTCATAAAAGAACCTAATAAACGAGAGAATTTTATTATTTTTATTTATTATTATTTTATCTTCTCTTTCGATAATTAAAAGTGTTTTAATTAAAATATTTGTACCAAAAACAAATTTGTTTAAAAATACGCAAATTTGATAGTGATTTTCGGAACCGTTAACAAAACCCTGGAGGCCGGGAACGAGAGCCTCGCGGTAGCTTTATACATTTCAAAAGCCTTCGATATGGTCTGGAACAAAAACCTTCTTGCCAAATTGACCTCCGTCGGCCTTGCACCGAAACTCTGTTCTTCAGACCGTAGTATTAAGGTTGTCATCGATGGAATATCATCTTCCCCCTTCCACACCAACGCTGGAGTTCCTCAGGGATCGGTTATCTCCCCTACGCTTTTTCTTATCTACATCAACGACCTTCTAAACTTGCCCTTCAATCCGGTACATTGTTACGCAGATGACAGCACCCTACATAACGCCCCTGCATCGCATAAAAACCGTGCAGACATTGCCTCCTCAATTAATTTAGACTTATGCAAACTTCAAAACTGGGGATCCCAAAACTTAGTTAACTTCAATGCAGTGAAAACTCAGTGTTGCCTTATTTCTAGGCGCGTCGACAGAAACCTCCCAAACATATCATTCGACTCAAAGTCATTAGAATTTAGGAATAAAATTTCAATGCTAGGCGTAACTCTAGGGTCTGACTTTTCATGGAATGACCATATCTCAACCACTGCTAAAGCTGCAGCGCGCAAGCTTGGTCTCCTATTTAGGCCTAGACGCTGTTATACTCCCAGTCAACTTCTGAGGGGTGCCTACAAGCATTCTCTTGCTACACTGGATGCGATTCAGAAGCGAGCAATTAAACTTATAGGAGACCCGGCTCTAACCAACTCACTCGACTCCCTGGCTCACCGAAGAACCGTTTCTGCCCTTTCCCTGTACTACAGATACTATCACGGTGTCTGTTCTGTCTAGCTTAAATCAATTATCCCCCCTAAAGCCCTCTTTACGAGAAACACGCGGTTTTCGAACGCTCAGCACCCGTTCGCTGTCAAATTGGATAAAAGTCGAACAAGCGCTTTCGCCAACTCTTCTATTCCTATGACCTCCAGAGACCGGAACTCGCTCCCTGCCACCATCTTTCCCACGACTTATAACCTTCAGCTATTTAAGACCCGTATCCACAGATACCTTCGACCCCCGCCCAGCCCATAAAATTCTTTCTTCTTCTTTTCACGATGGAGGGGCCAACCCAGACCTTTAGGTGTTGCACCTTTTTGGAGTAACTCCTCTCATCATTTTCATTAAAAAAAAAATTAAAATATTTGTACCAAAAACAAAATTGTTTGAAAATACGCAAATTTGATATTGATTTTCGGATCCGTTAACAAATATTTATTTATAGCAGTGGGAAAATAAAATAAAAATCATTAATTTGATTAACAAATAAAAATATCTTAAAAAATAAAGTGAAAAAAAATTGGAATTAGATAAAAATATTATAATTAAAAATAATTAGTATTTCTTTATAAAAAAAAACTTACGTTGGGATTGAGAGACACCCGAGACTCGATTTCTTGTGCGGCCCATTCGTTCAGGAGAAGTGTTTGTACTGGTAACCATATCTTGGACGTTCTTTTTGGGTCGGGCTGATTTCAGGAATCGATTATTAATTATCAAAAATTTCATTTTAGATATAATTTCAATATTACCATAATTAATATGTATAACTAGTATGACATTTTACTATTGTGATGTAAAGAATTTAGTAAAAATTTATTTGTTAATGAAGTGATTAGAATGTTATATAACTAAATAGATATTTCTAAATTATAAACATGCTATTTATGATACAAATTTTATTATAAATAATTAATAATATAGTTTGGACATATAAACAAAAAAGCAGAAGCAAGGTTTAATAAGCAGCATTAAACATTATGTTAAAAGAAGATTAACTTACCCGAATAATCATCTCCTAAGGAGAACCAAGCCGCATGATTAACAGAGAAAATGAGTAAAAATTAAACAAATTATTAATATAATATAAAACCCAAAAAAGAATCATGCAAGCTTGAATTACATATTAAGGTATAGTAACAACAGAAAAACAATTAAAAAACAAATACTACTTAAACTAAGAAAAAGTTAAGATGAATTCAAGAAAGAAATTCACCAAATAAACCCAAAAAATTGAGTAGTGAGAGAATAAATAATAGTGTTTAATACTCACGAAGAGATGCTCCGGAGCCAACCTTCTGTCTAGCCAGAGCAGCATACTGGGCTCGAGCCTTGGCTCTTTGAGCAGCCTGCAAATCAATGGCACTGTTCGATCTGAGAGTGACCGGAGCCGAAGAGGTTGAATTACGCCGAGCATTCAAGCAATCTAGAGAAATAAGAAAATATTAATTTGTGATTTAAAATAATACACGTTATTTTTCAAAAATATTTTAATACAAATTAAAAGTTTGTTATATATATAAAGTCTTTCATTTTCATAAGATCTTTTGAAATAGAAATTTAAGAATTAAAACCCCTCTTGATTTCTAGCGATAATTTATATTTTAATTAAAACTGTTCTTAAAACCTAGTACTAATTAGCTTCTATTTTAATTTTAATCTTTTATAGTCAAATTTTTAATCCAATTGAAATAAAGGAAGGGGGTGCAAAGTAGGAGTGTCTCGATGCGACACCCCCTTCCTTTATTTCAATCGGATTAAAAATTTGACACAACTATTAACTCATGACACTTGATAAATACACTAATTTTTAAGAAAATCGTTATAGCCGTTTTTGAGAAAAAAAAACGAAAAATCTTTCATGTAAATGTCTACTTCCGGTCTTCAGATTTCAACCAAAAGCTTGATGTACTGCTTCTAGCCTATATCAAGCTTAAGTTTCGAATCTCGTATCTCTGAGACTTATGGTTACGAAACGCAGGGGGGTTGGGGGTAAATTCTTAAGAACGTAAACATCAACTTCCGGTTTTTCTATTTTAGCCAAAATCTTGTTATTTTATTATTATTTTTTTTTTTTTTTTATATCAGTAGACGGACAAAAGTGTCCTTATACATAAGAATACAAGTACAAAATAAATTTACAAAAATATAAGGTGATACGGTAATCATTATATAAACATACAAGAAATAGAAATTTTTTTTACAAAAATATAAGGTGATACGTTAATCATAATATAAACATACAAGAAATACAAAATATAAGGTGACATATCAATCATAATATAAACATTCAAGAAATACAAAAATATAAGGTGATACATTAGTCATAATATAAAAATACACAAATTTCGAAAATATAAAGTGACACACCAATCACAATACAAACACACACAAGATCTAGAAAGAGAGTGAAAAAAACACAATAACAACAATCACAAGTACAAAACAAAACATCACGGAAATTTAACATTGACAGACCACAAGCAAGGTATCGCCAATCACACGCAGTTCGATTACTCAAAACAGATTGATTTTAGGAATCCCAAAGAGTCATGGAAGATATCAAAGCGATGTGAGATCCAATTAGTAGATCTTTGTATTCGGTCGATCGTATTGGCATAACTATAATTTGTGTTATGGAAGCGGATTTCAAATAGATTATTAGACCTGGTTCTATGCTTAGGGAGTCTAAAGTTAATCATGCCAAGCAATGCAGGACAATCAATTTTACCGTTGACAAGTTTTGAAAGAAAGATTATATAATATATTATATCAAAAAAGTTGCGTCTAGCCTCAAGGCTCTGCAGATTCAAGAGGGACATAATGGCATCATAGTCGAGATCCGAAATGTTCATACAGTTGATTTTTACCCCATATTCCAAACATACTATATAAGTTACAGATCAAGGTCAAATTAGAAACATATCGAATAACATATCGTTTTGTCTAACTACCTTGATTCCTTGGCTTATCGCAGAAATGTGTTGCCCATTTTTTTACCCCATATTCCAAACATACAAGATACATATAAACCATATGCTTCGGGATTAAGCACATTCGCTATTCGTTTATCTCTATGACAATTATGTATTATTATACAATATTATTAACAATTATTTTTATCTACCTGTTCGAGTTTTCGGTATAGTTCCTGTTCCAACTCGGCCTTGTTGATGAAGGGAATTTGAAGAACTACTTGACGATAAGGATAATTCTCCGTTCAAAACACGCTTATGAGCAGGATCAAGGGAATTCAATAATGAATCTGCTTGTTCGGGGAAATGATTACGGAAATTTCTGTAAGCTCTAAAAGTAAAAAGAAAAAAGTATATATTATTGGAGAATTAATAAAGATTAGAAATAATAATAATGTGTATAGTTTATTGTATTATTTTATACATGTTTAAATAAACTTCACTAAGAAAATATTGAAACTTTAAGTTTGATGGGAATCTTTCCGAGCAATTTTAAATACATATAATAAATTAATAATAAATATTTTTTTTTTTTTATGATAATGATGAGAGAAGGAGTTACACCAAAAAGGTGCAACTCCTAAAGGCCTGGGTTGGCCCCTCCATCGTGAAAAGAAGAAGAAAGAATTTTATGGGTTGGGCGGGGGTCGAAGGTATCTGTGGATACGGGTCTTAAATAGCTGAAGGTTATA
>JALMQS010000161.1:1863527-1877492 GCA_024734495.1 Forficula auricularia | reverse complement strand
GGGGGGATAATTGATTTAAGCTAGACAGAACAGACACCGTGATAGTATCTGTAGTACAGGGAAAGGGCAGAAACGGTTCTTCGGTGAGCCAGGGAGTCGGGTGATTTGATTAGAGCAGGGTCTCCTATTAGTTTAATTGCTCGCTTCTGAATCGCATCCAGTGTAGCAAGAGAATGCTTGGATGCACCCCTCCACAGATGAGAGCCATATTCGAGACAGGGACGAATTTAACCCTTATACAGTATATAAGAAGTTGACTGGGGGTAGGCCTGGGTTGGCCCCTCCACCGTGAAAAGAAGAAGAAAGAATTTTATGGGTTGGGCGGAGGTCGAAGGTATCTGTGGATACGGGTCTTAAATAGCTGAAGGTTATAAGTCGCGGGAAAGATAGTGGCAGGGAGCGAGTTCCAGTCTCTGGAGGTCATAGGGATAAAAGAGTTGGCGAAAGCGCTTGTTCGACTTTTATCCAATTTGACAGCGAAGGGGTGCTGAGCGTTCGAAAACCGCGTGTTTCTCGAAAAGAGGGCATTAGGATGGATAAGTGATTCAGCTCGACTGCACAGACATTACGACTATTACGTATGCGGAATCCATAATATATTTTAAAATTAGACATATATAACCCCGGCAGCTGAAAGCGCCATTTAAATCAGATAATAGAAATACAGTAAACTCTCATTTATCCGCGGGCGGTTTATCCGCTTTGAGGCTAATCCGTTGTCAATCTCAAGTGAAGAAGAGGTGTTTTATCTCGAAACAACAAAAACTGCTAACAGATTATTTTCTGTAAAAGTAAACTTTAAAAACTTTAAGACTATGTGCACAGTGGACACATACCTACATATGTTTAACCTGTAAAATAATAAATTTTTAAACGTGCTTCTACTGTGAATAATAATTTTTCAAAAGCATTTTTGTGCTGATTTGTGTCCTTTGTTGACTATTTTGCGGGTTATCCGCGGTTGCCGTTCCATCCAATCCCCCGGATAAACGAGAGTTTATTGTATTTTAAATTAAAAAACAGATGAAAAAAAAAATTAGTAAAATGTAAAAAAATATAGAGTAATATTTATAAAAATATATTATTTCCTTGTAACTAGTTTGAATTAAATTATTAATGGATTTTGTTATTTTGAAAAAAAATTGTCCAAATTAATACTTACTTCCTAGCCATCTGGCGGGCTTCAGGATCTGCATCCTCGATTCCTTTTTTGATTGCATCTTGAAGGAGTGCGATATGCCTTTCTAAAGAATGGGTAGACCAGGTTTGAAGCAGTTGTTCTAGAAAACTACAACTCGCTCGCCGAATATCTTTTGATTTGGATGACATATTTTGAGTTATAAAAGGAATTAGTCGAGGATAATGGGTATGTCGAATGATGAAACGAATTGCTACCTCGCCTGCAGAGGCCATGACCTAATAATACAAATACAATCAATTATTATAATATTCCAAAACAGATGGGTGTTTGGAAGAAATTAAAATTTAGACAACCTTAGCACTATTCATGATAAGATTAATAAGATGTTGCAGAAGCATTTCGGCGAAGTGATCACATTTCATGCCGAGAAGCTGTGAAATATATGCCACACTGATGCATGCTTCTCGCACCACTTGCGATCTCAAGTCTTTTAAGGACGTTTCGAATGGAGTTTCGAGAGAACGTAGAAGTTTTGGAAATTCGTCGAAACTGCTCGCTCCAGCAATCATTAATGAGCGCACTCGTTTTAACTGAAATTCATAAAATAATACTTCACTTTAGAATATCGAATATTTTTGAAATTTAAGGTTACAAATTATACAAGGTAAATAAAATTTAGTTTTATTGAAATTTAAGATTTAAATTAAATTGTTCTTAACGCTTCCACTCGTTTATCCCAATCTTTACCGGGATCACTGATTATATTTCGGATTTGGGTCATCTGTTCCTCGAGCTCGCGATGACTGAATAACTGCACTTGGGGTACCTCCTCAAAAGCACGCTGAAAGGACTCTTCATCAACTGCACCAGCCTGGCCTATGGAGTCATTAAATAAAAGTCAAGGAAAAATAAGTCATCATCATCATCATCAGCCTGTCGATAGCGACAATCCACTGCTGAATATTGGCCTCTTCCATCAAATGGAAGGGGGTTGGCATTAAGTCACCACGCTTGCCAGACGGATTGGTGACTAGGAATCAGATTATAGCCGGTCAAATATCAATGCAGGGACTCGGACTCGAACCCGGGACTCCTGCTTAGAATGCTAGTGTCTTAAGCTCTCGGCTAATCCGATTCCCGAAAAAAAAAAAAATAAAAATCAAGGAAAAATAAGTAAATAAACGAAAAAATTTTATGGAAATAAATAATATATTAATTGTTAAGTTAATATTAATCGATGCGAAAATGTTAATTTTTTCAAAAATGAACCATGCTCTTTAATTAATTACTTATGTTAAAAATGCAAGCTTGGATAAGGCATAAGATATTAGAGCAATGCTTAAAACAAACTCAGGCAAGAAACAATAGTGTTCTTTAAAAAACTTTTTGGTTTTCTCTAAAGTAATTGACGTAAATAAACTTATTCCAACAGTTTGCAAATTATTATTATTATTATTATTATTATTTTTTAGATTATAAATAACGTTAATACTAAAAATTACTATAAATGAATGATTACTTTCATGTTCTTTATAAATTGATTATAACACTATAACTTATGTTCTGTTAAAATTCATTTAGATAACAAAGTTGGCAGGTTTGTTTTAGAAATTTTTATTTTTGGTGCCCAAGATATTTAATACTGAATAGTGGGTTCATATTTTCAATATATTTTAAAACTTTTAAACCTTATATTGTTTGTTTAAGTATTTATTCATTTGGAAATTCTTGGCTGAAAATAAACTATTTATGTATTTGGAGAAGATCTGTAATAGGCTTAAGACTTGATTTCAATTAATTTTTATTATAAAGCGGTTTGTTCTACAGCATGTGCCGTTTTCCGCATCCAACACGCCAATTCTCTCTATCCAGAATATCTTGTTCTTGTAGTTGTCTACTCGTCATTGCCTCATCTACTCCCTGTTTCCACGTTTGTCTCGGTCTTCCTCTTCTCCTCCGTCTTTCCGTGGGTACCCAGTTCCATATTTTACGAGGACACCTATATTCCGGCATTCTTTTGAGGTGTCCATCCATACCATATTAATCTCTTCCTCTCTATTCTATCTATTATGTCGTTTTCCATTTTCATTTTGTCCCTTATAGTTGTTTTTGGGATATGCTCCAATCTCGACACTCTGCAACTCCTCATCGCATCCTTTTTGAGCGCTTGTAATTTTTTTTTTTTTTTTTTTTGTTCATGTCCCATGTTTCCGAATTGTATAGGGCTATGCCTTCCACTATGGACCGATATATTTTTTTTTTTTTTGTGTGTGTGTCCTGTTGGATCCCTTTGCTCCACCAGACCCAATAGCTCTTCGGCCTTGACAGATTTTATTTTTAATATACCTCTCACAGTTTGGATCCTCACTAATGACAGATCCCAAATATTTAAATTCCTTACAGGTTTTAATCACTTTTCCATTGATATCCAGTTTTTCTCCCTCTGTCCCGACCGTCAGGTATTCTGTTTTTTCAAAGTTTATTTCCAGTCCCCATCTATTATATTTCTCTTCCAGTTTACGGGTCATGTAGCTTACGTCATCTATACCTGCTGCAATAACAACTTGGTCGTCGGCAAATAATAATGTGTAGGGGTACGAGTCGCCGATTTGTAGTCCCATTGATTCACATTTTTTTTGTCCATTCTTGCAGAGCATATGAGACATATATTCGAAATAGAGTAGGGGACAGACAACATTCTTGCAGTAGACCTTTATTTGTTTGAAACTCATCTGATATCTCATTCTTTATTTTAACTGGTGATCTATTTTTGTTATATAGATGTTTAACCGCGTCGATATAGCGCCTATTGATTGTTGTTGTCTCCAGTACTTTTATCATATTTTGTCTTGGAACACTATCATAGGCTTTCTGTAGATCAACAAAAATGAGGTGGGTTTCTAGGTTTCTTGCATGTCGTTTTTCAATGAGGTTTCGTAGACAGAATATGTTATCCGTGCATGATCTTCCAGCTCTAAAGCCGCTCTGCTCTTCAATGTCGTTCCATTCCTTTTCTATTTTTCCTTTAGTATTCGTACATACAACCTACCTGATTTCAATTAAGATACTGTATATAGAGGAGGGGTACTCAACAGGGCTGGAATCCCCCCCGGAGGGGAATTTTAGTATTTGAAAGGAGGAATGACAATCTTACAAAATTGCACAAAGGGTTAATTGGAAGAAAAAAGTTGAGAGCCTCTTAGGTATATAGAGGGTTCAGACATTGCAATTCTATTGGAGATTAAAGGTCCGAGAATCCCACACTATGTTTGACCTCTCACTATTCAATTCTAGAGAGAGGGAGGGATGTAACCAAAAGGACTGGGACTGAGTCGGCTGAAATAAATCACAATTATTCACTTTTTCTAAATATATCTATCGGAATTATTTATATTTTCAAATTGATTGTTTCCAAATTTTTAAATATGAAAAGACTAGTGTATAATTTAAGAATAAAAAAGAACATGAAAGTAATGATAAATAATAATAATATAATAATAATAATGTAATAAATAATAAATTTTATGTAAGAAGAAATTCGAGTTAATGAAGGTGGCTAATGAAATATTGGAATTCAAGAACTGCTATTAGAAAATTAAATCCTAGAAAATCGAAAAAATTAAGATTTTTAATATTTAGTTCATATGTGATGTTTTATATAAAATAATCTTTTGACAAAAAAAAATCTGTTAAAATTCAAATTAATTAAATGTGATTGATTTTCCATATAAATGGAATAAAGCTTGCTGAAACAAATATAACTCATGATGTTCGCAAATATTTTTATTGATAGTTAATTTCGATATATAATAGTGCTTTCAACTGGAGTAGATCGTTTAATATATTATAAAATTGTTATTTTATTTATTTAATACAAAAAAAATCAATATATACCTAATATTATTTCAAAATATATACAGGAATACCTCGCATTGTCCGGGTAATCGGTTTCGCTGAATTCAGGACTGTTTGAAAACGGACTAATCGAGGAACTAAATACATACAAAAAAATAATTGATTCCAAAATAAAAATGTTAT
This sequence comes from Forficula auricularia, assembly GCA_024734495.1. Classification (NCBI taxonomy): domain Eukaryota; kingdom Metazoa; phylum Arthropoda; class Insecta; order Dermaptera; family Forficulidae; genus Forficula; species Forficula auricularia. Next base: position 1,872,313 of record JALMQS010000161.1, on the reverse strand, counting down.
TTATTAAATAATATGCCAGTAATGAATTCAAATATATTTTTGAAAATAATTTTAAAAAATGCATGTTTTTCGTAATTCATTTTTATTCTCTGAAAATTGCAATATCGATTACTGCATATTTTTCTTTGGTCTTTTTTATTCATACATTTCTTTGCAAAGAATTGAATTGTTTCCGTTCGGTTATTTATAAGGCTACGATCAACATTGGAATCAACTTCCATAATTTTTTATTGTAGTTCATTTGTTAATTCTCGTGCAGGCACTTTAACAGAATCGTCGTAGTCTAAGTTGTGTTCCCGTGCTTCATCTATGTTAATAAGTGTTTCCCTAGGTCCGATCATAGGTACACACACATACAAAGGGGAATCCCAAAAAAATTTAAATATGAATCACTTAAATTTAAAACCGCACAAAAAAAGACTTGATAAAAACGAGCGTTTGTTCTGAAAGATCAGATTCATTTAAAAGACCTTGTGATGTAAAATTATACTCAACTTCTTTTACATATCAAAAATACGTATTATTATGTATTAATGTTTTTATTTTGCCGAGAGTAGCAGTAGATTTAATATTTAAAATTTTCTTTCTGTTTTAAATATTTTCTTAGTCAAAAAATTATTTTAACATCAAATATGAACTAACATATGATTGGTTAATATGTGGTCCAACGTAACTACTATTGATAACATACTTTCTTTTAAGTTGGTACCGCATATTATTGGCTAATATATCTAATAAAAAGTGCAACCCTTGATATGGTTTGGAGCTTCGATTTTGGGAATCGAATTTTGTGCTATTGTTGGTTACTAGCAGTGCTCTTGAGGGAACTTGCCTGAGAGGGGGGCCGTTCTGCGCAAGGAGGAGGCCCGGCGGATGCGACTCCCGGTGGACGGCGGTGGCGCCGCCGTGGTGGTAGCGGCGGAGGTGGGCAACGAGCGCAGCCCGGGCGTACATGCCAGATCCATACCAGGGAAACAGGGATAGGGAAGTCAAGTGAACACACTCGCTACAGTTTACTACACACACGCTACACACACTATACATTCACTACATTCCTGGTAACGCTTCATTCACTCCTCATATAGACTCTTAATTCAGTGTCAGAATCAAATACAAATACAAATGTTCTTTAGAATTATTCAAAAATTCTTTGATTACTTTTATTTTATATGCAGAGAGAGAAGCATATTTAAAGTTCTTGTACTGCCTGACGGGCGGCTCTAGTAGTGAATTCACTACTTTTTTTTACTCACTGTTCAAAAATGTCTGAAATGGGGAAGAAAAATCATTTTTAACCAAAATTTGTTTTCTGACTGTATGTCTGTCTGAATTCAGATACCCATGATGACTTAAGAATGTAACGTCGGAAATTTCGTTCTGGGGCCAAAATAATATTAATTCCAATATAGAGAATCGATTAGATTTTGGGGTCTCTAGCTTTAGAACATCCGATTCAAAAATGCAGAATTTTTTAGAATAATTTTGTTGAGTTTTCAAGGCCGTTGTGATGATTTAAGCAACAAAAAGGCTTTTTTCAAATTTAAAATTATAAAATTAATTAAATTATTCATTTTATACCCACTAATAATTTAATAAGACTTAGGGTACGCTGTGTTGATTTATAGTGAAAGATTTTGTTAAATTATAATGAGTTTGAAGTTGGAGTTGGTGGTAAGGAATAATGGATAAAATAAATTGAGTTAAAACATGTAGTTCTCTATCTCGATATATTTCGGGTAGTTACACATCATCAGGAGATTTACAGTGACTGTGTAAAGTCTCTGTTAAACTCCTGATGTAGTTCTCTATCTCGATATATTTCGGGTAGTTACACATCATCAGATTTACAGTGACTGTGTAAAGTCTCTGTTGAACTCCTGATGATAGGCTAACCGCCAGAAATATATCGAGATAGAGAACTAACTACATGTTTCAACTCAATTTATTTTATCCATTTCCTTACTGTGAAACACCACCAAGTTCAACTTCAAAGCTTCAAAGTATAGGACAGCTCTAACCTGAGAGCGTACTGGCCTTTGGAAAAGTTTTCACTTTAAATATATTTAATCCGCATTAAAGAAAATGTTTAATTGAATTTGAAGAGGTTACGAGTACTCGAAATTTCACTTTATATGTATATTATTTTGCTGATTCGAAAATCTTAAAACATCGCTCATAAATGCTCATTGCGGAAAGCATTCAAAAGAAATCAATACGACGTTTACAGAATGTGGAGTTCCTAATTTTGATTGACTTTAAACTCTACGGGTTGAGAAGAGAAATCATACCAGATGCCTTCTGCCAAGGATGATGTGAAACGTCCATACTCTTAACCATGATTACATCACAATATCAACTGTATTTTCAAAAACTCTTTAACTAATCAGTCATAATCTTGAATAAAAAATTCGGGCAGACGAGATGCAGAAATAGATTGGAAGTTGGAGATTTTAAACAAAAATTGTGATAATGTATTTTTTGTATATTATTTTTGGATTCGAATATTTGTGTAAAAAGTTCTGAGGTGATGATAAATAATTAAATTTAAAATATTGATTCCTTTTTCCATTGTGAAATATAATTATTTTCATCAAATTTTAATATAATTTTATTTTTAATAAAGATAATTATTTATTTATTTGTTTAAATTAAAAGAGAAAATTTAAAAAACAAGTGTCGACTAATTCCTAATTAATTTTTGATATTTAATTTTTCACTTCCACTGGTTTAAATTAAGAAATCTTGCACGGTCCATATCATTTATATTAGGAGGAAAAGAAGCGCAACTAAGATAAAAACAGAATACGAAAATAATTAAAACGTTATTACAAGCCTATATACTGGATTTCAAATTAAATCATAAAATCTGTTTTTAAATCTTGAATAAAAAGATTTTAGTTTAACTTAGTTATACTAACAACTTTGGAGAAAATTAATCATTTTAAGAATAACATTAAACGTTTATTTTTGCTTCGATTTATTTATTAAAGGTTATGATTATAACATCTCACCGCAAAGAGTTGAGAAATGAAGAAAATAATAGGTATATAAATAAATAATATAAAACATTTAAAGCAGTTATAAAATCAATTTCATATTAAATTCATTTTTCGGTCCATTTGCTTTTAAGATAGGTTGTTTGACATTTAAAATATTCAGTTCTGTAGAGACAAAAATGAATTCCATCAAAAAAAAAAAATGCTACAAAAGCATGGGAATCAACAATTATTTTTTTACGAAGTTGTTTTAAGGTAGAATTTGAGCTTTTAGTTTAAACTTTAAACGGTTTAAAAGTTATTTCGGTCTTATCATCAAATAAATCAACAAAAGTGCGAAATCGCTGAATTGAAGCAACTTAATAATTTTCAAACTCATCTACACGAGATGAGCAAAATACAAAAAGAAGAAATTCGAGCTCAGAATGACAACTCTAGGCCATACATTGATTTTATGAGGAAAAAGATGGCATATTTACCAGATATTGTTTCTTTCAATTATCACTTGTTCCAGCTTGCAATAAGTGGTTGAGATGCAAAAGAGACTTTCCGATTTCATCATGTTCAAAAAGATTCAGCATTTTTCCTTGATGGAATACAATGGTTGCCTAAAAGACGGCTTCAAAGTTTAGAAAGCAATAGCCATTCTTTCATGGAACAATATGTTTTATAATAAATTTTGAATATGGATGATAAATTTGTATATTATTTATTTGTAAACCTATATTTTGGGATGGAATATAAAAATATAAAAAAATTACATTTTTAGAGGGGTTATTAATTATTATTTTATATATAAATAAGAGAAAAATGTCATGCTGTGAGATGTTATCGGATCAAGCAGAAAGCAATAATAATCTTTACAGAATCCACTGGATGTTATGCATTGTTAGAGAATTTCAATTAGTGAAGCAAATGCCATTCCGGAGTTTGATGCATTCATCTCTCTTGGTTAAAATCAAACCTTATATAATAAATAAAGTAACGCAGGGGTGCCCATAGGGGGAAGGGACTACTAACTTAGTAAAGACTAAGAGTGCGTCATTGAAATTTCTGGAAGGGGGGGGGTTGAAAATTGTTGCATTTTAGTATTATATGCTAAAAAAAGTGGTCAAGTCTTATAACTTCAATAAAAGGTAATAAAATGTTCTTCTAATTCTTTAGAGCTGAATAAAATGGGGGGGGGGGGGGGGGGCACCACTGAGTAATGTAAATGAAAATTCCGAAAAAAAGATATGATGATATTAAAAAAATAAATTATAAATAAGAAATGAGGGATTTAAAAAGCCTTTTTTAAAATATGTAATTTTCTTGGGTCATTCGTTGATAGAAAATTAAGTGAAATTGTGAATTAAAAGGAAACATATCGAACTTTTTCTAAAGCCATCTTTCATGTAAAATAGATATAGAATGATCAATCAATCCATTTTCATTACTTCTGGAACCATTTTCAAATGTTAAAAAATATAAAGAGAATTCATCCAACCTGAACAATCCCTTATGGATGTAGAGGTCGAAAATTCATATAAAATTTTTAATAAATTCTTATTTAAATATTGGGTGAGCTAGCCGAAAAAATATTCTCATTCAACAATAGCGAAATAGTGCAATTTTTTAAGGCCTAAGGGGTTAAATTTTTTTTTCATTTTTTGAGAAAAATTAAGTACTCATTATTTTTTCTAAGTAAGAATATTTCAAATTTTAATTTAATTTACGAAACAAATCTTTTGACAATTGATTTTCAATCCCTAAAAAAGTTGAGATATAGTGGTGTTTTAAATAGAAATCAATCAAGAGAATAACTTTTTTGGGTTCGATTTATTATAAGAATAATTAAATAATCAAAAGAAAAAAAAAGGAAATGAAAATAGAGAAGCAACTCACCACCCATGCTATTGGTTGATGCGCGAGGAGTCGCCGAAAACAAAGGTTTCCTCGAGACGCTTGAGACTCGGGGTTTATAGGCTGAATTCACCTTCTGTTGAGAAGGACGAGAGAATTTTGGTTTAAAAAACATTCCAAAAAAAAGAAAGAAACGGAAGGATTGACCGTATTATTCAGTATAGAAACATTGTTATGTGGAAATTGTTCAACTTAATTTAAATGTAAACAACTTAGGTAAAGATGACAAAATGTTTATATACTAAGTGGGAGTTTTTGGTCTGGGACTGCAATTACGCCAAGGGCAAAAAATCACTTTATGATATAAGTTCATACAAGACATTTTGTAGAACTGTGGAAAATGAAAATTCATATCAGATGCCATGATATTCAAGACACGCCACATTCTTGTTATTATTTATTTACCTTAGTAACACTTTATGACACTATTTGAGAAAACAAAACTGAAAATGTTAAGAAATTTTCAGTGATTTTATAAAAACACAAGTGGTAGTTACCCTATTACTAAAACTAAAAATTAAAATTAAATTAAATTTGAAAAATATATGATTATATGATGTTATGTAGGTATACACATTTTTTGTTTATTATTTTAGATTCGATAGTATAAAAATAAAAATTTGTTATAGGTTAAAGTTAAATATAAATATATTTTATTTATTAATATTACTTTCATATAAATAAAGCACAAATACTTATATAAATTTTAAAATAATATAAGATATATTATAGAAATGTATTTATCTAGAATTATATAAGCGTATATAAATATACCTGAGTTGATGCTTGATAATTAAAAAATAAAACATTAAATCAGATCAATTCATGGAAAAAATGATAAGTTGATCAATAAGATGTTAAATTAAAGAGAAGCAATTAATTCACCACTCAAAACTAAAACATTTGATTATTTTGCGACATAACGGTGTGGTCGAATACAAGTTGAAAAAACTAACTGACCAGTCAGAAGATAAAAATACAATCGTACTTATTTTTGCCCCTCGGATGCACGTAATACGTAAATATACCCCTCTTTCAAAAGTAAAATCACAACGCTTTTAGATAAAGAATATCAATTGTAGATTGTAGAAAGGTAGGTGGAGTTCCAGGATGAGTGTATTATTTTCCGCTTGAATTCATGCATTCTTAAATATTAAATGATGTTTAATTTAAATCTAAATAAAATGGTATCACAAAAGACGATTATTTATTATAATTGTTTCTATGAGTATAAGAGAAAAGGAAAGGATACTTACAATGGAGCCATCAGGATCGTCAAGACGAGCCAGCGTCTCTGTAGCGTGCGCCGATGGCAAGAGGTCTCCTCCTGCCTTCATCTCATCAAACTTGGCGATAAGCGCCGAAAGCCTGAAACAAAGACCAAACGTAGGTCAATAACAATGGCAAACAATAAAAGTATGGTTCATCTTTACCAAGTTTGTTCATAATCAAAATCAGGACGATGCACAGGATTTGCCATCTTAAATTCAACTGAAGAAAGAAAAGACGTAGAGGCAGCGACGCGAGGCAAATCAAAGGATGATAAACTAATTAAGACTCCACCCCAACAATTAATTGAAACAGATGATCAATTGTTCAAGTCTACATGGGTTTAAAAAATTTAGAGGTCATTTGATATGGGAAATTTTCACGGGTTAAGGTAGTTGTTTCACCACATGGGTTTTCTTAGGATTTTTTTTGAAATTTATACAGATTATTATTTAAATACTTCTGCATCGATTGGTGGCAAGACGAAATTTATGAACAATAATATACAATGAAAACTCAGATGGCAAATGATTTATAAAGAGAAACCAAAAAGGTTGTCCTCTCCAATGATGGAAACTTTAAAAATTATTTAAGACACTTGAGAATTTTAGATTATTTATGTATTGTTATATATCTTTAAATTCATCCCCAGTCTGGACAAAAAGTTGGCGAATAATTTTGTTCGATTTCTAATCTAATTAACTCATAAGAACAAAAACTAGGGTAATATCTTTTATATAGGGAAAGGGCAGCGAATGGGACAGGAAATTAATTAATTGTGTGAGATAGATAGACTGGATCTCCTACTAGTTCTATTGCTCTTTGCAATGAAACCCGGGTAGTAAGAAAATGCTTGGAGATAGATGAGAATGACATAATACAGGGGTGGGCAGAGGGAGCCGGAATCCGGTTTTTTTATATTTTATAAAGAGCCACACGAAGACACACAAATTAAAAAAAATTTATTTAATGTATAATTGCATATTTTCACAAGTCACATATAAGAACATAAGAAAATATATAATTATGAAAAAGAAAATAATTATTTCAAAATTTTAGTAAGAAAATTCAAATATAATAAAAATATATTTTTTAATAAAAAAAATAATAAACTTAAAATTGAAAATTTTATTCATTTTCATTTATGATTTTTAACATCTACCCCTGCGGATGCAGCCCGCCACCCAGAGCGCTCTATTTGAATGCATATCCTACCACCCTGCAGGCGTCGCTTGGATCTTTTTAATCAATCTAGCGTATAAAGACGATGGATATACAACAATCTTTAGTCATATTTTTAAAATTTGGCGTAAAATTAGTTAAAGCTGTCCACAGAAATTCTGTAAGATGTTGATTGGTCAACTCTGAACGATGTTTCGACTTTACAAACCTCATTGTGCAGTTAAAAGATTCACAGCAAAATAGTACCAAAAATCGAAAATAGACGACAAGCAGCTTTCTTAAAGTTTGGATATTTTGATCCAGGCACGAGTTTCCAAAATTCAATCATAGAAGAAGCTTTGTGCAGCATTTGCAATGCCTGAACCTCTTTCATCTCTAATATAACCCCAATTCCCAAGCCGTTTTTACTTTATCCAATGCAAAGCATGGGTAAAGTATTGTAATCGCTCTCGGGGCAAGCGTGGCTTCAAAGGGTCCTCAGGTAAAGACTACGGAACCCATGGACTCAATTAAAGTCACAAATTGTAGTATTCATATAGGTTGAATTCTAACACGTGACGGTTTTGTCAAAAATTACATGGGGTCTCGTCGAGAGGCCAAAAAGGGCGATTTTTTCATTTAGTGCGTGCGTATGGATGGATGTATGTATGGATGTATGTATGTATGTTATCGCTTTTTTGGCCCACGATTTTTTCCACACCGTTGCACCGATTGAAATGAAATTGAAAACCTACCATTAGTTTAACAAAATGAAGCGCTGATTAGTTTTTGGTACATATCGGCCCACAAACATTAGTACTTTATTTCGGTACTTTTTTATTTTTTTCTAAATATTTTGAAAATGACTTAACCAATTTTGATGAAATTTAATATCCTAATTAAGTACCTTGGGGACCACAAAAAAGGTTAAATAAAGTTTTTAGTAAAATTATATTTTAAAGTACTTTACTCTAAAGTAAGATAGTACTTTTAAAAAAAAATTTTAAATTTATTCATTTGATCGTTTTAATATAGCTCATTTAGCCTTGCTTAAGTAAGAATGGATAGGCTTCTCTCTGTGAAATGCTAAAAATTTGGGAGGAATTTTTATGAGTAACCATAGCAACTGCGTTGTTTTCTTATCCGTTACCTTTGCTGAAGACAGAGAAATCGATTTTAAACCAAAAATAGCGATTGATTCTCATCTAGTACTTGAGGAATAATCATTCTATATTGGATTTTTGACGTTTCGGTTTTTATTAGTAACCATTGCTGAAGACATAGAGAAATCGATTTTAAACCAAAAATAGCGATTGATTCTCATCTAGTACTTGAGGAATAATCATTCTATATTGGATTTTTGACGTTTCGGTTTTTATTAGTAACAATTGCTGAAGACATAGAGAAATCGACTTTAAACCAAAAATAGCGATTGATTCTCATCTAGTACTTGAGGAA
>JALMQS010000161.1:1838928-1863517 GCA_024734495.1 Forficula auricularia | reverse complement strand
GAGGAATAATCATTCTATATTGGATTTTTGACGTTTCGGTTTTTATTGGTAACCATTGCTGAAGACATAGAGGAATCGACTTAAAATCAAAAATAGCGATTGATTCTCATCTAGTACTTGAGGAATAACAATTCTACATTAGGTTTTTGACGTTTCGATTATTATTGGTAACCATTGCTGAAGACATGGAGGAATCGTATTAAAATCAAAAATAACGATCGATTCTTATCTAATACTAGAGGAATAACCTTATTGCATTCCATTTTTGATGTTTTGACTATTAATGGAAACCTCTACTGAAAATGTAGAAGAATCGACTTAAAATCAAAAAGACTAAATTCTTTTTTGGTAAACAACTCAAGCTTGAGCACCGACTTCAAAAAGTAATTTCATGTTAATATTTCGTCGTTTAGTTGTAACCAAATAAGATAATTATTTTATCTTTTAGTGGATTTTATTTGATTTTTGAGTTATTATTATTTTATTTGTTGCATTTAAGTTTTTTGAAGTCGGTTTTATTTTTTTTTTATAAAAATTATTATTAAATAAAAGATAGCTAAAATTGATGTGTTTAATTTTTCATGTTTTCAAACAAAAAAAAATCTTCAAGATCATAGCAACATTAACAAAAATTAAAATGTAAAATAATATACGAGTATATAATTGATAAAACGAACGAAATAGGCATATGATATTTATTAACTCATTTGATTTAGTCAAACTAAAAATAGTAGTTATTCTTAGATAAGTCTTTGATGATAAATAATGTACTACCCAGTGAACAATTATACCTCTAGCTATTCTTAAGAAAGAATGTTACAAGAAAGATGTTCCAGGCGGTTGTTAGGGTCCCGCATTGCGCCATCGATTGAATGATCCGGGTTCACAGCTCGCACTGCGGTCTGCTTACGGCGCGCCGCTCGCTCTCTTGCAATTCGCTTTCAACAAATATAGTTTAACCTTTTATCCGAACGTAGTAAAGGTAAATTTGCCCCAAACATTGAATAAAATTTGTAGATAATAACTAATAACATATTAGGATACAAGTTTTACATAACTATGTATATCTTAGGTTAATAAAATATGTTCACTAGACGTTAATTAATATTTTTATTTATTTTAGACTATATTTTCCAAGGTCTTCACTCCCGTCTTCGATCAAATACAAATATTTATCACGGTTATTTAATTAACTAGATTTCAAAAAGAAAATAATTTAATTAGACTGAAGATAGATGCCAGATCTTAGAAATTATGCAAATAGAAACTTTATACATATATTCCTTATAAATAAAGTTGAATTGGTTGTAAAATTTCTTGTAATTCTAAATCGAACAATTATTCATGATGTCATTCTAATTTTTTTATAATTTATCATCATGATTTTAAGCATCAGTAGACTAAATCAGAGCAAATGGCTACTTAGAATGGGAGGAGAAGAGTTATTCTAAAAAACACAATCCTTAGAAATAGGGAAAGATACACATGCTGGACATTACGTCATTGGAGTCTCACGATATTTGTTCATGCAAATGCCATGGCTAGATTTCATAAGTTTCTCTCTCCATTCTGGTACATGTTTTGTTTATACAAAGTGCAAACCGATGAAATTACTCGCCTTAAGGTAGTTGTTTCGCGACAATACTAGCAAAAAGTTAATGCTAGAGTATATACCTAATACAGACAATAAGGATTCATAATTCATAAGCCCAAAACTTTTTGCTGTTTATGTACCACTACTAGCCAATCTCATGCTCGTTTGACAAATCTGGCAACACTGTCCGAGCTTGTATATATTTTGTCATAGAAATAAAGATAAAGTACATTATAAAGGAAGATTTATCAAACAAAAAGTTCTTAATGAGCGATTGAAAGCTGTTCCGACAATGGCTGAAGCTAAAAAATGTCAAAAAAAAGTACTAAAGTTAACCCACTTTTTAGGTTAAATACATGCGTTGTTGCCAGCTTGTTTTTAGTGTAAATTTTTCATTATTTATTCATTATTATCTCAGAAATAATAACAAAAAATATAACAATGGTAAGAAGAGTTTCTTAATTATAATTAAATATGTATGTAAACTTTCCGATATCACGTATAGTGCAATGTATAAGTCTGAAAAACTCTATCTTTGGAACTATATTGTTCATAAATTTTATTTTGCCACCAATCGATGCAGAAGTATTTAAATAATAATCTGTCTAAATTTCAAAAAAATCCTAAGAAAACCCATATCATGAAACAACCACCTTAAGGAGCTATGTATCTTTTAAATCTTTCTTGTCCTATTAGTATGTATGCAAGTAAGTTAATACAGAATGGTTTTTCTAGCTTAATCCGAACCCCCCCACCTCTTTACCATTTGCCGATCATTCCCCCAAAATTGCCATATTTTTTTTCCTGAGCTAGACTTAGACCACCTTTACAAGAGTCGGAGTCATATGATTAGGGCATGCGCTTCCAATTTCCAATTACCATATTTTAGATGGCCATCTTTATTTCATCTGTCATTCCTCTCAAGCCATAGGAATATATTAATATTTATATATACTATTAGAAGTATATTTTTTATTTTAATTATCTTGAAAAAAAATATTTTGCTGCATTTTTGAACAGGGAGAAATTGATTTTTCTTCGCGTTTCAGACATTTCTAAATACAATGCGGGGAAACAATTTTTTGTGAATGAATTCAATACTTGACCCGCCCGATAGCTAGACCTGTCTCCCGGGCATACCGATTAATTTCAATATGGCCACTTTGTAATAAAGTTAATGTATGAAAGAAATAGTGTACTATATATAAATAAAGAAAGGAATGTGCAGCTATTGGCAATATTCGGTCATTTCTCTGCAAAAGCAGTGTGTGACGTGATGTTGCGCTGTTCTTCGTTAAAGGTGCGGCTTGATGTCGTCACCAAACGTCCAAGTGCGGAATCCAATACAATTATGTAAATATTAAAAAGGCTAATAAAGGAGCAATTTTCAATTACATGATTTAAGCCAATCAAGAATCATTTATTTTCAATATTGGGCCGGTTTCTGGAAGTTAAAGAGCAGTTTTCTAATTGAAAATTAAATTCAAAAAATGTTAAGCCCCCTTTCATTTGGATTTAAAGAAAACAATCAAATATTTAAACATTTTAGATATGTATATAAAAATTTGTAATTTAAATTAACATGGTTTACTAGTAGGCTAATTAAATTCTCCAAGAGCAAGTGCATACCATTTAAATTCAAAAAATCTTATATTAAAAAATATAAATTATTTGAATTCAATTAATTTTTTTTTAAATGATTACTCAAAACGTGATTAAAATTTTGAACATTTTTTAAAAATGCAAATCAGTTGTGTTTATAATACTAAATGAAGTCGGTTAATAAAGAGAATATTATTATTACGTACAACCTTGAGGTTTATTTAACTATCCGCTAATGTGATAATTTTTATATTTAGCAGCTTGTCTTGAGCTTCCATCGGTGATTTAGATAAAATTATATAAGCTAAATGGCAAATAAATGAAAGTTGATTTTATTAAAATTATTTATAAATAGTAGTAGAATGGAATAAAATTAATGCTGATATCAGAAAGCTTTATGCCACTTCCGTTTTGCGATAATTGGATGTTGAATTCAAAAGCAAATATAATATGTTATTGTACGGTCTTCCATACTAAATAAGAAAGACCTTGTGCTTTCTTACCGGCCTTCTAGTACTCATTTGGAAATGTTTTTGTCGAGAGACACGACTTTGAACTCATTTCATATATCATATGTAAGAAAGAGGTAGATTCTATTGTATTTAGTTGTCCATGAAGGGATTAAAATTTAAAAAGTTATAAACTATTTATTATTCATTCATTGTCTGATGGATTTTCTAAAACAATTGGCTAAATCAGCGGTTTCCAACCTTTATGCTACTACGCCTCCCTAAAAGAAAAAAAATCCGCGCCTCCCACCTTTCATTTTTTTAATAGATATAATAATATAGAAATTAAATTTGAAAGTTTATAATGGGAAAATAAGGCAAAGTTTTTATGTGTGACTATTTTTTATTTATCAGCCAATGTTTCGTCGACTTTGCCGTCTTCGAAGCCCTGAAGAAGTCAGCAAAGTCGACGAAACGTTGGCTGATAAATAAAAAAGTCACACATAAAAACTTGTCATTATTTTCCCATTATAAACTCTCAAATTAATACAAATTATAAATAATAATAATTACAAATGATAATAATAATAGAAATTAAAGGTATGTATAAAAATGTAAAAAAAATATTTCGCGAAATTTTTACTGTTATGTTACGATATTAAGTTTCATTTATTTGAATATATTTATGGTATGAAAATTAATTATTTATTAAAAATTCTCGAGCCTCCCCTAGCACTAGTCTGTGTCTCCCCACGGAGACGCGCCTACCTGGTTGGAAACCACTGGACTAAATAAATATAATAGCATTTTGAAATTTTTTTAACACAGCAATACTTCCAAATATAATATATAGTTAAGAGAAAATAAAAATTAATATTCTATTGGGCTATATATAGTATATAGTAATATTCAAAGAGATGTCGGCTACTAACTTTGAAACTGGAACGAGCTGTTTCTTCTGCAAATCTGCCCTGAGTCGATCCCCGACGTGCCGGTACATTTCGACCAACGTGTTGAAGGCGGCGTCTCGCACCGTCGGGATTGGGTCACCCATCATTTTTACGATTGACGGGGTCAGTTTCGAAAGAGAAAGACTCGAAGCTCCATGTCTGAAAAAAACAACAATGGGAATCAATATTGAACAAATATTTGTCTTAACTTACAACAGGTATTATTTATGTTTTAATAATACAAATTTGTATTTCATGTCTTTACCATACACGTGCACCCCCCCCCCCCTCCCCAATGATCCTAAAGGATAACTGTGAATTTTTTTATCTAAATCGGACAAAAGGTTTAAATTTATAACCTCTCTAACTAAATTTTGGTCAAATTTCAACCAAAATCTGTTCAGCTCTTATTCTCAATAAGATACATAATATATCAAAATTTAGTAACATGTAACATATATCACTATATATACACTCCACTCACTCATTAAAAGAAATTTTGACAAAATAAATAATATCTTTTAAAATATAAATTTTTGATTATATATCGGGACGCGTGTGAATTATCTTTTTTTTTAGCCGCTTTTGGTATATTTCGAAAATATTAAACAAAAAAAAAATAATAATAATAATAATTTCTTTATTCATTCACGATTCCGCATATCCCTTATGGTAAAGTAAAAAGAGTCCGAAAAAGGTGTTGCACAAAGAAGGCCCAGCACCTATAATTCTTGATGGACTTTCCCATAAGAGGGTGAGAATATTCTCAGTGGTCGGGTCGTTGAAAGTACTATGAAGTGGAAATTTAAGATTGGAGAAAAATGGAAGTGGGAAGAGAGTTTGAGTCTGTAGAAGTCATAATGATAAACCAATAGGCAATTTGATATATTTGCTTTTAATGTGACTTGCAAAACAATCGCACAAACATCGCTTCCTAGATAAATTTAGATTTAAGCAGACATAAAAACAGGGAATTTCAAAAATTAGTAAACATTAATGCGGGTAAGACACATTTTCAAAGACGGCTAATTTCTAGCCGCATAGATATGAATTTTCCTAACATTTCCTTTGATTCGAGCTCATTGGAATTTTGTGACAAAATATCATGTCGGGTGTCACCCCGGGGTTTGACCTTTCTTGGAATGACTACATTATTTCAGAAGCAAAAGCTGCTTCATGTAAGCTAGGCTTTCTTTTTCGGATTTTTTGCACCTACTCAACTTCTTACACTATACAAGGCTCAAATTTGCCCCTGTCACGAATATGACTCGCATTTGTGGAGAAGAGCCTTCAAACATTCTCTTGGCATCTAGGAAGCGATTCAGAGGCGAGCTATCAGACTAGTAAGCGATCTAGAATTAACTGACGCTCTAGATTCCCTTGCTCAGCGTAGAACAGTCTCCGCCCTTTCCCTCTTTTATAGAACCGGGCGTTTGTTCTGGCGAGATATACTAGTAAGATCAATATTATCCCTCCTAAAGCCTTATTTGTGCGAAATATACGGTTTTCAAACATTCTACACCCCTTCATGATTAGATTAGATACTAACCGAACAAACACACTCGCCAATTCGTTCATCCCTATGACTTCTAGAGACTAGAACTCGCTTCCCTTCTCCATCTTTCCGTCTACATAAAAACTTCAGTCTTTCACGACCCGCATACTGTGTCAACTCCGACCCTATCTCTAAAAAATTTTCTTTTCACGATTTCCCCCGGACTAAAGAGATTGTACCTTTTTGGTGGAACTTTTTCTTGTATCATTATAATTACGGGGGGGAAAAAAAAGGATGTATATTTGAAAATGTTGTGGTCATGGTAAATGGGGTTTGTGACTTTTTCTCGCTAGACAAAATGCCATAGTAGTCGTTGATGAAAAAGAGAGAGGGTTTTATGATTAGGGAATTCATACCTAGCCCCTTTTATAGCTTCATTACTATACAACAAATAGAATGGGGATTTCTATAGTAATAGAATTTTTTTATATTAATTATTTTTTAATTAAAAAGCTAGATTAAGTTGGATATGTAAGGAATTTTAATTAAAATCAGATTCCAAGATGATAAAAATATGATAATTATAACACAGACCGATAAAACTTGGTGAATGAAAAATAAAAATAAATTATGTTGATGTATAGCAGTATTATTATTATTTCCGTCCATAATTTGTATTAATTTGAAAGTTTATAATAGGAAAATAAGGAGAAGTTTTTATGTGTGACTTTTTTATTTATCAGCTATGGTCTAAATTTCTAGACGAATGTCTGGCATGACTATTTGAAGCCCTGAAGAAGTCTGCAAAGTCGACGAAACATTGGCTGATAAATAAAAAAGTCACACAAAAAAACTTCTCCTTATTTTCCTATTATAAACTTTCAAAAAAGTATAGCAGAATCTAGGTGAAGTTCAGTGTAACATACCCAGGTCATGTACCTGGGTACCTGGGTATCTAAGTTTTCTGTATCTTGTACTCTTACTCGCTACAAAATTGATTAGCTCTTTAGCAGTACGCGTTTTAGTACCTTTCTTATCTGAATTTGCGAAAGGTACATTTTTACTGAAACTCATTAAATGTCAGCAAAGATTTGTAAATTTCAAATTATTTATTTTACAAGGGGGTGATACCCTTTGTTACCTTAGCTACTTATTGCCTTCATTGTTTCAAATAAAAAATAAATTAAACATATCTCAATATTATGGATTTAACAAAAATCAAATCAAAGCCGTTTCTACTGGGAACGATTTCTATCCCTCTATTGATATTTTTACAAAATTTGAAATTGAACTATGTATACAAATTTCACTCCATCATTTTAGGGGTTGAAATGAGAAAAGCAACGTTTTTCATTTTTTCTCTTGCTAACTTTTAGCAAGTTTATTGCATCTTTACTAAATGTAAATTTATCCTATATTTCCTTCTTTCATATTAGAGATTGAACAAAGTGAGTCTGGGTTTTTCGATTTTTATTATTTATTAGTGACCCAAAATTTACGAGCATACCAAATTTTAGATTTCTAGGATCAATGGAAGTATGTATTTGATAGGTGAGTGAGTGACAAAATAACCTAACTTCGGATTCTTCTAACTTGGATATTATGACCGATAGATATGGAACAAAAGTAATTTAGTTAAGCTCATGCATGGACTTGTAGTGAGGAAATAATTTTCAGCCATTAACGTTTCGAGTGTAAAGCTACACATAATTTAAAGTTGTGCGATCTGATTCGAGAAAAGGCAATCTGTCTGTTCGCGAGCTCGAATCGGACTTGTTTGGCTGGCTGGTGAAGTGCCGAAGCCCCAAATATAAACAAACATTCAAGATTTATTTAAATTCTTATTTATTTAGATATGATATAATATGCGAAGTCAACGGCCTTGATATGTTCAAGGCATTGGTTCTCAAAAAATCATCAAAAGTTTCTTGAGAAGGTAAAAAAAAACATGTGGCGCGGTTTGTTCTGATGCGTGTAACCCTTCTCAGAAATTGTAACTCTTCATAAAAAAAACCCAAAACCGAGTATTATAAACCATTTTCTCAAAATTAGTGAAATTTTCTCTAGCAGCCAAGTTTAACATAAGCAATTGCGTGGAACTTAGTACCTACACTTTAAATTAAATAAGCTGACGTGTTCTGATGTACTTGACTTTACCATACAACATGGCCCATAAAATTATTTATATTCATGTCATGTAGGGGGGGTAGGGGGTTAGTTTTTGCATTTTTATACTTCTGGGGTCCCACTGATTATGTATACAAAATTTGGTTGACTTTGCTCAAACGGCCTAGATTTTCAATTTTAACCACCCCTCTACCCCCCTTAATTTTGGGTCGATATGCACCAAAATCTAATCAGCTCTTAATCTCAATGGACCAAAACTACGTGTGGAATTTGGTTTCGATATTCCCACTAGTTTTTGAGCTAGCTCGTCCACAAAAATTTGGTAACCGACAGACAAACTAACAGACATTTTGACAAAACAATTATCATCTCGAAAAATATAATTTTTTCGATGTTCACTTATTAGAGCTTTTTTGTAGGCCGAAATACCATGGTTTTGCTCAATTTTTTTAATCAAAATAGTTTCAGCCGTTTTTGAGATATTT
This sequence comes from Forficula auricularia, assembly GCA_024734495.1. Classification (NCBI taxonomy): domain Eukaryota; kingdom Metazoa; phylum Arthropoda; class Insecta; order Dermaptera; family Forficulidae; genus Forficula; species Forficula auricularia. The sequence goes on along the minus strand of JALMQS010000161.1, from coordinate 1,854,815 downwards.
CGAAAAAAAGAAGGAAAAAAAAACACTTTTTTCATGCACCATTATAATACTTGACCATACCCTGTATGGTAAAGTAAAAATAAAGAATCAATAAATTTAAATTATTATGTGAAATTGAAACCCTGAGTTAATTGAAAGTAATATTTTTCTGGACACAATACCTATTACTGAAATTGAACTCATGGTGGCGGCACACAATTTCAATACAATTTTCTGGCAAACTGTTTTTATTATTATGTATTTTATTTTACATGCGTGTTCTTGAGAATATTTCACTTCTTTTTATAAATTAATACGTAGTCGCAAACATGTATGGAACTCCTGGTCTATCAACCGAAATTAAATCTTAACTTTTTTGGAGGGTTTCAAGAGGAAATTTTGATTTAAAGTAATAGCAATAATTAAACTATAAAGACCAGAAGTAATATGAATTTCTTGGAGGTCTATTAGAACAAAAATATGGCTGCTAAATTTCCAACAAATATCTAGTTCAAGTTTCAAATATAATTGCTCTGGCTCTGGGATTTATCATATGCCATCGATTTACATTCAAATTTGTTGAACCATCACAACTTCTAACACTTACTACATTGAAATATTTGTAAGTGAAAGTAGAAGGAAAAAAATCTTTAAATGAGATTCTGAAAAATTTCCCTTTCATTGGAGAAATTAAATATCAAACCATAATAGGCAATGACTTTTACGTAATTAATTAGAAAAATGCGGACCACATTTGCGGAAGAGGTTGATAGATGAAGAAAGTGGTATGTGTCTCCATTAAAGTTGTTCAACACGTTTTACAAAGAAATCTATAATATTTGTATGACTAAGGCTAACTATAGTATTGTATTTAATTAAGTCAAGGAAATATTTTTACAATAAGTAATAATGAGTATCAAAATAAATTTTAGAATGAGCAAAGAAAACATATTAGAATTTTTAAAAAAATTCTTTATATAAAATAAATGAGCTGATTTGGCCAGCCCTACAACTTTACAAAACACCTACTCTTCAAAAATTAAATCGTATTCTATTAAATGAGCAATTCTTGTATATATTTATAGAATGGGTTTGATGAAAATCACAGATTAGGGTTTTTTAGCTCGACAAATCGATATCTGGCAGGGTCTCATCTTCGGGAAACTTTAATTTGATTAAATTGAAAGTTTCTTTTTTAAGAGAGTAGCAGAATTTTTTTAAATTGAAGGAGACAATAAAAGAGTGTTCTGTTCTTCTGGAATTATAAATTTGTAAATCTCACATACATACATTAATTCCGTGAATCAATTGTAATAGACTGATGAAGAGGGCAAAGCCCTCGAAACTATAGTCTCGTTATAAATAAATAAAATTTATAATTCCAGCAGAAGACATACTCTTTTATTGTCTCCTTCAAACAAATTATTATTATTATTAATATATTTTGTTTTTTAAACGCCAAAACAAACAACAAAATATATATATATATATATATATATATTAGGGTGCTCCTTATTTTGGACATTTTCGAATATTTACGCGGACAGGGGCTCATATGGTTCTAAATAAATAAAAAAAAAAACCCACCCGCGTCCCGAGGCGTTTTAAGAAAGTCCCGATTTTTTGAAAGAATTCGTGCCGAAAAATGGTTAAGAATTAAGTGTTGATACTTTGAAAGCCTTATTATATGTGAAATATTATTTAACAAGTTCTTGCGATAAATTTCATGACGTTTTAAACAACGACAGCAATCTAATCTAGTAAAAAAAAAAACCATATTATAAATATGCGAAAGAATAAAGGGTTTTTTAAAATACTATATTTATTATTTATATTATATTTGTAAAAAAAATAAATTACAATACAATTTTTGCGTTCTATGATAATAAATTTTTGTTGCTCTAGAGCAAATTTTTTTAAACAAGACCTTCCCTCACCCCGTCAATGGTGTCCCGCTTCACCAATGTTAAAATCTGGTTTATATTAACGTTGAGCTAATAGTAGCTATTACTGGGGTATGGTCTGAACTAAGTTCTAGACTTTCTTCAATGCAGGTATAGGAATTTGATAACCCTTTCGATATGAAGAAATCTAGTAAATCAGGACATCTATTTGGAAAGGTAGGACAATAGGTTGGCTTCCTAGTAGTTAGATACGTGGGGTGAACCGCGATTGGAATTAGGTGTACACTTCTTTGGAATTCATTAGATAATGCCCCTTCATTCTATTGTATTCTACTTAGAAATTAAAGTGGAAGTGGAAGTAGGTGTACACGATATTAGGTCGCGGTTCACCGCTCGGGGTGTTATATCCATATTGAATATATGAGCCGTTTTCTTTGAAAGTGGCCTAAGTCCAATTTTGAAAAAAAATGAGCTAACACCAGCTTTAGTTAGACAGTGATATTTTCTTTTCATATTTATAAAAGCACAGTCACTGGAGTGAAGAGAAGATATACTTAAAAAAATAATTTCAATAATGATTGAAGCCCATATATTGGCGATGAACTAAATATTTTCAAAAGCCATGTGAAATTATAACAAAATCTCTTCATTGAATCAAATAAATCACAAAAATGGCATTATAATAAATTAAATAATTTTTACAAAGAAATATAAATAATTGTCTGTATAAAATTTCCATCATGAATCAAGAGATTTTGTTATAATAAGAATAGAGAGAACAAAAAAAAGAACAAAATTAAACTTGAAATACTTAAAATAAATATATTATGAAATTAAAAAAAAAATACTTAAAGTACTTATTTTTATTAAAAATATACTTAAAAAATAACTTCAATAATAAAATTTAACCCCACATATTGGCAATGATGACGATTTTTATCTGATTTATTTCATTTTCAGAAGCTAAAAACTTTATTTAAATTTAAATTGAAAGGTTCTTTTTGTGGAGAGTAGCAGAATTTTTATAAATTAAAAGAGAACAAAAGAGTGTGTCTTCTGCTGGAAAAATAAATTTTTAAAATTCATTTATAAAGAGTTATAGATTCGAGGACTGTACTTTCCATTTTTGAGATCAGATAAATATTTAGTACAGTGTGTAGAAATTTGAGAAAAGTTGTCACTTTTTTATAATTTTATCAAAATCAAAAAATAAGTATAAATAAGCTGACGTGTTCTGATGTGGCCATCCACTTGACTTTACCTTACAACCTGGCCCCTCCTTATATTTAATATTTAATAAAATTATTTATATTCATGTAGGGGGAGGTTAGTTTTTGCATTTTTAGACTCCTGGGGGCCCACTGATTATGTATACCTACAAAATTTGGTTGAGTTTGGTACAAGAGCCTATATTTTCATTTTTTGCCCCCCCCCCCCCATTTTGGACGGTTAGTTTTTGCACCTTTAGACTTCTGGGGGTCCACTGATTATGTATACAAAATTTATGGTAAAGTAAAAATTAAGATTTTGAAAATTGAGTATTAGAAACAGTAAAAATAAAATGAGAAAAATATTTTATTTGACCCTTTTAGGGGCTGTGAATAAAATTGAAAAATTAAAATGATTTTAAATTGATGATACTATTTCAGTGCTGTCCGCGGAAGTGAGAGCAATATGTGTACAAAAATTCATCTCAATCGGACAAACGCTGTCGAAGTCCATAAACAACTAACGCTATACACATTCATTTTTACATGCTTTATATTAGCTTCAACTGTTTGTATCTATCTATGTATCCGAGGGGTAAACCGCGAGCTAATATCGTGTACACCTACTTCCACTTCCAGTTTCATTTTCAAGTAGAAGTCAATAGATGAAGGGGCATTATCTAATGAATTACAAAAAAATTCCACATAATTCCAAAAACATGTACACCTAATTCCAATCGCGGTTCATCAATGTGACTTTTGTTCTGTTAAATTTCTCAAACATTTCTCTATAAAAATAATTGATTTGCCACTCAATTTAAATGATTTTTTTTTTTTTTTTTTTTTTTTTTTTTGGCTTTTCGGCCTTTCTAGCCATAAGCCTAATTACGATACTGGTTATATTCTCAAAATTTGTCTCTACCCCCGGGGGTCAGATTTTAGCTGGATGCCTCGAGTCGGATTCGAGCCCGGGTCCCCTGGTTAGCTCGCTGTCACGCTACCGCCTAGCCTATCTGACCCCCCCCCCCCTTAAATAAAATTATATAAAAATAATAAAAATAAATACATTTCATTCTGTTAAATCCCGTAAATTTTTCTCTATAAAAATAATTAAGACTAAAAAGTAAAAAAATAAATTATATTAAAAAAAAGACTAAAAAACATGCTTCTAAAAAGTACAAAATAATATAATACTTAATCAAAAAGCGCGGGGCACTTTGTCGAAATTAATTAAAAGTTTCTGCGACCCACACTTTTTGATTATTTTGTACTTTTTAGAAGCATGTTTTTTTTTTTTTTTTTTTTTTTTTAATATAATTTATTATATACCTATATATATAAAAAAAAAATAGATTAGAAAATAATTAATATCTTGGAAAATATCTAAGGGCACAGAGCGCGAGAGCCAAGTTAGAGAATTGGTCGCTCGCTCGATATGCACTATTTGATACAATCAGTTTCGAGCCATTTTTGACACTCTGTAACTTTGTACGTATTTGAGTTACAGAGAAGAAATTATAGACATGTAATGTAGTTATAGAGCTGAAATTATAGACATGTATGGAAAATATCAAATTTCAATAATATAGCATAAATAGATTCGATAATAATAATAGATAAGGATGACCTGGGAAAAAAGCTATTTTGGGGACTTAGTCAATTATGGACAGGTCATTAAAAAATTTCGGTTACTTTAAATCATTCTAAGACTAAAAAATTTAGTATGCTGGTAGAGCTTAGAACACAAATAAATTAAGATTCGAAAATCTAGACTTTTTCTTTCTACGCCTAAAATGATGGGGTGAATATTATAGGGAAAATGGGATAAATTAAAAGATTCATTCTTCTATTTAGAGAATTAAAAATTTCATAAATAATTTTAGGGTTAAATTTTTTTTTTAATCTATAATTAAAATTATTAGATATATATGTTGAATTGGTTTCTGTGATAAGATCACTGACCAAACCTATTATTATTGGTGTATTAATAATGGTGAAATCCTAGGACAAGTAATAAACGGGTCATGGTCAAAAAAATCAAGCTCAAGATGATTGATATTACGACTTTTAAAGGCATGATTCACATAACAAAAAGAATTGCATTAGTAAATCTTAGCACAGAGAACCTGTCAATTGTGAATAAATATTCTTGAAAGAAAGCTAAATGTCTTTACTTGAGGGATTTTCAACCATTTGGGCTTAATGGAATTATTCCTCCTATTACTTTACCATACAGGGTATGGTCAAGTATTGTAATCGTGCATGAAAAAAGTGTTTTTTTCCTTCTTTTTTTCGAAATATCTCAAAAACTGCTGAAACTATTTTGATTAAAAAAATTGAGCGAAACCATGGCATTTCGCTCTACAAAAAAGCTCTAATAAGTGACATCGAAAAAATTATATTTTTCGGGATAATAATTGTTTTGTCAAAATGTCTGTTAGTTGTCTGGTTGTCTGTGCGTTACCAAATTTTTGTGGACGAGCTAGCTCAGAAACTAGTGGGAATATTGAAACCAAAATTCTCACATAGTTTTGGTCCATTGAGATTAAGTGCTGATTAGATTTTGGTGCATATCGACCCAAAATTAAGGGGGGTGGAGGGGGGTTAAAAATTAAAAATCTAGGCCGTTTGAGCAAACTCAACCAAATTTTGTATTCATAATCAGTGGATCCCCAAAGTCTAAAAATGCACAAACTAACCCCCAAAATGGGGGGGGGTGTAGCGTCAAAAAATGAAAATCTTGGCCATTTACCAAACTCAACCAAATTTTGTATATATAATAAGTGGGACTCCAGAAGCTTAAAAATGCAAAAACTAACCGCCCAAAATGGGAGGAGGGGGTGTAGAGTCAAAAAATGAAAATCATGGCCATTTACCAAACTCAACCAAATTTTGTATACATAATCATTGGGACCCCAGAAGTATAAAAATGCAAAAACTAACCCCCTACATGATTATAAATAATTTTAGGGGCCAGGTTGTATGGTAAAATCAAGTGGATGGCCACATCAGAACATGTCAGCTTATTTTTAGGTTAAATTTGATTTGTCGGAAAATATCGAAAACGGATTTCGATACAGAAAAAGTTACTCAAATAGATGGAAAATTAATTTTTAATTTTCTCTTGAAGTGTTTCTAAAGCATTAATTTTCATTTCTAACATTTCTTGTGATGATTTGTGTTAGAAGGAGGCTTAAAAATTTCGAAATTATGTACCATATTAAAAACGGTATTTTCACACTGATATTTCCTTACAAAAGTGGCAGAATTAAAGGTATTTCATATCTGTAGACACATATTCATTCATTCAATATCTGGCATACTACAGGCCGGGCTCTGTGCGGTTACACCTGTTGCACCTGCCTAGTTACGGCACTAGTCTCCAATATAAAAAAGTCTGATTAATGAGCAAAATCTGCCAGGTATTGCTGTCGATGAGTGTCTTATGTCTTATCTCGCATATAACAAATATATGTGAATATTTTTGGGAATCACGGGTCTGCCATATTTAATATCTGTAGCAGTGAAATTATATTTATGAGTTGAAATTAAAATATTTTATTGTTTGCTCTATATTCTAAACTATCATTTGTAAAGTTATTTGTCGGACATGAATGTCATTTTGATAGCCACAAATCCTAATTCAAATGATAAGTCCATTTAATAAATTTTTGAAATTATCGCTTTAAAATCACAACTTTTAAATAACACTATATTTAAAAAATGATATTGTAAAGTATCATTGAGATCTAGAATTAATCACAGTTCACGAGTCCTTCAAATATACTTGACAAAATTGCTGAACATATAACGAAGTCTTATATTTTAAGATATATTTTTTTACACTTATTAATATTATTACTTATTAGCTAGGTAATTACTTTCGAAAAAAAAAAATGAAAATAGAGAAAATGTGACTTACTCGATAAGTGTGCGTTGCAAAACACTAAGTACTTCTTCGCGAATCTTGTTGTTTTTATGTGTGAATGTAGATGACATTTTTTCAAAAAGTGATTGGGGTGAAATTACTTCTTTTTCCATTAATTTTAATAATAATCTTTGGGCTTTATCTCGAACCATTTCCTTGCTGTCTCCCAAAAAAAGAAACAAAAATTAAATTAAGTAAAGTTCTAAATTATTTATAATTTAAAAAATATATTATTCTATACATTCAAATTTTTAAAATAAAATATAATATTTTATTTAAAAAAAGGCACCGAAATAAACTCCCTAATTTGCATTTAATATATAGGTAATTTTCTTAATGCTAAAATTAAAATTGAATTTTCAAAAGTAATTAACATCTCATGAATTGGACGAGGTGATTAGCTCAGCCCGATGCTTTTCGACATAATCATGGATAAGATAATCGACCAAATACTGAAAGAATAATAATTTAGACATTCTGGGCCTAATAACTGCATAAAGCATTGTAAATATTTCTTAAGCCTCGATGCAAAATAGGTCATAGACAGTCAATATCGATGGAAATATAGGTTGGGTAAATTGGGGGGGGGGGGGGGGGGTTTGAAATTTAGAGGGAAGAGTTAGGGGAAAATAAATTTAAAAAATAAATTCGTCGTCTTATTTTCCAAATGGGTTTGAGGAGAGTTTATAGTTGATACTCGAATTTAAATTATATTTATTTAAATCAAAAAGGATTTTATTCACATTTTTCTTTTATGATTGTACCTAGGGAGGTGGAAAGATAAAATCTCGCCTGGGAGGTCGAATTCATTAAGTGACCTATAGCAGAGGTTCCCAAACTGTGTGTCGCGGCGCCCCGGGGTGCCGCGGCATCATCACAGGTGCGCAGCGAAGCCTTATAATTAATTGAATCAAGACATTTGGCCTAACACAAAAAACTAAGTGAGAAGCATGTATTTATTAATTATTTTTGGCGACTGTGGGTCAGTGGTCAGAGTGTCGGGCCTCTGACCTGAAGTATGCTGGTTCAAGACTGAGTCTCTGCAATTATTTACAGTCGCCTCCTCTTGGAAAGCAATGGTAAACTACCAAGAGTATAATTGCCTAGACAACCTCACCAAACTAGCTCCTGCGCGGCCAAATAAATAATATATAATAGGGCGCCATGGAAAATTTTCAATTGAAAAAAGGCGCCGCGACTAGGAAATATTTGGGAACCCCTGAGCTATAGAGTAGGTCGAGGGGTGAACAGCGATTGGAATTAGGTGTACACGTTTTTTGAATTATTTTGGAATTCGTTAGATAATGCCCCTTCATCTATTGTCTTCGACTTGGAAATGAAGGTGGAAGTGGAAGTAGGTGTACACGATATTAGGTCCACAAAGAGAAACAAAGAGGTTGTCCTCTGCTTGATGGAAATAAACATACACACATATATATCGAGATGATATATCTGTATATACATATTATTTATTTGTTTGAGACTATAGTTTCGAAGACTTGGTCTTCATCATCAGTCTTTCTTCAATTATAAATGTTTTTCGGCGGAGTCAATATCCATATGATATTGACTCCATGAAAAATATTTATAATTGAAGAAAGACTGATGATGAAGACCAAGTCTTCGAAACTATAGTCTCAAACGAATAAATAATATATCATATGGATATTGACTCCATGAAAAACATTTATAATTGAAGAAAGACTGATGATGAAGCATCAAGTCTTCGAAACTATAGTCTCAAACAAATAAATAATATATATACAGATATATCATCTCGATATATATATGTGTGTGTATGTTTATTTGCATCAAGCAGAGGACAACCTCTTTGTTTCTCTTTGTGAATCAACAACTCTGCTACTCTCGGCAAAACAAAAACTTTTCAACGATATTAGGTCATGGTTCACCCCTCGGGAGTAGGTATACACAATTTGTTAACTAACTCAACAGATAAAAACCACTTTATTCATGAACAATAACAATAAATTGTCATATTTCGTATGGAATTTAAAGAGCTAATTTCTGGCAGAGAAGAAAAATAGTTCAAGTTCCTCTACTGATTATTTTAAGATTCTTTTTGTCAACTTTTTCCCAAGTAAAACGCCTACTTCTCTTTATTGTTTTTATTATTTTCTCATAGAAATAATATCATCATCATTCTATACTATATTCACTCCTATAAATTTATCTTCTAGCTTTTGACACTTTGATTTATTTTTTATTTCCGGAGTTGCCTCGGATCAATAATAAAAAATCGAATGCTATTATTATACGAGTATATAAATCTAATTAATTAGTGAAATCTTCCTCTCCTGTGATCTATAACCTTTAAGGGATACTTTAATCGCGATTTTTTTAACTTCTATTTAGTATAGTAATGAAAACAGGTGAGATTCTATCCCGATCTTTTGTTAGACTAATACCTCGATCGTTTTTGTTTCTTATATATTTTATATAGGAAGTAATAAATCCTAAGCGAAATTAACAGCTATTTTCTGTTAATCAAGTGAGAATTTTATTATTTCTAAGAACAAAGTGTTGTTATACTTGCATAAATTGTTACAATATAAATCAAGTATTTCTGCTTGTACCGCTCGTATAATAACGAAGAGAAAGAAGGTCTGTTTTCTCTTGTCGAAAAATAATAATCTTGGGACTATTACATTAAACTTTTACATTCAAAGTGTAGTGTTAAAGTAATACACTCATTCCTCGATTTATACAGTGGATAAGTTTCACGAAAAATCGTGGAAATTGAAACCGAGTAAAACGAAAGTGTTCAGATTAATATATAATAATAAAAATTATAAAAAAAGGGTCAAAAAGGTATTTCTAGTGGCGTTTCTGAAACGAGTGTGTTTAATTTACGTAAAAGAAAGCTATTATTTTATACTTATACAGTGTAAAATGAATAAAATGCAAATCGAGGGATGAGTGTAATTGATGGATAATCTTCCCTCTATGGTCTATGCCAGAGGTTCTTAACGTGGAATACATCCTAGGCTACGCGCTTTGTCCTTTAAGGGAAAGCAAAAAAGTTTATTAAAAAGTCGAAAAATAGATATTATATTAAAATAAATAAAATCAAAAAAATAAATTTAAGCGGTATGTCCAGAAAGCATTCAAAGTGTTTAAAAAGGGGTCGTCCATTAACTACGTGAGGAGATTTTGGTGATATTTCGACCTTTTATTTTCATACATTCACGATATTCGCGGACGAATATCTCAAAAACTATAAGGAAAAGAGAATCAATCAATAGAAGCAATCTTGTATCAAATTTTATAAGCTTTCATTTTGCTAAGAGTGATTTCGCCTTAGGGCCCAACGTTTATGAGATATAAGCGAAAAACCAAAAAACGGGACATTTCCACCATCCTCCCACCCCTAAGCCCGGTAGCTAGGACTGGGGACTTCTAGTATTTTTACCTCCTAACTACCCCAAACACATTCCATAAGAAAATTACAATACTTTCCCCATGCTTCGCATTGGATAAAGTAAAAATTCTACCCTCTTCAATGTCTTTTATATCCCCTTTTTGAGCGTTCGTTGTCTGGACTATTCGGAATACATACATACTTAGTTTCAATTATATTTGACCGCATATTTAAAAAGTCAACATGTGATTTTAATAGACACCTAGATAATAGAAAAACCTTTCAAACTTATCTTATTTTTCTTTAAACTTATATACAGTTAAAAAAATTCAATTTAATTTAGTAAATGGAAATAAAAATGGTTCTGATTAAGTAGTTAATTAAAATAGATAAATATTATGAAATCTCAAATGATGATATATTTTTTAATAATTCTTCCTAGTGATTATTTTTTCTTAATATTATTTTATTTATCTTGTAATTAGATATAATAGGGTTGTATTAAAAGAGATTACTCTAATTAAATACAAATAGATTAGTACGGAAACAAAATTTGAATTTTGTACTTCAATATCTCAATTCTAAATTTACCTGACTAGAGGTTTATTTATTTATGTTAAAATAATCATTTTTTGCTATAAGCCTCCTAGTAAAAAGAAAATACTAATGTTACTTGAGGCCTGATTAGTTACGTCAAGGCCCGTTAGAGAGCCTCTTTAGAAAATTGGAGGAAAAGTAAAAACTTTATCAAGACTCAGCACGCTTTCAATTTAGAGCCACCCATGGCTGGATTTAGAATCTATGGGCCCCTTATGCTAAACCTGTGGCGCGGGCCCTATCAGGGAAACTATTTTTTTCTTTAATTAACATAAAAAACCGCATTTCTAGCAATCATCCAATTATAAACTTAAAAATAAACGGGCATGACTCTATTGAAACCTTGATAAATATATTTTAAAAAAAGTAGACCCTTTGTGGTGTGGGCCCATAGGTACTTGCAGCATAGTGCTTAAATCTGGCCCTAGAGCCACCCTTCATAGTATCCTAGTAATACATAATAAGCTATGAAAAATTTATTTTCTAATTTAATTAATTTTAATTTCGTTCATGAATTATCGTCGGTATCGAAATCCAGAGAGATAGAGAAAAAAATTATGATTGGAAAATATTTTTCTGGACATTTTAAACATTTTTTAGCATAAGGAGCAAAACAAAATTTCGACTGAATCCAATACTATAGCCGCGTCAGGCTTCGAATAGTATCTATCTATCTATCTTTCTTTCTATTCTATAGTATATTACAATTCGCGATGTTCAGGAACTGCTAGATGGCTCTGATCAGGGGTGAATAAGAGCTTTTGACAGTGATCATGGACTTTTTTGAAGACTAAATCAGCACATATTCTTTCAGATTTCGATTTCATTTTTGAGTTTTATCACCAGAAGTTGTACCCATTATATCTATAGTAAAAAAAATTTTGAGCCACACCCTTGATCATTAGAAAATAAGTAAAACTAATGGGAAAATGTTGTTTTCGCGATTCTGTTAGTGCATTATAATACTAGGTGTATAACCTTAAATCCGCTGTTTTTTAGTCAAAAACTCATGGTTTTTTCATAGAAAGCAAATCAAATTTATTCAAAGTACTTGCCCTCAAGCTAGCTACAAATTTCTCCCATCTCTCGGGCAATTTGTGGATACCACGCCAAAAATCCTTCTTTGAGGCAAACCACTCATCAAGCCATTTTAATGTCTTCGTATGAATCGAAGCGCTGCTCAGCGAGCGCGTGGCCCATTGACGAAAACAGGTGGTAGTCTGGAAGGGACCAAGTTCAGAATAAGCGGGATGGGGTAGCAGCTCCCAGTTGAGTGTCTCCATGTAGTTTTGGACCATTTTTGACGTGTGCGATGGTGCGTTGTCGTGGAGAAAAATCAGCTTTTCATGTCTTTGTTGAATAATACGGTCTTTTTTCACGCAGAGCACGGTGCAATTTGATCAGTTGTTGGTGGTAGCAGTCGGCGTTGACAGATTCACCAGGTTTTAACGTCTCATAGTAAACGATTCCCTGCTGATCCCACCAAACGCACAGCATCGTCTTCCGTCCGAAGCGATTTGTCTTGAGAAAGATGTTGATGGTTGGCCGGGGTCAACCCATGATTTTTTGCGTTTAGGGTTTTCGAAATATACCCACTTTTCATCGCCTGTCACAATCCGATGCAGGAACGACTTTCTTTTTTGTCTGGCAAGCAAGATTTCGCATGTGTTTTGGCGTCGCTCCATCTGCCTGTCGTTCAATTCATGCGGCACCCATTTTCCGGATCATTTGAACCTTTCCCATAGCACGTAGCCGCTTAGAAATGGCTGGTTGAGTAACACCCAATTGCTCGGCAAGCATTTTCTGCGATTGCGTATCGTCCTCGTCCAAAAGAGCCTGCAATTGATGGTCCTCAACCTTCTTGGGCCGATTTTCACGCTTCTTGTCCCACAGGTCAAAATTGCCATCTTTGAACCGCCGAAACCAATCCCTGCAGGTCGTTTCCGATAAAGCACCGTCGCCATAGGCCTCCACAAGCATTCGATGCGATTCGGCAGCAGATTTCTTCAAACTGAAGCAGAAAAGCAGAGCTTCTGCATATGCTCTTTTTCTGGCACAAAACTGGACATGATTACCCAAGGAAAAACAGACTTTATGTTATGAAATTGTTAACAATGATCACTGATTGTTGTCAGACGTTAAACTCATGAAATAAAATGTATGGCGTGTCCATGGTAGTTCAATACGAGCACTAGCGCCATCGATGAGCAAACAGCGGATTTAAGGTTATACACCTGTAGTACCTAAAATCGATTGATGTCAAAAAAATGCCTATGTACTTTCTGTTTTGTTTTGTTTTATTTTTTAGGTTTTCACATATGTATATATATTGTTACGAGTGCCTTTTTCGCAAAGCAAGGTCATGTAACAAGTGAAGGACCATGAAATTGTCTACAAATCATGTGCCTTGCGTTTATTTAATAAAATTTATAGGTATTGAGCTACAGCGTCGTAATTCGCCAGATTCATCGTCATCGTTTTGGTTGTTATGAGATAACTTTGACCATTTCTTTAATTCTATTCGCAAAATCAGCATTTTTTTCGTTATCATAATGATCCCAATTCTAAATCACTCTAACACCTTGTAAATTATTATTATTTTATTTTTTTGACGATTTCATTTACTTGAAGAAATTCTATAGTACTGGGGATTGTAATCCCGCAAACCGGCGGGATCTAGGACCAGCTTGCGGATCCCCACGCGAATTCGCAAAGTCGAGAACTCGTCAACGAATGGCCCAAAATCCAGTCAAATCAAAGAATTAATATAATTGAGAGCTTACAGCCCTTTAAATTAAATTTGTATAGAAGAGAGTCACAACTGATGTTATTTGTTTTTTAATATCATTTTTTAAGAGGAGTGACATATTAATTATTTAAAATATTTTTATAATTATTTTCTTTAATGTTAAATAATTTAATACTATAAATATGGAGATTGAAAAGACTGTTTAGTTATCCAAATCCTACTTACAAATTAATATGATAATTATTGTAATTTACTTTAGTAACTATTAAAATTTATTATAATTATCTCTTTTAGACAAGTTATATATAGACTAGATAGATTGATAGTAGGGAGCTTCGACTCCGACACCGAAAGGTCGGAACTTTCGATTGATTTTAATATTGTTGCATGTTGCTTACATATGTGTATCGTATTATTATTTATATTTGACTAAAGAGACTGATTACTGAATTATATTTCTATTATTTCATTAGGCCTGCCCTTAACATCTAGTTAAATACATCTCTCTTCTACTCAGACTCTGATAAATAAAATTTAAAATCTCCGGTTCCGGTAAACCCACTAGATAGAGAAAATTAGATTCATATCTAATTGTAATAAATCGGCCTTCTTCGCTTTTGGGTAGCATCGATGATAGTCTTCGACACAGTGCATGATATATTGAATATTTGCCCTTAGGATTAGATAAGCCTAAATAGAGTATCAGAATAAGCCTGGTCACCTTTCAAATAAACTTTATAATCAAAAGATTTTCTTAAAATGAGTTTAAGAAATGTTTAAAATCTTCATATTATCATTTGTTTAAAAATAATATAGATACATAATGATGATATATTATGATTAAATTGATCTCTTTTTAAGTATGTAAATAGACACCTATAAATTAAAAAAATATGTCAATATCGTTAAAAATCATAAATCCATGCGTTTGTTTGTCTAAATACGGAAACTTTCAGGTTCAAGAAATTTGGAAACAGGGGCAAGGGAACTGTTTTCAACAGCAGTCGATCTCTACACATGCCTCTCTCTCTCTCTAGAAACCAAAATTCGGATGCCCAGAAAAATTTCGACTTTGAAATAAATTGTAAACGATCAATGTTGTATTTGCTTACCCAAACGGTCGATGATGGGAGGCAACACGGTGCCCACGTAAGGTCGGAAGTCGTTCGCCATACGATCCACAAGCAGTGTCATCGCGTCTATTCCACATTGCGAGACCTTTAAAAGAAATAAATTTATTTAATAATAAGGTCTGAAAACAAACAAACATAATTGTAATAATAAAAAGCACACAAGGTTTACACAAAACGGCTTTCATTTCCAGCTGCACTTTTTTGAAATTATTTTGCAGAATTTTCACCCCTCAACCCTAAAAGGTTCTGGATTATTTGGGGGTTTATCCATTATCTCAAAAACTAATCTAATTTAAATATTCCTTTTTTTAATGACGGTATTCTTCTAACGAGCATATCAGTTCGGTTTGGATAGGGCTCTAAGGCAATGTCCGTTTATTCTTTGGAAGTCTTAATCTTTGGTTTAGTATTTTTAAGTGTATTTCAATGTCGGTTTAAGAGTTGATCCGAAGAATAATCTCTGAAATCTTAAACACTGCTTTAGGTGGCGATCGAATACTTAATCCTAAGATTAAGATTGGTTCGCATGGCAGCCACCAAGCGCTTAACTAACAAATATAAATTTTGTTAACCTCAAAATTTTAAATATATTTTTATATTTTAGTTTATTTGAAATGACTGCTATTAGTTGATTTTTTCGAAAGCATGGTTGCCAAGTCGACATTTCACCAATTTTTCAGTTTAGCTAAGCGAAGCTTAAAATATGATTGAAATACGGGGAGCTGAGAATCCGCCCCTGTCTCGAATACGGCTCTCATCTGTGGAGAGGGGCCTCAAAATACTCTCTTGCTACCCTGGATGCAATTCAGAAACGAGCCGTCAGGCTAATTGACGATTCTACCCTCACCGACTCCCTCGACTCGCTGGCTCATCGAAGAGATGTCTCTGCCCTTTCCCTTTTCTATAGATACTATCACGGCAGGTGCTCTGATGAGATAAAATCAATAATTCCCCCCAAAGCATGAGTCACGTCAGGATATTGTGTTATCTATTCCCACGCTGAGAGAGTT
>JALMQS010000161.1:1569731-1826414 GCA_024734495.1 Forficula auricularia | reverse complement strand
TGCTATTTTAAATTTAATCTACATTACATTAAATGTATTCGTAGTTATTAATTATATTTTTTAATTATTTACTTTTTTATTATTACTTATCTATAATTACTGATGGGCTATAATAAAAAAATAAAATAAATCCACTAGCTGTATATTTGCAAGAGATTTTTGAAATACTCACATCGCTTAAAAAACAATTGCAAATTGAGTGATTTGAATCGTTAAGCACTTTATTTCTCATAAAGAGAACTCATTGAGGTTCTCTCAGTTTGATGTAAATAACCTTATACCAAATATAAATATGTATACTTATATATAATTTATTTTTTACAGACTATATTTTTTAATAGTTTGACTTTTCTCATCAGTCTTTTATCGTAACAATAAAACTAGACATCGGGGTAGTTTTCCACCCACTCTACTTTAGTTTCATTATCTATGCTATTTGTTGATTATTATATAAATAAGAATTGTGTGCTGTGTAGTTCTAACTTGATATAACAACAAGATGAATTTATCTATATATAGGGGTGTTTTTAGAGGTATAGAACTTCGAATTGAAATAAAAACACAAGAAAATCGTTTTAATGTCCATCAATTTGGCTTTATTGGAAGGATAATTTTATGCCATTAATGTTTAAATATGATTTCGGGCATGTGGCCGCCGCGGCTGGCTCGAGTGGGTCCAATTCTACAGGTCCAATTTTCAACCACTTTTTCGAGCATATGGGGCCGTATGTTGGCAATAACGCCACGAATGTTGGCTTCCAAGTCCCCTAACGTTTCTGGTTTGTTGGCGTAGACGAGCGACTTCACATATCCCCAAAGAAAATAATCCAATGGTGTCAAATCACACGATCTTGGTGGCCAATTGACAGGTCCATTCCGCGAAATTATGCGCTCATCGAATGTGACGTGCGCTGTGTGGCATGTAGCGCCGTCTTGTTGGAACCACAACTCATCCACATTCATGCCATCCAATTCGGGAACAAAATAGTCGGTTATCATGGCTCTATACCGGTCTCCATTAACGGTAACTGACTCTCCAGCATTATTTCGGAAGAAGTATGGCCCAATGACTCCACCAGCCCATAGAGCACACCAAACAGTCAGTTTTTGTGGATGTAATGGCGTCTCAAGGGTCTCATGTGGATTCTCTTCACTCCAAATGCGGCAATTTTGCTTGTTGACGTAGCCAACATTCGTGGCGTTATTGCCAACATACGGCCCCATATGCTCGAAAAAGTGGTTGAAAATTGGACCTGTAGAATTGGATTTATTCGAGCCAGCCGCGGCGGCCACATGCCCGAAATCATATTTAAACATTAATGGCATAAAATTATCCTTCCAATAAAGCCAAATTGATGGACATAAACGATTTTCTTGTGTTTTATTTCAATTCGAAGTTTCTATACCTCTAAAAAAAGCACCCTTACAATCGGGTCGGTG
This sequence comes from Forficula auricularia, assembly GCA_024734495.1. NCBI lineage: Eukaryota > Metazoa > Arthropoda > Insecta > Dermaptera > Forficulidae > Forficula > Forficula auricularia. The sequence continues at coordinate 1,824,974 of JALMQS010000161.1, read as the reverse complement.
GCGGAAATAGGTTTTCATTTCGAGGGCGTTTCAATATTTGGCTTTTTTTGGGGGGGGGGGGGTTCTTAACCTATGGTTCACGACACATATTCTTTGGGTCGCCCAGAGTCGTTATTCAAATATTTTACTACATTTATTTTCAAAAAGTTTAAAAATATATATAATAATTTAAAGTAAGTGACCCAAAAGTGGACACCCCAGAACATATCCCTCAAAGAGGACACCCCAAAACACACGTGTTTAAAATAAGCGCAAATAGGCCCCAAATTCTTTATGTTATGTTGGCCACTCTTTGAAATATTGTTCAGAAGGCGATGGAATTGCAGCAGACAGAATTTGGGGCCAATTTTCCACCATTGTAAACACAAATGTTTTAAGGTGTCTAATTTTGGGTCCCTTACTTTATCGAGTACTAATGAAAGTAAAAATATTTAAAAACAAGTGCTTTTTCATTAAATTTTTCTTTAATCAGGAACTACCTTTGTTTATCTTAATTTTTTAATACTTGTTTTACATTTCGGGGACGGGGGCAAATAAAATACGCCACTGAATCGGGTAATTGAATCCAAGATAAATAAGGAATAAAATATTTCTAATTTAAAGACTGATGAAGGTCAAACATTCGAAGCTATAGACTCTAACAAATAAATTATATATAGGTACACATATTTATATTCGTTAATATTTATGTGTGTATGTATAATATATGTATATGTTTATTTGAATCAATCAGAGGACAATCTCATTGAATGCTCTTTATGAATCAACAACTCTGCTAAAACAGAATCTTTTCAATTAAACTTTATTTATCTTTCAATTTTAAATCAATAGATCAAAATTACATTATGTGGTTTTATTAAAACAATAACAAAACACTTTCTCTCTCTTTCTCTCTCCCCGACTTCTAATATTATATTAAAATATACTTCTATAAATAATTTTATGAGATTAAATTCTATTAGGCTGGACTGGATGGATGGTTGATGTTTTTTAAGAGAATCTATTCAAAGTGAATTCCAAAACTAAAATTGAATATTAAATTAATCCGGGAATGAAAATATTATATAATGTTAACGATAATTTAATCAAAGTTTGGCGAGTTTGAGTTTGAGCCCGAAAAAATCTACCTCAAAGAGTGAATTTTAGTATAAGTAGAGGGGCCTAGGGACTTCCAGTATGTATAAATAATATTGTGCCTGTGTTTGTGCTTTTATTCCAGGCTAAAGCGAATTATTCAACCAAGTTTGGCTTGGATATAAGCCCTGCCAAACTTTTGCCCACCCCACCGACCCCCTTGTTCCCTTTTTCCACCCCCAATGGATTTCTAACCCTCTCACCACTAGCAGAGTATTTAATCGAATCTACAAGTTATGTAATTAGTATGACAATTAATTTATAACTGTAATAATTAGCAAGTGGGTGCATGTGTGGGTGTGTATGTGTGTGGGTATTGGTGAACGCTTTGTACCTCGCCGAGTCGCATACAATAGCTTTGTGAATACCAGACCAACCTTCCTCTTTCTAGGGGTGGGTTTCGAATTGAGCCCGGGGTAGTTAGAGGGCTCGAGGGGGGACGGGACTTTAGGGGCCATTACCATTCATCACTAACCCCGAGCCATGGACATTCACAAAGTGGGGGTGGGTCCCCTCTTGTCCTTTATTTTAAGTTATTTATTGTAGAGCCTACAATGGATTTGAAACTTCAAAAAAGAGATTAATATATTTGTGAATTTATTTACAAAAGCAGCTATTCATGTTTGTCTCTGCAGAAAGACAATGTCAACAAAAATATGATAAAAAATTAGCATAATTAAATAATACCTACAAACAAAGATTTATGTAGAATTAAGGATCGTATTATGAATTTAAATAGAACAGAATTATATTATTTATTCAAGTATTACAAGTACAAGAATAATTTTAAAAATTACCCAAGTTTAGAATAGTGATAATCTTATCTAAGTGTTTATTCAATTAATAGTTTGTTGTTTAATTATTTATTAATTTTAGAAAAATCTGAGGATTCAATTACAGTGAAACCCCTCAAATCCGAACCCCGGAAATTCGAAATCCCGGGAAATCCAAACGAGTTTTTTTTGACAAATTTAAGTTTGGGTAGGTGTTTTCTCGAACTCTAGGCTAGGCCAAAGCTTCTTCCAAGTTGTCCGCAGTAAGTTCACACTTGTATTTTGTCACGATTCTGCAACCCACTAAATAACGTCTTTTATTTTAACTTTCTTTAGCTTCTCAAGGATAGAAAGAGAACCATTTTCTTCAATAAGATATCCAAACCACCAGCTTTCTGCTAATCCGAACAAATTGAAATCCGAACAGGCTACAGCCCCAATTAGTTCGGATGTGAGTGGTAGTATTTTTTTTGTATTTTATGTAATGAAAGCGACGCAAGAGGGCCGCTCTGTATCTTGAAGATGCAGAGTGTATAGGTCTTGGGTCTTGAAAATCTCCAGATTGTAAAATTCGGTAAACACGGATCAGGGGAAGAGTTTCTTCTTCTAATTTAATCATATAACTAGGTCAATAGTTTTAAATAAACATATCAAAAATTTAGTTATACAATGCTTTAGGGGGGGGGGTGCTGTCCCATCGCCTGTCCACTGGATTTGCGCAGGGAATACCCAGAGAATTTTTCATCAACAAAAAAAATGTCGAAGGGGGTTTATTGCGATAAAAATTGATTGCGTACAGCTCAGGATTGGATGTAAAGAAGTCCAAAAATAATTAAGAGACTACTTCCATTAAAAGAGTATTTATTGAAAAAATTTTCTGTTTATAACATTTTGTCATCGACGTTTCGGAGTATCTTCAGGGTTCAAAAAAGTCAATGAAGGAATCATATAGAAATCCTCCTTCCTACCTCCTTATTTAGTGTTTGTTGGGGTATAGATAATATTACCGGGCCTCACGTGCCTAAGCGTAAATTCATCACTGCTCATCCCTTATAAAAGAATATTTTGCTAGTGCATTAGTAAAATAATAAATGGATATAATCTTATTATATTAAACGAGCAATTCTTGTATATATAATCGGTTTCTCGAAAACGGCTCTAACGATTTCGCTAAGAATTGGTGAGCTTATCAAGTCTCATGAGTTATTAGTAGTGTATAAATTAATCATTCGATTGAAATAAAGAAAGGGTGTAAATTAGTCATGTCGCAAAATAAATATTTTAATCGTTCATATCTCGTCTTCGGTAAGTCGCATAGCCTTGAAATTTGAAACTTAAGCTATTTATAGGCAAAAAGTTACCGAGCATCGCTCGGTGCTCCAGGCACTTTTTGTTTAACACTGTAACAATTATTACAAATACTTTACTGAAATATGTTCATACATATACAGCAAAACTAAGTCAAATCGATTTTTACATTTTTTTTTTCTTGGCTTTTCGGCCTTTCTAGCCATAAGCCATTTACGATACTAATTATGTTATTTAAATTTGTCTCTACATCGGGGGTCAGATTTTAGCCGGATGCCTCGAGTCGGATTCGAACTCGGGTCCTCTTGGTTAGCTGGCTGACATGCTACCGCCTAGCCTACCCGACCCCCAAATTTTTACATTTTAATCGTTCTTTAAATTTTGAAGGAGCCTCTATAAAATTTGGCGTCCTTAAAATTTTAGCGCCCCAAAATTTTGCCCCCGGGACTCACGTGTCTAAGCGTAAATTCATCACTGTGCTCATCCCTTATAACAGTTTATTTTGCTAGTGCATTAGTAAAATAATAAATGTATATAATTTCCATATAAATAGGAATAATAAACATTTTCAATGATAGAGATACACGGGAATATAGAATGTAGAAATATATATCCTAAATATACATTTGAAAATATCCCATTTATGCTACTTACCTAAGTATAGTTTCACCAAATAAGGAGATTTGTTTATAAATTGAAAAAGCACTAACCGCATCCAGTGAAACAGAAAAATTCGGTTTCGATTTCAAAAGGATCTCAATGCATGTGCAAGTGTTTTTTTTTATTCTTGTTCACACTCATCCATAATGTATATCAATCGGGGTTGGAGGGTGGAAGGGCATCGCAAAGGGGTGGTTTTGGTGTGAGAGAGGGCGAGGGTCTTCATTATTCAGCCCCGTATCTCCTGCGTGTCATGAGTCAGCCTCAATTAAATCTTATCTGAACTTGGGACCTCAATCGATAAACGAGGGACAGGTGGCTGACCGTCTGTCCGTGGGTCTGTCTGTCTGTCTCATCCCCTCTCCCTCAACCACTTTGCTAATTCTTCAAATATAATCATACGGAATAATAATTGGATGAAATGATCGAAGTTAGCAAGTTTCCATTTGGGCCACTTAGCCTCGGCCATATCTTTTTTTTTTATATCTTTAGTCTAATTTAGTATCTTAATAATTTTAAAAGCAAATTTCTGTTCTGACTCTTAAACTTTTAGTTCACTAATGGCTGTTTATTTTGATGGAAGGCAAAAAGCTTAGAGATCAATCCACGAGTTAAGGAATAAACATTTATTAATTAAGATTATCATAAAATAGCCTTGTATTAAGAGAGAGAGAATCAATTAAGAACTTGAACTTGAATGTTGTTGATGTTGTTGTTGTTGATTTGTTTTTTATCACATTAGATATATTTTAGAAGGGATCAATTTGCTATTAACAAATATTAGAAAAAATTAAAAATACTAAATGAAAGAATTAATGTCAGTTAGAATTAGGTATAATCCAAGATATGACTAATAAGCTTGAGTACACACGAATAATATTTTTACTTATTTGATAACAAATTTAAATTTAATTATATTAAAAATATAAGCAAAAAAATTATTAATTATTTTGAAAAAACAAAAATAACTATCGTATATATACCTACAGTGAAAGCCCTCAAATCCGAAATCCCAGGAAATCCAAACGCAAAAAAGAGAAACTTATTTATTTAGTCATAAAACAATTATGTATATACGTATTCTACATTATAACCTTTTTGTACATAATTAGTTGAAAAATTAACAAAGAAGTACAGTTAGCATACCTAACAAAGTGTAAATGGGTCTACATACTTATGTCATCCAGGATGGAAAAACGGTAAAAGTTGGTTATTGAAATTCTTTAGGTTAATCACTTTGCAAAAACAATGAAATAATAATAGAAACACACAAAATATCACTTAACCTTTCACTTGATATCAGTTATCTTCAATTGTCGAAGCTGCTTTCGGCTAATCCGAACAAATTGAAATCCGTAGTAGTAGTAGTAGCACAATGCTTATAGTAACTATACAGTGCCTATATAGATTATCGAAATCTATATAGGCACTATATGGTTACTATATAGTTTGAAACATTGTACTACTAGAGAGGCTACAGCCCCAATTAGTTCTGATTTGAGGGGTTTCGCTGTATATAACATTTAATCAAGTGTTTTTTGTTTTTTTTTGTTTTTTGATTTAATAACAGTATTAGTTTGTTTTTTTTTCAATTTGATTTTTATTATCCAATAGAGGAAGAAGTTTGTCTTATTAGAACTGTATGAATTTGAGTCGATATTGAGACTATTTTTTAAAAATTATTGTATTATACATGAAGTTACTTCCACGTGAAAACTAATAGTATTCCTTCTGGGTCAATCATAATTAAAAAATAAAAATTACTATCGTATTGAAATCAAGCGACCCAATAAATGTATTCCGGTTAAAAATTTAAATTCATTCAAATAATTTATTAAATTGGAAATTAAAACGTGAAGAAAAAAAAATGGCGGCTAAACTTTATTTTTCTATTATATTATCAGCCAAAGCAGTGGCGGACTGGGTCGACTCGAAAACCTTTCTCGGTGGGCCGGTCAGATCGGGGCCGGCTTGAGTAATTTTTGGCATGGGAGAATGATGACCAAACGAAAAAATAAATTCATTGGAGAGGTCCATTAAAATTTTCCAGGGTCGGCTAAATCCCCCAGTTACTGAGTCGCACATTTATTTTTTTCTTTAACTAGACGCTCCTAAGGTCCCTGGATCTATAAGGTAAATAATTCCATGTTAAATAAGTACTAGCCATATAAAATATAGTCTTTTAATTATATTTTTGTTTTGGGGTTTGAAAATTTTAAATATTTAATTATATTTAATTCTTCAAATTAATATATAGTTTTTTAATCAAAGGGAATTCATTTGAGATTAATTTTGAATTAGAATTAGAGCAAATAATGGAAGTGATAAATCATTTTAATATGATGATTCTAGACCGCACAAAGTTTCGTAAATCACTTTTTGATTTATTAAAAAATAATATTAATTAAATTAATTAATATATTTTTATATATTTAATATTCTTCTATTATGTATATTTATTAATGACGAAAAGATAAATTTATTTAATATTTTTTAATATTGGAGGTCAAGTTGTGGAATTGATTCTCCCACCAAATAAAACAGTTCTTAGCAAGCTCAAAAGATGGCTCTTTGTGTCTAAAACTTGAAAAGTACAACTTGGCCGTTCAATAAAAAGATCGAACTATAAAATAATGAACAAAATAAAAAAAAGCAATTTTTTATAATGACTATTTTATAGTTATGTTAAAACTTATTTTTTTTATCAGAAACAATTCAATTATTTTTGAATGGATATACCTACCATAGACTTAACAAGTAGAGATAGTTAAATGTTATAAGCATTTAAAGTATTTTAATTATAAAATGATTTAATTTTCATTAATAAAATCTTTATTAAATATTTTTTCAGTTAAATAATTTTAATTCAATTAAAAATATAAAGAGCAACAGGTCTTTTCTAACAAGAGAGATGAAAAAATTCATTAAATAAGCAAATATAGGAAAGGATCATTGGGTTTAGATAAAAAAAACGTGGTAAAAAAGGGGGTAGTCGCCGGAGGGTGGTTGCTAAAAATATTACAAATATATCAATGTTTATTAAAATAAATAAATATGCTAAAACTTTCGAAGATGTTCTATAATGGTGATAAAATAATAAAAAACAATCCTAATAAAATGGTGGCAGGTGGCCTTTTGGAGTTGGAGGAGCTGTAGCTGGAGCTGGAGCTGGAGCGGGCTGGGCAGCCTCCCTCTTGTTAAATATATGAAACATCCCTTGTCCATTAGCGCGGGGTTATGAGTGCGCGAACCCATTAGCGCCAACGCAATAAAATCGTCCGACGCCAAACTTGAATTAAGGCTTCAATAGAGGCTGAAAAAGATGGACGCAAGAAAACAACTCTCTTCCGACAACCTACAACTAACTTCTAAAGCCCCTAGAAGAGAGCGAAATTTCCATTCGAACGATTTAACTTGAAGATTTTCAAATTTTCTTAAAATTCCAACCATAAGAAATTTATTAAAAAAAACAATTTCAGTCGAAAATAGAGTTAGGTATTGCTTTATAGATTTTTAAAATAATTTTTAATGATTGCCAAATGGTGTTCACGAAGAAATTTTCCTGAATTTCTATTTCTATTAGGAATTAGTTTTTTGTATTTTGAAAAATTTGCGTTTTCCTCACATTGTTCAATTTTCAACGGGACGACTGCCATTTTGAAATAAAAACAAATTTATTAACAACTCAAATAATTATAACAGGAATAGCAGAGAATTGGACAAAATTTAAAACGCAGAGTTTTTATTAAATGGGTCAGATGTTTCGTCAATTTATTTTGACTTCCTCAGTGACTAGTAGAATGATAAAACAAGAAAATCAGAAAAACTTTGACAAAGAGTGGTAAAATGAGGTATTTATAACCTAATCTAATTTAATTTATTTGTAATCAATGTATTTATAAGTTTTTCTGATTTTCTTGTTTTATCATTCTACTAGTCAATGAGGAAGCCAAAATAAATTGACGAAACTTCTGGCCCATTTAATAAAAACTATGCGTTTTTAATTTAGTTTAATTCCCTGTTATTCCTTTTAGAAATTTTACTATGAATGGGTAGGATACAACATCTTAAATAATTTTTGAAAATTTTCATTTTAAATTACAATTATTTTAAACTATTTAACATTATCTTGAGAATTAATACAAATCGATGACATGTCTGAAAGCAGGAATGACATTTTATTTTTATATCTTTTTTGATTTCCCCTAAAATCTGCTGCCCAATACCTACTTGCATTTTGACCTTAGTCAAGAGGCCGAAAAACGATTGCAAACACCCCATTAAAACTTAATATTTAGATTCAATTAATGTCTACCGAAAATATTACTAATTTTTTTTCGAAATTATATCAATTAGTCAATTTTAGTTTGAATATATTCACCACTTATTTAAGAATTAAAAAAAAAACGTGTGCTGTCGGGGGACCCCTGTCAGAACGAAGTTCCTTACGTTATTTTAAAAATATTAGAGTTAATAAAATACGGCCAAAAATTTTATCCCCATTAAAAAATCACACTCCATAAATACTATTATTAATAATTAACTCCATTATTTTCTTGAATATATTAAATTTTGAAAATCAAAATGTGTATAAATATGTGTACAATTGCTTTAAGTTTTTAAAAGTTGATAATTATTTGATAGAGATTTTCTTTAGAGACGGACTGGTATAAATATGCAATTGGATGTTGATGAAAAAAGCAGTCCACAGTGGTTGTAAAAAATAAGACTATAGAGGTTTTATTATTTTACATTTATTTGTTAAACACTGCTTTCATCAACATTCAATTGTTGATAATTATTTAAATAACGCTATATGAAATTAATATTATTATATTTAAAAATTTTACATTATCTAATCAAAATAAATCAATAACTACTTTATGATTAAAATGGCAATTTTTATTTAGTTTTTTTATTCAGGATTTTGGATTTAAATATTTTTTTTATTTCCGTTTTGACCGAAGACAAATTACAAACACTGCTAAAGGAGAGAAGAGGGAAGCATATTCCTTGTATTCTTCATTGACCCTTTGAAACCCTGAAGAAGGAGGGAACCCGTATAGCACAGAGACCAAAATAAAACCCAAATGCAACTTTTTTGATTGGTTGAATTATAGTCATTATATAGTTTTAATTAGGTTGAATTACGGTTTCAAAACGGTAGTTATGTCTCGATATTTTCCGTTTTGCAACTGTGTTGTATTATCGTTAAATTATAGTCGCAAAGATTATAAAGCAACCGTTACACAAGGTTGTCGCCAACATTTTTGTCACCGATTTGCAAGTGTTTATTTATAATTTTATATTTCTTTGATTTGATTAATAAAATGAATAATTACACAATTCTTTAATAATATACAATAATCAACATTATATAGGTATATATATATATATATATATGTTGATTATTGATCTTTAATTACTTTAATGACTATAATTTAACGATAATACAACACAGTTGCAAAACGGAAAAAAACGAGACATAACTACCGTTTTGAAACCGTAATTCAACCAAATCAAAACTATATAATGACTATAATTCAACCAATCAAAAAAGTTGCATTTGGGTTTCATTTTGGTCTCTGTGCTATACGGGAAGAATCCACCGAAACGTTGGTTTTAAAGGAAAGGGAAAAAAAGAAAGACAGTCCAATAAATACATCTTATTTGGAAATGTAATAATTTTTTCTTCACTATCCTTGAACTGCCTTCCAATACTTTACAACTAAAAATTCTACCAGTCCGCCCGTCTCTCTCCAAAGAGAAAATTTCTTCAAATATAAAAAAATATTATTTTTGAAAAGTATAGAATTTTTAAATAAAAGGTAGCTTGTAAATTGGTACATCAAATAAATTTTTTACTGAATGGGTGTATTTGAAATTTTTTAAAAAAATTTCAGATATTTTTCGATTTTTTATTTGTATGGGGAACGTAATGTTATTATTAAAAATATAATATTAATTTCTTTACTCTCTTTCAACATAATATTTCCATTATTTTTTCTACCTCAAATGACCAATTGAACATATTTTTCTTTTACGTGGTAAATAGTCTCCCTCTCCGCATCCTCTCAATGAATTGGCTGCCTATCAGCCTATCCAAAACTAATTTCCACACTGGATCTTATTAGCTTGGTACCCAAATGGAATCTCTATACAAGTCCGTTCGAATAAAAGCCAACCCACGCACTCACGTGCTAATTGGACAGGTCACACGGGTCATCACACGCCAGAGTTGATTTTTAGCTTTTGCTTATTTGTTCGCACTCCGAATTAGAAATCTAGATTGACGATCTTCTCTTGATTGGCTTCAAAATGGATAAAAGCTGTTGGTTGGGACGTGACCGCCATTTGAAAAGACCGCTATCGCTAATTGCACAGCTAATTTGCTATCATGAAGGGCTAACTAGTTTGACCGAATGGTTTCGAGGATATCCCCTCCATCTTGAATTCTATTTGTTTTCATTTTATAAGTAAATATTAAATAACACCTTTTTATGTAAATTTACAAAATATTTATTAAAAAATTATACCTCTCACACTATGATTATTCTAACGAAATTATTTTTTAAAGCATCTCAAATTGTTTTAGAAACTTATCATTTGCATATAATTATTTTCGAAATTTGATTTTTACTTTCGAGACTATTAAAACAATCTACAATTATTTGGTTTAATATTTTTTTTAGCTTTCATAAATGAAAACAACATCCAGGTTCCATGAAAATAATTTAATTTAAAAATTTAGAATTCATAATTCTAGATTGTCATTGAAAATGGAAAGAATGCATTTTAAGGTGTTTCGGGACTGTTTATCATTTTTATAAGAAAATTCTCAAATTTTTACTATTGAATTATTGATGTATTAAATATTTATTTCCGAAATTTGAAGTTGATCGTCGAGAAATCAATTATTGAAAATTGTCCTTTTAACATGGAATTATATGGTCCGAGCTTTTAAAAGGGCTATAACTTCTATACAAATTATACCATTTTCAACAAATTTATACAGATCAATAATCCAACTTTTATGAATCGAATGATACATTTTTCAATAGATTTGAAAGTCTAGCTAATTAGTTATTCATAAATGTAAAAATAAAAAGTTATTTGCAGCCAACAGAATATAACAAAAACACTAATGTAGAATTCTAACTCTTATTTCTTGAAATCGTTTTTGTGTTAAATTTATAATGAGAAAAAATTCATCAAATATTTTTATTCGAAATTAACCTCTCATTATTAACAATTTTTTTATTAAAAAATTTAGTAGACAGACGTTGTCACTCTGCGGAAATACAAAAGATTTTTTCGAAGATCAACCAGATTGATAACCTGTCTCGAACTCCCTTAATTGTAAGTATTATTTTCTCAGCTTAATTATTCTTGGTAAATTTAACTTGGCTGAACCCTAAATTTTACTAATTTTTTGAACTTTGTTTTTTCACAGAAATGTTTTGGGTGGGATCAAAATCGCACTGATTTTACTTAACTAAAAAGCGTGTGTATCAAGTATTATATTTTTTTCACTAGGTATCAATTTTAATTGAATCAAAGGAAGAGAATGATGGAGTTGTCACAAAAAAGGCCCTTTTTTCAAAATTAGTTCATTTATTAAGAATTATAATTTGTTGCAAAAGATTTATTTACTTATTTTCAAGTTCGAGGGTACAAATCAGGACGAATACCATCATTTCAAAAAAGTTGTGTTGTATTATACATTCATTGTATGTTTTTTTGTTATTTTCAGCTATAGTTGTTTTTATATACCTATATATTTTTTTAATTAGAAAAAATACTCATTACATGAATATTCATTAGTTAAAAAACAAAAAAAATTTTTTTACACAATTAGAATATTGAAAAGGTATGTCGTTGCTGATCGATTTATTTATTCTCTAGATACTTATCATTTTTGAAAGTATCAATTCATTTTAGTACTTTTCTATTTCGTTTTAATAACAATTCAAATGGAAATAATAATCAATTGCTCTCTAGTTAGATAAGATCTTTTAATAAAAGTATAGTACTTACTATATTTTAATATCTTAGAAAATATAACGAGTAATAAAAGAATTCAAATTATTCTCTCTGGGAATACTATACAATTATATTTATGATAAGATAAGTAAATGTAAATGAATAATTTAATTATTATAGTTAATTTTAGATTAATTGATATTGATTGCTACGACAAGTGAATATAATAAATTAAAGGCTTAATTATTGCCTTTAAGAAAAAGGCAATCAAATTATGACGTCATCGTTGTTCATTTCTACTGAAAGATGCACCTACCAGGAGGTCTCAAAATAATTTGTGATAATATAAATAATTTTCTATCACGCTGTTTTTAATCTTTTCTCATGACAAAGATAAGAGTAAATAAATATTTTATTTAATATGGATTTATTATGAGTTAAGTGATACTAGGTCACTTATTTCACATTAAAATTAAAAAATTAAAAGATATAAAATTTTTTTTTCTTTTTCAATATATACATTTCGGCTATCGACCCATCTTCAGGAAATACAGAAAGTAACTAATTTAACTTAAACTTAAGTTAAATTAGTTACTTTCTGTATTTCCTGAAGATGGGTCGATAGCCCGAAATATATATATTGAAAAAGAAAAAAAAATTTTATATCTTTTAATTTTTTAATTTTAATGTGAAATAAGTGACCCAGTATCCTTAACTCATAGTAAATCCATATTAAATAAAATATTTATTTACTCTTATCTTTATTAAAGATGTTTCACCTTGCACCAACACCACAATCTTTACTGATTATTTTCTCATGACACTACTTTCATAAATTCATTCATCCTTTTGAGCTATTTCGATACATGTACCTATATTCTATATATATACTACACGCCGATCACGACGTCTCATTTATGAGGCATACGACTTAGAAGAAGAAGAACCTATATTCTATTATTTGGAACGGTCGGAAGAGTTTCCAAACATGATTTTTATTTTCTGTGATTCTGGATACGCATACTCAAGAATGCAAAGTCGTGGAAAGTTTATTGTGTGCCAAAATTTTATTATTTATTAAACAAAGAACTCATTAAATTTTATCCTTATTAGCTTCAAAACTTATGGATAAAAATGCATAATATTATCAGAACAAAACAGATTGTCATTATACGGAGTTATGGAAGTAATATAGTAGCTAATAAGCTAAAATTTGGCACATGTGCTTGTGTTAATATCATACAATTCTATGACAAGTTTCAGCTAAGTAGAGCTCAAAAACCTCGCTGAAAAAAATAGTAAATCCCTAAAATTTTCGAATAGGCTACCGAGTTTTAAAAAGTTTTCCTTTTTCTTCAAACCTTGAGAAATGAAAAAAATAAATTTTTGTTTTAATTTAACATCGTCTTTTAGAAAAATTTAGTTTAGAATTACCATAGATAGTAAATAAATCAATAAAAATTATTTTGAATATAATTTTTTTGAAATAAATATACTTTTAAACATTAATTTTTATTTGTTTTTAATTGAAGGGAACCGCGAAATTTTAAATAATTATATTTAATAGTCTGATAGTTAATTCTACATATCGAGAAGTATTTAATTATTTTTCGACAAAATTTATAGGCGCTCAACAGGAGGATTTAGGTTCTTCGATCAAAGAAGAAAAGATCACAGGTTTGCATCCTGTCGAGTGCTCATTCATTTTTTCGAAAAATAATTAAATAGTTCTCGAAATGTAAATTTAACTATCACACTATTAAATATAATTATTAAAAATTTCGCGGTTCCCTTGAATTGAATATAATTCTTCAAAGATCCGCCTCCGTGGTGTAATGGTCAGAGTAGCTGACTGGCAACCCGGAGGTCTCGGGTTCGATTCCCGGCTATATCCAGACATTTTTTCTGTAAGTATAGGGTCTGGTAATAAAAATTAAGTGGGAGATAAATTTAGCCGAATTTATCGCGCGGAGAATTTACCACTGCTTGAAGCCCCTAAAAACTTTAGTAAATTGGATATTGAATTGTATCTAAGTTTCTGAGATTGGCTCGTGATCCCGGCTTCTTTTCCTTCTACTCTGTTCTTTTCACGATGGAGGGGCCAGCCCATACAGGCCTTTAGGGGATCCACCTTCTGGTGTATCTCCTTCTCACATCAATATCATTAAAAAAAAAAGTTGTGGACTTTAAATTCCTAAGAAAATCACATGAGGTCGTCATTTACTAGACCCGAGATAGAATGGATAATTTTTATTTATTTATTTATTAACCCAATTTGATTCATTTTAATATAAAAAAAATTCAAGCACTTTAAAAAATAAGTAGTTTTATTATTATTAAATGGTATATTATTTTCAATTCTTTTTACGCTATCGCATTGCAGCCTAAATGACTATCGATTGCATGACGTCACTTCCGGTCAGTATAAATTGTTAATGAAGATTTCTAGATGTAATAGACAAGAGGGGGATTCGTTTCTCTCTTTATCGCAAAATTTATAGCATCAATTCATTTTTATCATAGCTACTTTATCTATCCCCTTTACATTTAGATGAATTTTAAAAATCCTACCCCCTTTGGCCACCCTGTCTATATACCTACTATTCCTCTCTCCCTTCTATTTGGCTATCTTCTTTTTAATAAATAATCGTCTGTTATTAATAATATCGAGCTTTTAAGAGGCAGGAAATGACGCATTCATTGATATCGATCGTTAGGAAGGTAAGCCAACAGGCTGGGTATTATTGCTCGATGAGATGAAGAGTGGGGGTAGTTTACTAGTTTACAACTCGAGACATATATGATCCTAATTTTATAAGTAGAACTCTTTAATGGAAAAATACATTTTTAATAGATGTAATTTCAAACGCGAAATGGAAACTATTTCTCCAGCTGAGATGTCGATTCGATATAGTCAATGATATGAGCCTACTTATTTATTAATAATTGTCCAGCTTATCTTAATAATTACCTAAGCAGGGGGTAGCAGGACTTGATGGGTAATTACACAATTGGCTTAGAGTTTTCATCGGAAATACATAAATATTTTGCAAGTCCTATAAAATTAAAAAAAAAAGTAATCCAAGTGCGAGTCGTGCTCTTAGAGTTCCGTATCTCATATCTTCCAAAATACTTGAAATATGTTACCAAATACTTACTTATTTGGCGGTGATAAGGAGAAAATTGATGTATTGGTAGTATTTTTTATTTAATTTTATGTTAAGTGGGCTACAAATCTTGTTAGGTATTATAGAAAAATCGTAACCAATTGGCACTATGACGTCCACATTATACATGTTTACAAAATTAAATTTAAAAAACAAAAGATTAGCTTGTTCTACTTTTTATAGAGATATCTTCACATTATCTAAAAAAAATTTTGCCACCTCAAACAATTCTACACTCTCCAAAATAACAATCCGATTAAAATTGTAATACGATTTTTTTAATTTAGGGGAAACTTAATACATATTAGCTTGTAAATTTTAAATTTGTATTTTATTTAGTTTAAATGCTACAATGCTCTAACAAACATTCAGACATTAATAGAGTCCCAATTTACTTTTGAAGAGAACCCTAAAAAGGACAAAATTTAAGAGTCGTTGAATTTTACTAAAATTTTAGAGATTGTGCATTTTTTGTGTCATCGAACGGTTTGGGTTAGTAAGCTCAAATTTGATATAAATGAGACGTAGTTAATTAATACAAGCTTTTGGGCCAGATTTCCGATCATTAGATTTTTAGTTTAAAAGTTCCCCATATATGCATTTTCAAACCGGAAGTTCTCATGCTGGAAAACCCAAAATCTGAACAATTTTTGTTTTAAAAACAACAACAAATAAGAGATCAAAACGAAGGTGTTTTTGATTTACATACCTTCATGAGAAGACCCAGTAAAACTTTAAAGTATGAAACTACTTCATCTAGATTCTAAATAATAGTTAAAGAGGTCAAAGCAGGTTTTATTTTTTATTTTTTACACGATTATTATTTCCCTTGTCTTTTAATAAAATTTTGGTGATGATGAAATTTTTGAGAAAACAAATTCTCAAAGAATAACTACAAATTTTTACAACATATATCTCTGATTGTTGTGGATCAGCTCAAAAATTGACAACTCGATAGAAATGAGTTAAAGTATTTTTAGATTTATGTCATTTTTCTCAAAAATTCTTCTGACTCTTGTTTTAATTCGGTATATTTTTTAATTTTATTAAATTTTATCCTGATTAAAATAATGTGAATTGAGTTATTTAAGTGTAAACTTTTTTTTTTAATCTTTATTATTTATTAATTTCCCATTGAAATAAAATTATTAATTCCAATTTACTTTTCAAACATTCAAAATTTTATTAAATTATATTTTATAGAAGAAATAAATGTATAACTAATATTTATTCGGATAGTTAATTAAACTTAATTGATAATATTATCTTATAATTAAAATTTATTAACGTTTTCGTGGCAAACTTTTAATTAATAAAATTTATTAGTAATTAAAATTAACTTGAAAATACTCTTGTAGTTCAACTGAAACTTTGGAGAGAATAAAGGCTATAATGAGTTGTAAATAGTTGTATCTATTCGTCTTATTAGAAATGTATTAGGGACTTATAGAAAATGATAATTGAATTTTTTTAAAGTCTTGATCTAATGTTGAATAATTTATTCTTTATCTGACTAATAATCATTTTGATTTTGTTGGTTCAGTTTTCAGCTTTAGAAAATTTTGTTGGTTCAGTTTTCAGCTTTAGAAAAGGTAGGTAAAATTTTCAAAATAGAAATATGAGTATATTTATCTAAAATGAGTAAATGTATTGGAATGGCCTCAAAAATTTGAATTCACCTTTTTTCTAGTTTTCAACCGACTTTTAAAAAAGGAGGAGGTTATCAATTCAACGGAATGTCAGTTTTTTTTTGTTTTTTTTTTCATGAGAGAACTTGATCACAATTAATCGAATTAGACAAATTTTATCCCTTGATGTTTATCTTCTGCATTTAAAAATATTATCTCAAAAACAATAAAACTCAGAAAAATGTTGACACTAGTCATCTATAGTACACTGAAGTACCCTTTTTACATTAGATGTTTGTATTACATGAATTTATTTAACTATATTATTCTCTCTGTCTGTCCGTTGTTTTCTAGGTAGAATTTTGTATGTCAATTTCGACTTATTCTACTGGGATAATTTTATTAAAATTTGGTGCATATATCGTATAAAGTGGAAATTTGCTTTCAACAAAAATTGTGGTTTAAGTAAATTTGTGAGTTATAAAAAACCGCAGCGTTTACCAAGAATATAACGAAATTTATAAATCGTATAAAAGTACCGCATTTATGAGGGCTACTTGTAAAGGAGACAATTTAATCAATTCTAAGAATTAATAGAAATAAGCTGACGTGTTCTGATGTGGCCATCCACTTGACTTTACGATACAACCTGGCCTCTAAAATTATTTATAATCATATAGGGGGGTTAGTTTTTGCATTTGTATACTTCTGGGGTCCCACTGATTATGTATACAAAATTTGGTTGAGTTTGCTCAAATGGCCAAGATTATTAATTTTTACCCCCCTCTACCCCCCTTAATTTTGGGTCGATGTGCACCAAAATCTAATCAGCTCTTAATCTCAATGGACCAAAACTACGTGTGAAATTTGGTTTCGTTATTCACACTAGTTTTTGAGCTAGCACGTCCGAAAAAATTTGGTAACACACAGACAACCGGACAGCTAGACAACCAGACAACCAGACAGACCAAGGGCCGGTTGTATGTCGCAAAGTAAATGCTTTTTACAACTAACAAAGGGTAGATGGTAAATGGAGGGACTGGGATGGCCAATCAGATGACAGGAACTGAAAGTGAAGATTGGCCATCCCAGTCCTTCCATTTACCATCTACCCTTTGTTATTTGTAAAAAGCATTTACTTTGCGACATACAACCTGCCCTAACAGACATTTTGACAAAAAAATTGTTATCTCGAAAAATATAATTTTTTCGATGTTCACTTATTAGATCTTTTTTTGTAGAGCGAAATGCCATGGTTTCGCTCAATTTTTTTAATCAAAATAGTTTCAGCCGTTTTTGAGATATTTCGAAAAAAAGAAGGAAAAAACACTTTTTTCATGCACGATTACAATACTAGACCATACCCTGTATGGTAAAGTAAAAAGTAAATAGCGTCATATTGAACCCGAGTTACAAAAGTTCATATTATACGAGGATTACCTGTAGGTAATGTACAATATTTTATCACATCTTAGAATAATTAATATAAAAAAATGTATATATAATTTATAAACTTTAAAACATATAATGTTAATTAAAATTGACAAGAAATCTCTGAGCTTGGAAGCTATTCTATAAATCATTTTTTTCTCTATGCTGTTTTCCATCCACCTTCATCTGCCAATATAAATGTTACTATAAAAAGTATAAAATAAAATTTTTTAAAAAGCATGCTTTTAAAAACGACTAAAAAATAAATTTTTCTCCTTTGGCTGAAAAATTTATGTCTGGAAATAAAAGCGTGGGCGCTTTTAACTTAGAATTGAATTAAAATTAGCATCCACACTTTTATTTTTATTTATAATCACATGGACAATTTTGGGGAGTGAAAAATTGATTTTTGAATTTTTAGCGAGTTTTAATTCTAATCATAAAACCTAATTTACTTGATTAACATGATTGATATATTTATCTAGAATTAGTTATCAAAAGTATTGCATATTTTTCTATGTTGTATATAAATAATTGTTAAAATTCTGCAAAGGAAATAGACCCATCAAAGAAAATAAATATCCGCCATGCATTAGAAATGATTGGAAATCAGGAAGAGAGCGAATCGCAATGGTTAATCATTAGATGACATGGTCTTCTTCTCTTTTGGACCTCATCCCAAGTGGAAACGGCCTAATGGCAAAGAGGGAATGGGCTCCTTTGACAAGCGCTTTATATTTCCAGAATAAAGAGCAAAACGGAAGGCGGGCTGGGGGGGGGGTCATTCAGATAATGTATCAAAAATTCCAAGGCCCTCTCAAAGGCACTTTCAAATGAGATTTGAAGATCGTTTACATAAAGATTAGTCAAGTAAAGAGGCAGGAGCTGAGAGGAGGCGGAAGGCCAGCAGATAGATTCAACAGGAACAGCTAATTTTCACTCAACAGCTTTTAATAGACTTTAATGGGTTTATTTTTATAGAAAAAAATGCCATTAAAGGCAATCATTTTTCAAGAGCTTTTCTTCCTATGGAGCACACTTTCTCATAATGCCATCAATATTATAATTTTTGATAAATTACTAGAAGAGAAATGGTAGCTATTATTTAGTAATGGAATAACAAAAAAAGTCACGAGAATTGATTTCGCGCTTTATAAGATGTATGTAAATCGGAGCCCTTAAAAAACTTAGTAAATTGGATTGTATCTAACTTTCTGAGATTTGGCTCGTGATCCCGGCTTCTTTCCTTCTACTCTGTTCTTTTCACGATGGAGGGGCCATCTCATACAGGCCTTTAGGGGATGCACCTTCTGATTTATCTCCTTCTCACATCAATATCATTAAAAAAAAATACATATCCTCATGGCCTCCTGGATTTTAATTTCTTAACGGTTTCGAGGAGCATTTTTGGAAGAATATGTGTAAAAAAAATACTATGAGCGCCAATAAGTTGTTTTCCCACCATAAAAAGAACCCCTTCCTTTTCAAATACTCTGTATGGTAAAGTTAAATAAAAAGAGCATTGACTTAACAATATAAATTGAAAAGATTTAGTTTGTCGAAAGAAGATGGTTTGTAGAGTTCCATTTTACTATTATAAGAAAACGAATTTACATATGGACATTAGGGTGGTCCTTATTTTGGGTATTTCCAAATTTCTACGCCGACAGAGGTTCATATGTTTGGAAATAAATTTTTAAAAAATATTCCCCAAGTTTCAAGTCTCTATCTCAATTTTAACCTGTGCCGCATAGCGATGCAAATTTACCAGCTAAATAACCTGGAATTTTTGGCATTGAACTTGTATAGGCTAAAATTGAAATAGAGACTTGGGGGATATTTTTTATTATTTATTTCGAACCATATAAGCCTCTATCAGTGTAAAAATTCGAAAATACCCAAAATAAGGACCACCATATTGGACATCTTATCGGGTATTTGAACTCATAAGAAAATATAGGATATTTATTAAAAAAGGGCCTGATAATGAAGGTCATACCTGCGAAACTATATTCTCTAACAAATAAATTATACATATATATTTCGTTATATCCAGGTATATGTATATTTGTATCAAGAAGAGGGCAATCTTGCTGATTACTATAGTCATCATGTATACGTATGGTACAGTTCTAAAACTGGATGAAGTAAACAATATAACTATTTCAAAAATAAATTAATTCATATTGATAAAAATTTATTGTTCTACGTTGAAAATAAGCTTTTTTCACTTTGTACGTTGATGCCAGAAAATTTATGAGTGATCTGAAAATTTCCCTGGTGCTCAGAGGACAGAGAATAAATAAATATTGTATTTATAAAAACAAAATTACAATAGAAACGTCTAAACGTAAAAATCCCTACTAACTAAAAATTCATTCATTGATTGTAGAAATTATTTATTCATTAAATCTTTATCTTTATTTTTAGGGCTCAGTAAAACGTATAACCAGACCTTTGCTAGGTACATCTGTGAGATCATTGATTGGCTAATATAAAAAAAAGTTGACATTTAGAATTTATATTGTTTGATTTTAATATAAAAAAGTTCAATATACCGAGATAAGTAGATTGTCCTTTATTGAATTCGAGTTATTATGGATAATTTTTATCATATTGTATTTACCCTTTGAAAGTTAAGCCCAAGTACCAAAAAGAAATCCGGGACAAAACCGACCTGACATATTATATTACTTTAATAATGATCAAGTTATAATAATCTTCCGAGTATAATGTTATACGCTTAGCTAATATAAGTTAGATTAGTTTCATCACGAAGGACATCCATTGGTCTGGATGGCTTTCTGATTCTTGGGTTCAAGTCCTAAATAACCCTTCTGTCATGTAATAAAAATCATTCATAACATTTCGGACTCAGTAGAAGACAGTCTCGTAATTTTTGCCATTTTTTATTTTTCTTGAAAACTATTTTCTTTTAGACATAAAATGACTTATAATCCACAAAGTATGTAGCTACTATATTAATGATTGAATGACTAATATATTATGAATTTAATTCTTGCACAAAATTAGGGAACATGGTGATCACTTCAAAAAGCATCGTGTATTTACTCAAAAATTTCGTCAAATTTAATTTACATTGAACTGCACTTGATTGAATTGACCGCTGATAGAAACCCGCACTATATCCTATTCTATCCACGCGTAGATCCAATACCACTGGTCCATTATCTAGCCAGCTTAAAACGAAACCGAATTTCTCTTATCGTATTAATCTAGAAAATACAATACTGCCCTTAATTTGACACCAAATATCAGTGTGTGCATTTGGAATTAGTGGCCAGGCAGATCCAATTGAATCGCCGGTCTTGTCCTGTATCTGTGAGCTCGGGTTTCTACTGTACACTGTACACTGTACCCTCGACGCTCTCTCCCTGCTGAAAGCAAACACTTGCAGTAATTAGTGTTTCGCGCGGCGTGTAGCAAATATTTGCGCCGATTGATCGACGTTAATTATTCGACCATTGTAGCTCCAAAAGCATCCCACACCCATTACTAATTGGATAATTACGCTAATTACATGGAACAAGACAGATCCTATTGGCATGCAGGAAAACCTCTCCAGCATCCACCCCAACTGTCGGTTCACCTTGGAAACGAAATCTTATAATAACGCTTTGTATTTTCTATTATATACACGAGGCAATTGTGCACCTTTTTAAAAGCCATTCTATCCCTCTGTTGAATAAATTCAATTATTCGTATTTTCTATTAATAATAATAATAATAAGCAGACCTGTATGAGCTGACACCAGATATTCTCGAGGGGAAAGAAAGAGTCACTGAAATTCTAAAGGTATATAGTTACGATAAATCCTTTAGGCATTAATTAGAATTGGAGCCGCAACACAAGCCTGGTTACTAGCTTTCAAGCACCTATCTAAGAAATTATTTTCGAAGTATAAAAAAACTCAGAATTAAAATAAATAAATAATATATCCAAAGAATTGAGAATCTTTTTTTGAAAAATAGATGGAGTTTTATTTCAAAAATTACTTCTGGTATAGTAAGAAAGAATTTAATGTTTTAGGTCAGAATTTAGGATTTTAGTAGAGACTATTTTTATATTGCGTATCGGCGAGATTCATCCCCCTGAGGAGTTGAACCCGAGAACTAACGTGCTTTGTTTTAAGAGTTAGTCTGACTTCCCGGAAGCACATTAGTTCTCGGGTTCAACACCTGAGGGGATGAATCCCTCTGATACGCAATATAAAAATAGTCTCTACTAAAATCCTAGATTCTGACCTAAAAATTATATTCATTCTTAAAAAAAAAATGAATGTAGGTACTAGGTGTATTTAAATATGTATTAATATTTGAAATTAAAATTTAAAAATAAAAAGGAGCTTAGTTGAAAGTATTTTTTCTTTAAATGTAAAAAAAAAAAAAAAACTCTCAAAGAATCAGGACCCAGACTATCCTTGGCAATACTTCCCCATTATATTCTATAGAATATAAATGTGAAAGTAAAAAAAAGTAATGTTAAATATAATGGTAGTTTTGATTTAAAATTAATTTTAAAAGAAAATTACGTGTTTAAGAAATTATTTTCGAAGTATGAAAAAATCAGAATAAAATAAATAAATTAATAATATTATGGTGGTTTTGGTTTAAAATTAATTTTAAAAGAAAAAAGATAGATATTTTTCTCTCGCTCGCCAGTTCGTTTGAATCAAATCTCTGGAATCCATCACTATTTAAAAAACTTGTTAATACTGTACCTTACTTTGATGGGACATTTTTTATTTTTTAATAAACTGGGGTAATTAGGAATTCTAAGTCTAAAATTTGGATAGTTGAATTGGTTTTGAAAATCATTAGTTTATTAATAAATTATGCCATGAATGGTCTCTAGTCGGATATATTTGGAAAATAATTTTATATAAATAAAGGCAGGGGGTTTTGAATCTCTAGTCTCAAATAATTATTTAAACTAAAGTAATACAAATATTTAAGACACAATCTTTAAAATTGTAAAATACTCAGCTACTCCCAGCGAAATTGAATTTTTTTTTTCATATATACTTAGTTGATTCGATGAATATTTATTACCAAATACTTTTGAAATATGTATAAATTGGTACATCAGTGGCGGTTGGTGACTTTTCAACCAGGGGATGCTGTACCCTTCATTTTTGAAATTTTATTTTAATATTCGCTTTTTTTTCAAATTTCATCGCATACGGCATCATTTTCGTTATTTTTTAAATTTAACATTTTCAAAAAATATATTTTAAGACCTTCGCCCCAAACGGATACTCCTTTGGGTTAGTGAAGATAGGAGTAAGACTTCAACTCCACAGTCCCTGAGATGGAAATCGACCACCTTTCAAAATGAATCAGGCTGGGGGGGGTCGGATAGGCTAGACGGTAGCGTATCATCCTGCTAACCAAGTGGACCCGGGTTCGAATCCGACTCGAGGCATCCGGCTAAAATCTGACCCCCGGGGTAGGGACAAATTCGAATAAAAAAATAAATAGTATCTTAAATGGCTTATGGCTAGAAAGGCCGAAAAGCCAAAAAAATGAATCAGCCTGTCCTATAAGATAATCTTAAATTTCTCCTAATTCTATTGGTATAAGCAAGAGATGACTTGCCTTTACTCTAAGCACTCTTAGTTATTTGCGATCTTATATATTGAGGGTTCTTAGAAACTGATTAGTCTAAGGATTCCCGAATCATCTTTATTTATTTCTTTTTTGTGTTATTTCTATTTTAATAGTTCCTCAGCGAGAACAATTTTTATTCGACCAAAATTAGTCTGGACTTGTCTTTGACATGCTTGAACTGGAAGATATATCTACCAGGCAGGAAATTCAAACCTTCTATCAGCACCCTTTTCTCAAAAACCATTCATTTTAATTCCCCCTTGAAAATATGCAACAATTTCATTTCATTTCGAGAACATATATATTTTTTAAAACAAAACAAATGCTTCTTATAAAAATATTTGAAATTATGGATAATAATTTGAAATGAAATTTTGAAGTCGATATTTTGGAAAATTCTCTAAATGTTTGAAATTTTAGGGATGGGTCGCATCCACAGCATCCATGGACCGCACGGCACTGATATACAAATATGAAATGATTGTAATATTTATTATTCATCTCTCAAACTAATTTATAAAATGACAGGATGATTAAATATGAAATTAAGTTTATATGAATGTCTAAATATTGTATCAAGTATACATATAATTTTTTTTTCCGATTTATAATTAATTAATAGAGAGTCTGGTTTCGAAAACTTTGTTTTGTGCACGTTTCAAACTTATCAAAAACCTCAAGCTTAACGAATATTTAATTAAATTCGTGTATCACGTAAATTGAGAGATTTTTTCTCCATTCGAGAGTGAAATTCAAGTTTTAATAAAGGAACTTTAAAAATAATTAATTAACCAAACCATTTTATACTAAATTATCTGTCAAAAAAATACTTATGAATAAGTATTTAATTATAAATTCGACATCATAAGTGCATTATTAATATTATCTCTAGATTAATAAAGATAGATATAAAATGACGGACCGGAAATTCTGTTAGCCCATGACAGCGTTTAGATAAAAATAATTTACATTTACAGTTTTTATTTGAATAAATATTTATTTAAATAAGTATTTTTTTCTTTTAATAAAAAAACTGTAATAATAATTACTACTAATAATAAGAGTATTTATCTCTTAGTTCAATATTACATGGCCACATTTAATTCTTATCTTTATTACGATCATAAGAGTATAAAATAAATAAATATTATATGAATATAATTAGTAGGTTTTGATCAATAATCTAGCATGAAGTAAATTTTAGTAAGATAAGTGCCAGAGAGATAAACATTGAAGGATTATACCTCGAGTGATATTCGTTCATTTTTTATTATCAAATACCTTACCCAAATATCGAAGGTCGTGTTCGGGACAAAAAATATCAGTATAAAATATTAAAAAATAAAAATTTGTTAAAAAACCTTGTTTAAAAATCAAGCTTCCATTTCCGATTGGGCTGCTAAAAACTACGATTTTTTACCCCGAATTATTTCCATACACAATTACGACTAAAAATAGAGCGCAGGCGCTTTATCATAAATGTCTAGCTAAAATAAACATTAATACTTTAATTTTAATTTAAATGGATATGGAAATATTTAAAATAAGAAAAAGAAAATATTTTGATATCAAAAATTGCTGTTTCATATTTTTGGCCCTTGAAAATTAATCTAAATGCCCGTTTCTTGGAGTTTTGACTAAAAATACAAATATAACGATTAAAATTAGGATAAAAAAATCTACTAGTATCATTAGTTAGTTCCTCTCTTATTGTAATCTGCATCGTCTGCAGCGTCTCTCCACAATCGCCTATAGGGTATATAAATGATACGTCTCTGAGACTAATTGGATGCATAACTTTAAGGCGAAAGTATCTAATCAAAAATTGTATACCTAGATTATTTATAGGTTTATTGTAAAATTAGTCATAAATGTATTTATTTACACCCCCACCACCCCGCTCTCATCACTATACACATAATATTATAAAATAATTTAGATCTACCATATATAATTATAGTCTTTCTGGTCGCCTAAAACCAATAAAGTTAAAATCTTAATAAATATGCTACAATGCTAAATACATTCATTCATTAAAAATAATAACTCTCTTTTTTATTATAGGTTAATTTTATAGTATATTTCATTTTTCTAGTTTTTTTTTTTTTTTTTTTTTTACTTTATCCAATGCGAAGCATGGGAGAAAGTATTGGAATCGCTCTCGCGGCAAGCGCGACTTCAAAGGGTCCTCAGGTAAAGACTACGGAACCCATGGACTCAATTAAGGTCACAAATTGAAGTATTCAATGAGATTGAATTTTAGCACGTGACGGTTTTGCCAAAAATTACCTGGGATCTCGCCGAGAGGCCAAAAAGTGCCATTTTTTTGGAAGTGCGTGGGGATGGATGGATGGATGTGTGTGTGTGTGTGTGTGTTATCGTTTTTTTCGTCCACGAATTTTTCCACACCGTTGCACCGATTGAATTGAAATTGAAAACCTACTAGTATTTTAACAAAATGAAGCGCTGATTAGTTTTTGGTACATATCGGTCTACAAACATTAGTACTTTATTTCACTACTTTTTTAGTTTTTTCTAAATATCTTGAAAATGACTTAACCAATTTTGATGAAATTTAATATCCTAATTAAGTACCTTGGGGACCACAAAAAAGGTTAAATAAAGTTTTTAGTAAAATTATATTTTAAAGTACTTTACTCAAGAACATATTAATATTTCAAATGAATTTCGATAAAGTTTAGCAACGATCCGTTGCAGGTTATTTTTTTTTTGTTTGAAAATTATAATTTCAATTTTTAACCCCTCACGCCCTCTCCCCTTAATTTTGGGTTTGATTTCAACCAAAATCTAATCAGCTCTTAATCCCAATGCACCAAAACTAAATCTGAAATTTCGTTTTTATATTCAAACTAGTTTTTGAGATAGAGCGTTCACAAAATTTCGATAACGTACGTACTAACAGACATTTTGGCAACATAATTAATATCTCGTAAAATATCATATTTTTCATGTTTAATATTTAGAGCTTTTTTATAGACCATAAGGCCATGGTTTCATTAAATTTTTTTTATCAAAATAGTTTCAGCCGTTTTTGAGATATTTCAAAAAAACAAAGCAAAAAAAACACTTTTTTCATGCACGATTACAATACTTGACTATACCCTATATGGTAAAGTAAAAAATGGAGCAAATTCACCACTCTTCTGACTACAATAAAAACTTAATATGTAATGAACACCTTTATATAGATGTTAAGAGCTGATTAGACCCAAAATTAGAGGTGAGGATTTTTAAAAAATTGAAATCTTTTACCAATTTTGATCATATATTGCACAGATAGGCTTTAAAAAACTAAAAATACAAACACCAGTATCCTAAATGAGCAATACACATTTTTTATCTAAAAAAAGGGGCCATACGAGGGGTGAACCGCAATTGGAATTAGGTGGTTGGAATTATGTGGAATTACTTAGGATTTCATTAGATAATGCTCCTTCATCTATTGTTTTCTTATTGTAAATGAAATTGCAAGTGGAAATAGGTGTACTCAATATTAGGTCGCGGTTCACCCTCATGTATTAATAGCCGATCCGGGCCTCAGAAGATCTAGTGGAATTATTGATAATAATGAAGGTATTCATTTCAAATGGAAATCTTGTAAGTATAGAACAATAAATAATTGTTTGTTGTTAATCAAAGAATTTTTAAATTGATACTTTATCTGTTAATTACATCTGAGAGAATGGAAGGCAAACAAAAGGGGTTGGGGGGGTTCAAAGTAATTTCATCAAAAAGCGGGTTTCTTTTTTCTTCTTTCTCTCTCTGTTTGTTTATCAGCGCAGCAAGGAGTAATAAATCGTCTCGTTCGCTTGAAATCCGTCCATCCTCCATTTGTTCATAGATATCAAGTAGATCTGAAATCAGATTTTTCCCTCACGAGATATCCATACAAACTCCGTGAGTAATTTAACTAAAAGCGCATGGTCGGCCATACCCGTGTGTTCTTCGCACCCCCTACAGCACTTGGACATTATTAATGGCGTCAAATCCACGGAACCAATCCCATTAGGTTGCTTGTAACATTGCGAATGGACCTTCCACCCACACATGTGAATTTTTAATGATGGTCGATGCATTGCGCGTGTCTGTCCGTCTATTCACGCCGTTCTACTTTCTTCAACTTCTTTTCTGTGCTGGTGTTTTCTCCATTACGTTAAAAAGAAAGATGATGAAATGGTCTGTTTCATTGAATTTTTTATAATTTAAAAGGCTTTACAAGGGTAGCAGCTATTTGGTAATAAACGATAAAAAGGAAAAGAAACGACAATATTCATTTTGTTTTAGAGATAAACTCATCACAGAATAATAACTTGGATGTGGTTACATACATATGTTACGCCTAATTTGTGGAATTGCCTATTTTTGGAAATGCGCAACATTTTGTCGAATTCATGAATTAAGTAAATCGCTTGCCGATTTCCTGAATTATGAAATGTCATTGACGATTTCAAGTAATAAGCAAAATGTATTTATTAATTTAAGCATATTAATTTTAATTAAAAAACCGCATATATTTAAATTACAGCACATATACGACGCCAAAAGGGTCCACATCACAAGGTAGCCAATTGGCCTGTAAGTATTGTTAGTTCTGCACTTGGGTTCGAATCCCGACAGGGTGCAGATAAACCTTTTGACATGTAATATAAATTATCAATAAAAATCTGATTAGTAGATGACACTCTTTCGTGATTTCTGTATTAATTTAAAGTCTGCTTCTATCAGGAATTCGAGCTTTTATATTAAATATGGGAACACTTAGTTTGGCGTATTTTTCCCAGATTCACAGCCTTAGCCAGAGGGAGGGGGTGTTAACCTCCATCCTCCCCCGAAATGTTGAGGTAAACATCGAAATCTTACAGAATATAAATAAAAAGTTAAATAAAAATTCAATATAAAAATACTGTGATAAAAAAATTTGGTAACTCACTCACGTACTAACTTACTAACTAACGTATTAACAACTATTTTTAGAAAACAATTATTATCTCGAAAAATATAATTTTATCGATGTTAACTTAGGTATTAGGGCTTTTTTGTAGACATAAATTTTGTAGCCCAATTTTTTTAATCAAAATAGTTTCAGCCGTTCAAGTAAAAACAATCTGTGGATTAAGGAGGTCATGTCTTCTACTCCTAGGAGTATATCCTTATCCATAATCCCAAAGTCACCCGTTGGTGTCTAAACCCCCCCTCCGAAAATTGACTACCCCCACACCTGAACTTTTTTCTGACTACGGCCTTGTCCAGATTTTGAAAGAAATAGGACTTGAAACATTTAAATAAGCAAAAAAAAATTGCTATGGGTTGAAGGAGTGTGATTTCGTCAAACCAGTCTTAGGATTGTATAATCGATAACGATGATGATGATGAAAGAAATGATCAGAAAGCGAATATATATAGGCAGTCATCTCTGTTTATACATTCGTTAAATTTTTATATTCAAGATAACATATTCAGTCAAAAATAAAAATCTGCTTTTTTTACATAGTCCATTGATGTGTGAAATTATATAAAAAAAACTCGTCTATTCATTTTAACATATATATTTTGAAATTTCTTCTTTTGAGTGAATGAAGCATTAGCGATTTCCAAGTTTTCTATAAGCGATTACTTGCATCGATTTGAGCCCCGGCAGCCAGAGGAGTAAATGGCAGGATTAATTTAATTTGTTGGCTGTATGGTAGGTTGGTTGTCGATGTGTCTGTCTGTCTGTCTGTCGTTGTGTGCGAACGTGTGTTCCCGGGCGAGCATTGTGTTTGATCGGCTAATTGATTCGCCTCCCCACCCGAGCTTCAAACCAACCACTCACACACACACACATACACATACATGGCTTTCTTTCCCTCCCTTTTGGTCTGGCTTATCATCGGATGATGTTCATCACCATCATCAACCAGGACAGTAATACACACCAGATTCCTCCCCCGTAGGTATTCTATTTTTTGCCAAAATCATGACCATATCCATTGAGAGGATATCAAAGCGAAACTGCTGCTCTAAGAAGCCAATAATCCCCCACCTCACTGTTTCCATCCCCTGCTACCTTTGGATATTTATTCACCATGTTATCAATATAGCTTCTGGATATTTTTTTTTTTATTCCCTCAATTCATCTATACAACCCTGATTGATATATCAAAAGAAGAATTTTCTTTCATCAATAAACAAATAAATTCGACCAAAGTCAAAAAATAAATAAATACATTCACATAATATTTCATTCATCATAATCATCGATAGCTCAACACTTGTGAGTCCTTCAATTTCCAAGAATTACACTTCCTCTGGATCGGGGGTAGAATTGGTCTACAATATCTATCCCCTGCTTGTCGTAAGAGGCGACTAAAAGAGGTTCAACCTGGGTGTTGACTTCCCTACTTTATATTTATGTTTCAGTAAAAACCCATTTTTATTAAGAACGGGTTCTTACTAGTTAAAACGCGTTTCACTGAATACCTTTGTGACAACTAGAATTTACTGATGTTGGTTGAGTTTGGTCCAAATGTCTAGAATCTTCATTTTTAACCTTCCGTCTCATTCTGGGTGTTTATTTTCAAAAGATTTTAAACGAAAATGTCAAAAATTACATTTTTTACAACTTTGCTTCTAACGAAGATGAAATTTTTTGAAAATAAACACCCATAATGAGGAGGAAGGTCAAAAATGAAGATTCATTGAACTTTGAACCAAACTCAAACAACATCAGTAAGTTCTAGTTTCCAAAAAGGTAGTCAGTGAAAAGCGTTTTAACTAGTAAAAAACGGGGTTTTACTACAACAAATATATAAAAAAATATTTATAGTTTTCACTTGTTCTTTCAAATTTTTTACTATTCATTAATGTAATCAATAATAGTTAAAGAATATAATTTCGGTACAAGGTAAAACATTAATTGATAAATAATATATGATTAAATGAGACAATAAAAGAGTGTGTCTTCTGCTGGAAAAATAATTTTTTAATTTATTTATAACGCGACTATAGTTTTTCACACATCAATTCCTGTGAATAAATCGTAATAGACTGATGAAGAGGGCAAAGCCTTCGAAACTATAGCATTGTTATAAATAAATTAAAAAAAATATTTTTTTTTAATTTATAAAAATTCTGCTACACTCGGCAAAAAGAAACTTTGAATTTGTTAATAGTTGAATTAAAGAAATTAGTGTAATACCTTGACAAGACACTGATAGTTAATAAAACATTTTTTTATAAAAATATACTTCATTCTTTGCCTTTTATCTAACCATAGCTGCTATGAATCTAAAAAAAGCACACATTAAAAATAGTTATTACAATAAATTTGTAGTATTTAAGTTTATAGATTATTTTTAACTTAAAAGCCTCTTATTTTAGGTTTATATTTTTTAGGCTTATCATGTTACTGCAATAAGTCCTTTTTATTAAATAAATTCAAGGTGAGTTTCACAATAACAAAAGAAAATATATTTAAATATTTAATTCGTAAAAGTTTATATCCCCTGAAAGGCTAATACCCTGAAATATTTGGAGAGATAAATATTTATATATATTTTCTTCTTTTTTGTGCAACTCACCATGAATTTATTTAATTCGATTATTATATTGTAATTAAGCCAAGTTTGATTCTTTTATAGTTTAAGACTATACTAAGGGGTCGGGTTAGCCGAGCGGTTAGCGTACAAGCCTGCTAATCGAGTAGACCCGGGTTCGAATCCGACTCGAGGCAACCGGCTAAAAATCTGATCCCTACATAGAACTTAAGTGGGAGATAAATTTAACCTAATTTACCACTGCTCGAAGCCCCTAAAAACTTAGTAAATTGGACTATTTCTAACTTTCTGAGATTTGGCTCGTGATCCCGGCTTCTTTTCCTTCTACTCTGTTCTTTTCACGATGGAGGGGCCAGCCCATACAGGCCTTTAGGGGATGGACCTTCTGGTGTATCTCCTTCTCACATCAATATCATTAAAAAAAAAAAAAAAAAAAAAAAAAATAGAAGACATAATTTAATAATAGTATTGTAAATTGGCTGATGGCTAGAAGGGCCGAAAAGCCAAAAAAAAGACTATACTAAAGTAATACAGGAATAAAAATTGACTTTCATAAATTCTATTCATCTATATATATCTAGTAAAAATTCTCTGAATAAAAGAAGAGATGATTTGAGAATAGCTTAGCAAATCTTCCTACTCTATCTATAGATATCTTGAAAGTTTCGAATAGAGTAAGATTGTAATGAATAAACATTCCATCATTTTCCACCTTCTCGTTTCTTAATATAAATAAAATCGAAGAGGGAGAGGAGGGTGTCTTTGCTCTATTCTAGGGGATTAAGCACAAGGAGAGGATTCCAAAAGGGGTGTTTGTGTGACGGGGGTCGTATTAACATATCGCGTGCTCGAAGAAACTGGCCGGGGGCCAAGCCCTCAACTCCTTGGACGTTTAATCAGCTAAAGGCCCCCCTCGGCCCCCCGAGCCCTCCATCCGGGCCCCGTCTTGATTAGATTGCTACATTAACCTCGGGGTTAATTAATTTAGTTAGACGCTCCAAGATCGCACCTTTTATTAATTAAAATATGCCTACACACTCAGTGATGCCCCCACACCGAGCCCGTCTCCTTAACTTGGCGCAGCCGCCATTTGTTTAATTAAATATTGATTGGACACTTGGCAAGTTACATTTTATCTAGATGGGGGCGGCCGGGCGGCGAAGGGCGAGTCAAATCTGCGATTTCCATGCCGCCCTTACCTTACCACACAACACACACCATCAAATCTCCTCTTCCTTAAGGATTAAAAACAAAAACAACAGCAACAAAAATTGCAACACATTAAAAAACGGATGTTCTCATCACATTATGATCCTTTATCATCCGATGGATTAGAAATATTCACTAGATTAACTGGAACTGGCCAAAATCTTTAATGGTAAATGAATAGAGTTCGAGATCCTCATTTGCCTGCATTTTACTTTACTATACAGGGTATGGTCAAGTATTGTAATCATGCATGAAAAAAGTGTTTTTTTGATTCTTTTTTTCGAAATATCTAAAAAACGGCTGAAACTGTTTTGATTAAAAAAATTGAGCGAAACCATAGCATTTCAGTCTATGAAAAAGCCCAAATAAGTGAACATCGAAAAAATTATATATTCCGAGATAATAATTGTTTTGTCAAGTTTGTCTGTTAGGCTGTGCGTTACCAAATATTTGTTGACAAACTAGCTCAAAAACCAGTGTGAATATCAAAACCAAATTTCACACGTAGTTTTGGTCCATTGAGATTAAGAGCTGATTAGATTTTGGTGCATATCGACCCAAAATTAAGGGGGGGAGGAGGTTAAAAATTAAAATTATAATATATTCAAGCTAAAAAAACAAGAAAAATGAAATATACTAAAAAATTAGCCTATAATAACAAAAAAAAATTCTGGAACCAAAATTGAGGGGGGGGGGGTCAAAAAATGAAAATCTTGGCCCTTCTACCAAACTCAACCTAATTTTGTATACATAATCAGTGGACGCCCAGAAGTCTAATAATTCAAAAACTAACCGCCAAAATGGGGGAGGGGGGGATGTAGGGTGCAAAATTAAAATCTAGGCCCTTTTACCAAATTCAATCAAATTTTGTATACATAATCAGTGGGCCCCTAGTAGTCTAAAAATCCAAAAACTAACTCCCCTACATGATTATAAATAATTTTATTAAATATTAAATATAAGAGAAGGGCCAGGGTGTATGGTAATATCAAGTGGATGGCCATGAGCCAATTTATTTTCTTTATTTAAAAGTGATATATTAATATTATTTTTAATTTTAATAAAAATCGATTTTTATTTGCAGCCAGAATTAAACAAAATTGAAATATTTTTTTTTTTTTTGCCAACGTTTTGGCCTGCTCTAGCCATCATCAAAGAAGGCATCCTCTGTGCATAAAGTTTAAAATAATATTAATATACATGGACGTTCTTTGTTGACCCTTTTACACCCCGAAGGAGGGACGATTCTCCAAATCGTTGGGTTTTTTAAGAGGATGAAAATAACGTTCTAATAAATTATTTTATTCAGAAGTTGTGGTAAATTTTTACTAAATTATAAAGTATAAAAAAAAATGAAATTGTCCATTTGTTAAAATTATAATTATTTATAAAGTCTGTTGAATTTAAACAATTCTAGAAAGCTCTAATGCTAAGCCCCCAAATTATAATTTAATAACACACTTGGAATCGTTTCTTTTGATAACTTTTTGACCTGTCCACAGTTCACATATATAACTAATTAATTTTTACAAACCGAGTAAAAAAAAAATCTTCCAAAGCATTAAACTGACCATTTTTATTATTTGAACGAACCTATTTAAGATCTCAATCGATACGTCCATCAATAAAATAAAACCACTTGAAACGTTGATCATTGTAATAGATAGCCTAGAAAAATTATTACTCACTTATTATTAAGTACATAACATATATATAGTGTCGCTCGAAAGAGAGAAAATAAACAATTAGAGTAATTAAGTTGCGCTTTCAATAATAATAATAATAAAAAAAAATAAGTTTCAACTTTTTATCGTTTCGAACACGCAACAAATGAATCCATCAAACTAATGAATATATGCATTTTGAAAAGCAGATTTTAAAAAGTGTTGAAATTTTTTTCCCAACCCTTTTATCATTATACCCTGCATGACCTTTCCAGAGCATTGGATGTCCATTTCATAACTACAAATGTACAATCAAAGAGTGTGTACCTGGAGGCACCGAGCGATGCACGGTAACCGCTGACCCCCCCTCCCCAAACCACACACCTCGCCACCACCACTGCACCCCACCTCCTGCACCCCCTACATCCATCCCCACCCCCCACCCAGTTTTTGCACTTCTATCTTTCTAGTGCTCCACATATTATGTGTATATTTGTTTACTCGTACACCAATTTGACCACATTCGTTCATATTGATAAACATTATAAAAAAATAAATAGGAAAATAATAATAAAAAAAAATAATCGTATAGGATCTGAAATAAAAACATAAAATTAAAAAAAATATGTGCGTCTCCGGACACGCGACAGAAGTGATAACTTTTACCAAGCAAGTATTTTTTAAGAAGACAATTCCAAGGATAATTGCCCGGAGAAAAGAGAATTGAATATTTAATTTTAATTAGAAGAGTGGAGGGGGGAGGCCAAGGAATAATTATTAATATATTTAATGTTTCTGGATTTAAAATTAATTGTTGTCTTTCTTTCAGCTTAATTCAATTATACATATTTCAAATTTGCCTCGCCGCAATTTATTCAATAAATTAAATTTATTAAATACATAGCTATATATAATATATTCAATTATTTCCACACTTATAATACTATAAAGTCTAATTCAAAAATATTCATTTTAGTAAAAGTAAAAAGCAAAGTTTTTTTAAAATAGTTCTATAGTCCAGTGGTAGAGTGTGTGCCTCTGATGCAAGAGGTCTCAGCTTCTAATCTGACATCCAGCGACTCATTTTTTTTATTGAGCTTTTCATCTATCAATAATTACTTTAATTAAGAAAAAATCAATTAAGATGAATTTTGATGAGGTCCAGACCTAGCCAGATCTTTTTTCATCCTCAAAACTTGTTAATAGATTTTGTTTCATCAAAATCGGTAGGGCCGTTTTCAAAATAGAACCAAGATACAAATATATAAATAAATAAATATATATATATAATATATATATAAATAAATAAATATACAATTTTTGCTCGTTTAATAAGAGTAGATAGAAACTAGAGTTTCGAAGGTTTGACCATGATGACGGAAGGTAAATCTTTGAAACTATAGTCTCTATCAATCAAATTATATATAATACTAGCTGACGCCCGGGTCTTCGGCCCGGCGTCACCTAGCCCCTGGCGAGGAGCGTCTCGTTGTATGGTTAAAATTTATATAGATAATAGCTGACCTGACCACGCGTTGCTGTGACTAACTCTTATGCTTCACGCCTAAACCACTGGACGTATCGAAACTATATTCGCAACATATGTCCGTTTGGTGCTCCGATTGGTATATCTAAATTTTGGACCAGGTTTATAATTAATTAAGTAATCCGATTTCCAAAAAGCTATTATCGAACATCTTGTTTGTTTGCTTTTACCCCCAGAGAGGCGCTGGCGTTGTTTACTCAAAAAATATTTTTTACATGCCACAGATGTGATATCTATAAAAACACTATATATAAAATCACTCGTGTACTTGAATGGAATGTTGTGTGAAAATTTCAAAGAAATCGGTAAAGAGCTTTCGAAGATCCTTCAACGTATCACTTAAGCGTAACAGAACATTTTTATTTATATAGATATTTGTTATATTTATGTATATGTTTATGTTGAGGTTCTCTATTCGACTGATTTTTTTTGTGTCTATGTTACCTCATATCTCCGCCAATTGTGAACCGATTTTGAAATTTTATTTTGCATTGAGTTTAGTCTAGCTTCCGATTGGTCACGTTTTTTTTATTGGTATTTGACATTTTTTGTTAGGTTTGTTCAGGCCTAACTTCTTTGTTTATGAACCGATTTCCATGATTATTTTTTTATTGGAAAGGGGGTATCTTAGGGATGGTGCCATATTAATTTGGTCAAGTTCTGATGATATGATCAAGGACGAAATAACGTAAATCTCCAATTCTTATGAGCAAATAATCGAAATTATGATAAATAAAATCTTTTATAAAAAAAAAAATCTTATAACATTCATTTAAAACTCGCAAACGTTTCGAGAGAATTTCTATATTTATGAATTTAATTTTATTATCATTTTCTGGGAGATTGGGAGGAGATGACCAATCGATTTGATTGGGGAATAATGGAATTTAAATAATTATCGGAAAAGAGGTTTTTATCTAATTAGATTTTTCCTCTTATTAAAAACAAGGACTAAAGATAAATAAGGACACTCGATGGTGGAGAAGCAATCTCCGGAATCGAAGCTAAAATACATGGTATACATTAATTAATGTAAAATAATTGGTTTAATAATATCATTTTCTGGGAGATTGGGAGGAGAGGACCAATCGATTTGATTGGGGAATAATGGAATTTAAATAATTATCGGAAAAGAGGTTTTTTTATCTAATTAGATTTTTCCTCTTATTAAAAACAAGGACTCAAGATGAATAAGGACACTCGATGGTGGAGAAGCAATCTCCGAAATCGAAGCTAAAATACAAGGTATACATTAATTAATGTAAAATAATTGGTTTAATAAAATTTATCATTTTCTGATTCATTCGCCTGACGCTTTCTCTTACGAGATGCATGCAAGGTAATATATTAAGTCACTATTAATAACATCACTAAAAAGAGAAAAATAAAAATAATTTTTATAAAAAAAACTAAAACCGACTTCAAAAAACTTAAATGCAACAAATAAAATAATAAAACTTAAAAATAAAATAAAATCCACTAAAAGGTACAAAATAATTATCTTATTTAGTTATAATTAAACGACGAAATATTAACATGAAATTACTTTTTGAAGTAGGTGCCAAACATATACATTTTATGAATCGCACTCGACGGATCTTACTTAGTACGTTGGGCGGGTACGCTTGCTTATAGGTATAGTTTCTTTGGCACCGACTTCAAAAAGTAATTTCATGTTAATATTTAGTCGTTTAGTTGTAACTAAATAAGATAATAATTATTTTATACCTTTTAGTGTATTTTATTTTATTTTTAAGTTATTATTATTTTATTTGTTGCATTTAAGTTTTTTGAAGTCGATTTTATTTTATTTTTAATTTTTTTAAGCTTATTTACTCAGTATTTGTTATCGAATGATATGAGTTGGTTTTGAGAAATTTTGAAAAAAATAAAAATAAATAAATAAAATAAAAAAGTAGTTGAAATAAATGCTCTAAAGTTAGTCCCTTTCAAAGGTCATCCCCTCCTCTGACCTTGCCCTATCACTCAGTGAATGACACTTTCTATCTCCTGGTCAACAGATCAATATATTAAAGTCTTGTTATGATACTTGAAAGGTTAGAACGACGATGACGGAGGGAAAAATTTCATTCACCACTCCAGGGAACCGATTAATCGTATTTTTTTTCGATTGTACAGTCCCTTTCAAATTGTTTCACACTCGACAGGTGTTCGGTCAGACATGACAGGTGAGATTCTATGGAGGAACAAGCGACCTGGGCGGGATCTTCTCGTTTATTGTTCTCTTTTAAGAAATGAAAATTAAATTTTTGATTAAACACCCCTAATTGAAGAGTGGGAGTTAATTATAATTTTAATTTTATCAAACTAAGTAGGGGGAGTCTCGGCTAATTAGCTGCAGGGGGCGCAGCCATTGTGCCGCTGCTAAGCTTATCTTCGAGTTAATTTAATTCATTATTTGTTTTGTTTTATACATGCTTCCACTCTGCGCCCTTTGGTAACAATATAGTTCAACCCCCTCACCCTTTAGCCACCCCCTTTGCGCAGCCCAAGTTGGTTTAAATGCGAAACAGAACGGCCAAAGTACATAGGACTAGTGCACGTGTGTTTGTGAGGGGGCGGTTGTTAATTTAATTAAACCTTCAAATGCATGTGAATTTACAGTGCCTGGTCTGTAAATTGAAAATGTAAAATTAAGTAAAAATAAAATTTTTATATTATAATGCTACTGACAAACGGTTTTATGGCCCGAGGGGGTGAACAAGGTCTCAACCCCATCCAATGGGCAATTAGTCCAGTTTAAAACCCTCTTTTGTGCTCGGACAGGTGTACAAGCGAATTTATACACAAGAGTGTTCGAAAACGGTTTTCACTCAGTCTTCAAAGCAAAAGTTTTGCAGCCAGCCGTGGAGGCAACCAAGCGAGAAAAAATCAACACATCCCATGTGCACCAGCACCTGGCGGCTGATCTAATTGAGCCGATGTTGTTGTTGTTGCCAGTTAATTTGCATAGCACAGTATGGCCCATGGCATTCTGCCTGTTTAATTCCCCGAATTGGCCAAGTTCAAAGAAATCTATTCATCCGTGCGTGGGTGGGTTTTTACTTCAAATGCCTTAAATGGGTTAGTCACCTCGGGGCGGCTTTTGAGATAGCGATATCGCCGACAGCCGGGGATCAAAGGGGATTCCGACCTGATGAGTTTATCGTTCAAGATTTGGTTTTCAATTAAATTGACGATGGAAATCAATTTAAGAGTTTCCAGTTAGCAAAAGGGAAATTTTCAAGAGGAGAGGAGACCTGTTGTACTTTGGTCATTTTAGGTAGATTTTGAAAAAATAGATGGTGCGACTTCCGGAAAATTTCATCATAGTTTTTCCGATCATGGCCCCTAGACCCCAAAACCACCTGCCATTCAAAAGTTTATATATATATGTCATTAGAGATTTTTCGGTTTTCTCCGCGTGGGTTTGAGTGTTTTTCTCGACGTTTCGGCTCTCCTTTTGGAGCCATTTTCAAGAGAGGGAGCGGGTGGTCTACGTGGTCTTAGACTCGTTGTCCAGGGTTCGTTTTGGGGAGTATCTACCGAGTGAATTTCTTCATTCGGAAGACTGGGTGGATAGGGAGATTTAGGAGGTTTTGGGTGTTTTGTGGTTGAGGGTGGATTACTTACTGCTGACGTCTCTGCTGTCACTGCCTCACGAAGCACTGACAGCAGAGACGTCAGCCGCCACACCGTAAGTAATCCACCCAGTCTTCCGAATGAAGAAATTCACCACCTATATCACCCACTCCTTCTCTTGAAAATGGCTCCAAAAGGAGAGCCGAAGCGTCTAGAAAAACTTTCAAACCCACGCGGAAAAACCCGAAAAATCTCTAATGACATAGAACCCATCCGGGGAAACCTCAATGAATAATATATATATATGTGGGTATATGGAGGTATGTATCGCAATTTTGTGGGTGCGCTGCAAGCATCAACGTTCAACCGATTACAATAAAATTTGGCACAAAATGTATTCTTGATGTAAACAAGAACATTAGTTTTTGGTGACTTTAGGCCCAAGGGGATGGAAATGGTGGCGGGGTTGAAATCTTAAAAATTCATAACAATGTTAATATGAATGATACCAGTTTGATTGCAAATGGCTAATATTCTACTAATTAACCTCTACAACATGTTTCTGAAAAGTTTTTGATAGGAACAGTCTAAATGGGGGTAGAGACTCTTCGAAATCTACCTTTTCCTACGGCCTGCCGCAGGGATATTTATACTTCGGACACAACTTATTGCTTTTCTTATTCTTTTAATAAGGTTGGCTATACGTAGTAAGTTATAGAAACGTCATGGAAAACGCTAGAAAATTTAAATAATTGGCATTTCAACCCAAAATGACTTACAAATCATCAATCTAACTAGTAATGAATTCTTTTGATGTTAATAGCCAGGGAATAAAGAGGGGAAGGTTGAAAGCTACGGCCAACTGGGGTTCCTTCCTTACCTTATTACTTCTAAAATACTTGAGATATCACATTTGTTCTTCAAAAAGAGAAATCAATAAGGTCCTTTACTTGATGCAAACAAACTTACACGTAATATATATTTAAAGAATATCTATAGATATGGAATTTATTTGATAGAGACTATAGTTTCCAAGGTTTGACTTTCATCATCGGCCTTTTTAATTACAAATGTTATTTTCCATTGGTATAAATATCCAATTGGATGTATGTTAATTCGTTTTATTGTTATAATAGGCTGGTTACTCAATAAATGAATCCAGGATTTCATTTATTCTGTATTCATTTAAGGAGTTTATGAAGGTCAAACCTTCGAAACTATAGTCTATAGTCTCGAACGAATAAATTAAATATTTATACGTAGTTGAATATATGTAAATGTTTATTTGCATCAAGCAGAGGACAACCCCTTTGATTTCTCTTTATGAATTAACAACATTGTTGCCCTCGGCAAAACAAAATATTCTCAATTAAATATGTTCTTATTCTCCGCAATAGAATTTAATCAATTTAAGTTAGTCAATTCTAAACGCCAACTGTTCAAAAATTACTTTAAATGATTACTTTGGAGTTTTCTCATAGCGTTATTTTAAAGCGAATTAAATTTAAAAAATTTATTACTTGAAGAGATCTTTAGAGCTATAGGTACCTAACAGCAGAAGTGCAACCACATGGTGGGCTAAGGGGCTGAAGCCCCCAGGACATAAAGAAAAAATTAAAGTAAAAGTCCAAAAAATATAATATATATATGTGTGTGTATTAGCCCCCCCCCCCCCAAGACAAAATCCTGTTTGCACACTGCCTTACTCACTAGGATAAGAAATACTTTTTATTTTTGACCTCACACAAAATTCGACCTACCCATTCGATTAAAATTTTAATATTTCAAGTTTGTATCTTATTTAGC
This sequence comes from Forficula auricularia, assembly GCA_024734495.1. Classification (NCBI taxonomy): domain Eukaryota; kingdom Metazoa; phylum Arthropoda; class Insecta; order Dermaptera; family Forficulidae; genus Forficula; species Forficula auricularia. The sequence continues at coordinate 1,783,896 of JALMQS010000161.1, read as the reverse complement.
TTGAATTCAACCCCTAAATACTATGACAGAGTGATATACAGACAGGCAACGTTAATAGGGTTCCGTTTTATTTTTGAACGAAAGGCTTATATATAGTATAATTTTTATGTTAAAAAAAATAGTTGAAAATGGTTTTGCGCCACGATTTAGATCTTTCTAACAGGATAGGAAAAAAAAGGGAATATAAAATTTTTCGAGCGAATTGAATTTTCGGCACAGATATAAATTGTTTAAAATTAAATAATATAGGCTGTAGGCAACAAATGTGGGACTGCTTGACAAGACAGACTATAATATTTGTGAAAAAAGAGAGAATTTTTAGCTTATGTCAAAAACAAAAGAATTAATTTAATACCAGTTGTATATATACATTTATATATAATACTAGATTATCAAACTGCATGTCATGTATGTTTTTCCATAAATTTTCATTTATATTTTCAATTTTTAATTATTATAAATTATAGCCGGTTTATGCAATTTATCAACCAATACAACCATTTACTATTGTACATTATTATCGTAATGAAAATTGACAGCATCAACATTAAATACACAAACATTACATCAATATATATATTAATAATATATTTATATAGGTATTGTATAAAAAAATCCGAAACGGTTAGCAAATTAATCATAAAGGGATATAAAAAATAAGCTGATTTAAATGTCGGATAAGATTAAGCGTATAATAATAAATAAATATTTTAAATCATAATACAAATAAAATTAAAAGGTGTTTTGGGGATGTAATAAATGTTTTCAAAATAAATTTTTTAAATAAATATCTTGTACTAATAAATGAGCAATTCTTGTATATATATAATATATTATATATCGGTTTCTCGAAAGGGATCTATTTATTTAGAGGAAAATCACGGATTTAGTCGGTTTTTGAGTCCACTTTCAGACGAACTTTAATTTGATTGGTTTTCTATTAATTAAAATAATTATTTACAGGTGGGTGTGTCAATAAAAATTTTTAATATTTTTTTTTATTTAATTTGATTAATTATTTTTTAATTTTAAAAACCATTGATACTGCATTTCAAATTTTATTATATATTAAAATATAAATAATATATTTTAATTAATTAGAGGTATTTTCTATCGAAGACAGAGTAGAATAACACAATGTTGAATTGATGCAAAATAAGTCCAAGGATAATGAAAATCAGTAATTTCGAATATTACAAGAATTGATTTTCATTTTGATGGTCCCTCCTTCTTCTGTGTTTAATTTAAAAGGGTTAACAAAAGAACATCCATGTATATTAATATTATTTTTAATTGCAATTAAGTTCAAAATTGTACACAGTGATGCATTGATGAAGGCCGAAGCAACGGCTCAAACCGTAGTCAAAAAATAAATTTGATTTCAATTGTATTTAATTCTGGCTGCAAATAAATATCGACCTTTTTATCTAGGTATATGTAAAATTAAAAATAACATTAAAATATCCTTTTTAACTAAAATAAAAAATTACCGAGCAACGCTTGAGCATCAAGGTAGTAAATATTATATGTGATGAAATAAATTTGTAATGCTAAATAGAAAATGTGTGTAAAATTTGTTATTTTTTGGGCTAAAAATTTCTGGTGTGTCGCAAAATTGTAATCAACTCTGAAGTGTCTTGAATGTAAAGAAAGCATGGAAAACAGCAGCGATGAAAAACTATATATTTATAGTTAAGAAATTATATTTGATATAAATAGATGGTGAAGTTGATTATGGCGAAATCGATCTCTGTTCAATATGAATAAATGATATACATATTTTAAGTATCCTCATATTTTTGGAGCAACTCTAGATATATTAATAGTTAAGATGCCGCTATTTGAACGAAGCACCAATATGTTAATAATTATGATGAAGATATTGTTATTTGAGTTGTTAAAAAAAATATATAGCTCATAATTTGATCTAATTTATTTAATTTATTTAATGAGAAATAACTCAATTTAATTAAGGCAGAGAATTTCCTAATGTAGATTAATTTTCTATTTCTAATAGTTCAGGGAAGTGCGTGGATGGTCCACCAGTGAGCCAAGAAATAGAGCCAGATAAGTTCTCCTTTTAGTTTTATTGATAACTTTTGAATTGCATCTAGGGTGGGAAGTGAATGAATTTGGAGGCCTGTGACCACATATATTATATATTAGAATATTAGAAAAAGAACATTTGTTTAGATCGTTTCTTATTCTTCATTGAAATTAGGACACTATATTGTAAAGAATTATGATTTATGATATAGGAAAATCAAATTTGATTAATGTATTGATAATGATTATAATTATATTAGTATATAAAAAAATTTGTATTGTATTGGTCTGATGAGTAGTAGTTTGTATTCGATCCCGCACTACTCTCTACAATAATTCTTTTCTTTCTTTTGCTCTTTGCCAATTAAAATTTCTAATTAACTTGCATTGGAAAGTGAATAACAATTATTCATAAAACCATCAAGGTTGACAATCAATCTATGTAATTGATTGCCTGTATTTGTTTATTGTTCCATTAGTTAATTAATGGTGGCGATTTAATTGATTTGCCAAAGTTGACTCCTTTCCAGTTGACGAGCGGAAAACTTTTCAAAGATTTATGCCCCCAACGCCCCTACAGCCCTCACCAACTCAATTATCCAAATTTAAATTCTGCTTAGAATCTTGTTTGAAGTGAAAAAAAATCAAACTTAAAAAAAAATAATAATAAATTAACGAATTTAAAAGGATATATACCTATAAGATATTATTAGGATATACTAGGTGCAACGAGAGCCTTCTGCAGGCCACTTGTTAGACAGGGGGCTTAGCACCCTGGATCCCGTCCCCCTGCCTTTAATCATTCTCCATTCCACCAACCCTATAAATGCGTTTTTGCATTTCTAGTCTTCTAGGTGCCTACAAATTATGTATTCACAATTTGGTTGAGCTAGGTTGAAAGCGTTAGAATTTTAATTTTTTGACCCTCCCCAATTTTGGGTGTGGTTTTTGGATTTCTTTAAACAATAATTGTCAAAAATCACATCCTCTACAAGTTTGGTTCTAAGAAAATTTGCCTTAGTTTAGAAGTAATTTGATCATTTTCCCCACCGCATTTCGTAGTGAAAATATCGATATTTGCTAGAGCCATGATTTTAAGTTAAAATACATCTAATCCAAATACCAAATTTTATAAAAATAGGCCCAGTCGGTTTTATGAAAATTGATATCAAAATTTGCTCGAACACCACGAAATAGAAAGACAAGTATTTTGTTGAGGTTGTTTTGTTTCATAACTTTGATTGAAAAATGTACATTTTTGAAATATTTAATGAATCTATCGAGGAATATTAATCTGACTTGGCAATGAACCAGGAGTTGTTGGAACATTGAAATCAGCGTTAATAATATTATTTTCTCAAAAATTTTAAAAATTGTATTCGGCACCTAGGACCCAACAGGAGTGTAGCAACAAAAAATCCGTCTGCTCTAAGAGTAATGAAAATGAAAAATTTCATTAAACAGCAATAGAATCGAGTTTCATCTCACGAATCATCGTTTCGTTTCATTCGGTTTTTTTTTAATAATTTTTCTTACTCTAAATACTAAATATATCAATTTTTTTAATTTGTATTAATTTGATCTGGCAATGAAGTTCTTTTACGCAGGATTTGGATCATCGAAATCAGCGTTAATAATATTAATTTCTTAAAAATTTTAAAAATTGTATCCGGGACCTAGGACCCAATAGGAGTGTAGCAACAAAAAATCTGTCAACATTCTATAAACATAATCTATACATAATATAATCATCAAAATCCGTTGTGTAGTTTTCAAGTGAACATCTTGCAATGCAAATACAGGCTACATTTTTATTATTTTATCTATCTATATTGATTATTATATTATATATTCAATAAGTATAGCTATTATATACAAAATAATGTATATATTAAGTTTTTAATTAAATTTTGAATGTATTTAATTACCATATCAAAATTTATTATATAAAGCCTTAATTTAACTTTTATTTAACGAGTTGATAATTACGAAATAACATATTATTAAATATATAGATTTATGTAGTAATGTATATTATAGGTATAGATATATATTTTAGAAAGACAAACTAAGAAATTTTTAATTAGTTCATTAAAAGTTTGTGAATAATTTCCATTTTTATTTTTTTATTTTTACTTCATTTTTTTAGTTAATTGGTAAATTTCGGTCAAATTATTTAATTATAATAATTGAAATGCTATTAAACTATTCATGAATAAAATAAATGCATTTTGTAATTAGATTTTCTTGCTATATTTAGCTATCGCTTAATGAGATGTTATCGAATTGGCTAATTTAACTAAAAATTAAATATATAATGAAGATGTAATCAGATGGAGTACTAGCAGACCTGGAAAAAGGAGCTCGTAAAAAATGGCGCAATAAATTCCAGAAAAAGATACACTGTCGGGGAAAACCTCTTACATCACGCATATTTACAAACTATTAGGATAACAAATTAAATTAGAAAACAAAGAAACCAGTTTTGTATTATAGATAAAAGGATCAGCCGGGGTTCGAACCCGGAATCATCGCATGTCCTGTGCGATTCTTTTGATCGAATGGCAGGCGTTTGAATTTAGTTATTGATATAACGCAGAGGTCGCCAAAGTGGTCTATATAGACCCCCAGGGGTCTATTTAACAAAAGCGCGGGTCGATCCGATCGAAAGGGTCTATTGGGGGTCGAAGAAAAAACAGTTCTTAATACGCAAATCACACATACCTAATTGAGTATGTAAAATTTGTTAATTTTTTTATAATTGACTTAATATCATTAATATCAAGGACGCTTCTTAAAAATTTAACAATAAGCAAATTTTGGACAAATATAAATATAATGCAAAAATATGTAAAACTTTACGATATAGCTCAGCCATTTGTGCTAGCATTTCCAAGTTCCTATATGGTTGAAGCCGGTTTCAGTCACGTAAATTCAATCTTAACTAAGTACAGAAATAAATTAAATGTGGAGTTTCGAGGGATTTAAGATTAAAATTGACCAATATTGAACCCAATATAGCGAACCTTACAAAAAAACTCCAGGCACACCCATTATTAAGAAGCAATACATCTGTAGTTACTTTACTTATTATTTCTACTTATTTATAATTACTTATTATTTAATAAATATTATTTAATAAATATGTATAACTTATTTCTGGGAAAATCATTAAATTTCATCATTAATATATTTTTCATAAAACTATTGTTTTACACACAATGTACTATTAATTTAATAAATGTTTAAAATCACAAAATAAATGTATATTACAGTATATAATAGAGTTTTATTTTAATTAACAGAAAATTACTTTTATGGGGGTCGATGGAGATTTCGAAAAATTATATAGGGGTCGATGATCAAAAAAGTTTGGCGACCCCTGATGTAACGTTTGACAAAAGTAATTCAGTTTAATCTTGGGAAAATTATTTTCTTCATCATAATTTTGTAAGCAGTCGATCAGCATTGAAGATATTTTTAATGTTAAGCCATCCAAGTTTACATTAACAATTTCTTGTCCGATTACTAGGTTTCAAGCGATAAGTTGACACAAACTATAATCATTTATCACTTATAAACAATGCCAAATAAAGAATCTAAAAAGTTGTGAGTAAACTTACAGATTTTATAGAATAGATTTCGTAGCACATGGAAACGAATCCAAAATTAGGAGTCAAAACGTCATGCATTTCGAATATTACAATAATTTGGATGAATATATTAAATGAAAACTTTCTAAGAGACTCTCTTTTAGTGATTTTATCATTTATTTGTTAGCCTCAAATTTGAGCTCAAAAGTACAAATTTAGTTTATTGATACAGTTTATTAATATATGTCAAATTTCAGCTCATTAGATACAATCGTTCGATTTTTTATATAATAATTCGTTTTATTCTGATTTCAACCTAAATTCTACCACTAGAAAACCTACAATGTATTAATTTATTTTTTACTTTGTTCTTTTGCAAAATATAAATAATTGGTAATAAAAAAATAGGTAAAATTAGGGGGTGGGTTTCACATAAAATAAAATAAAACAAAAGTGAGTTTTGATTTCGATATATTTGGGATTGTTGATATCAATCATATTCAGTTTTCTAACTCCTGACGATGGGCTGACAACTCGAAACATATCGAAATCAAAACTCACTTTTGTTTTATTTTATTTTATGTGAAACCCACCTCGTAATTTTACCTAATTTTTTATTATTCACCTTGAACCAACACATATATCCTTAAAACTTACAAATATTTGGCAACAGAAAGAACTTCTATGATCTTTCATTCTTATACATAAAGAAAAATAATAAGTTTATCCCCTGCATTGATGCACATTAACATATAATCTATAATTTATATATTGTGTTTATATATAAGGGGTGGCCACTAACTTTGGGAGCCGCAAATTTATAAAACTGTTTCAAAGGGAGCCACATTGTTTGGAGATTAATTAATGTTTTATTAAAAAAAAGACACATTTTTTTATTTTATAAAATACAAATGAAGTAACATATATATTTTTGCTCTACTTACTTATAACATTACAAAAATAATTTAATTTTTGTATTATTATTTTTTCAATTTAATTATTACACAGGGTGGGGCATAACACATTTTGAAGAGATATAAAAAAATGAAAAAATTTAGCTAGAAAAAAACTAAATATATTTTTGAAAAGAAAATAAATGATTTTTTTTAAATGTATTTTAAATATTATCAGACAAAAAAAAGGGGGAGGGGCAAAAATGAAAATTCTAGCCCTTTTGACCAATCTCAACCAAATTTTGTATACATATTCTGTGGATCCCCAGAAGGCTTGAAATGCAAAAACTAACCAAATTTTGTATACATAGTTTAGTCGAAAGGGCTAGAATTTTCATTTTTGGTGGTTAGTTTTTTGAATTTCTAGCCTTCTAGGGTTCCACAGAATATGTATACAAAATTTGGTTGAGTTTGGTCGAAAGGGCTAGAATTTTCATTTTTGACCTCCCCCCCCATTTTTTTTGTCTGATAATTTTTAAAATACATTAAAAAATATATATATTTTATGTTCTTTTCAAAAATATATTCAGTTTCTTTCTAGTTAAATTTTTCATTTTTTTATACCTCTTCAAAATGTGGTAGATTTTTATGCCCCACCCTGTACTTTTTAAAATCAGTATTATTCAAGAGGGTTCAAGAGCCGCACGAGGCTCGCGAGCCACGTCGTGGCCACCTCTGTTATATATAATAATTTATTTATTAGAGACTATAATTTATAGTTTCAAAGGTTTCGTCTGACTTTCTATCTCTTATTTCTCATGATTTCTCATAGAACATACCCAATTGGACGCAGATAAATTCGTTTTGTTATAATAGTAGGCTGGTCACTCTACAAAAGATTCGTTTGTAGAGTTTTATCAAGTATAGGGGACAATCTCATTGATTATTAATTCTCCTTAAGAATTAATATCTCTGCTACTCTCGGCAAACTAAATCTATTGATTTCTTCTATTCTTATGTGATCATGGATATCAGAATCCAGATAGACAGAAATGCTTGGAAATTTTTTTCTTTAAGTTTCAAACACTTCTAAACAAGATAAGAAAAAATAAATTGAACATTATTTAATGAAAATCTTGCCGAGCGTAGCGAGTTAGGTAGGGTGTTACATATGAAAATATTGTTTTATTTATAAATGAATAAATCGATCAATTATTAAAATCTACTAGTATATATATATAAAATGGAAAAGTATGTATTATTATATGTTTGTATGATCCAAACGATCTGATTGGCCAGTGCATAGCCAATGACAAAGCGTTAAATTATTAGAACGATTCTGATTGGTCAGATAGTGATCGTGCTTAGTCAATGTGTTAAATAAATCTTTCCTTATTGTCCTTATTGTTGAATCAATTTCATTCAGCACATTTTTTCAATACTTACAGTATCATTTTAGATTTCAATTATTAAATTGGTATGAACGACACGCTCCCCACCAGGGTCTAGGTGACGCTGGGCCGAAGGGCCGGACGTCAGCTAGTATTTTAATATTTCTTTTAAAAAATATTTCTTGAACGCAAGAAAATCTTATTGTATTCATTTTTTTAATCAATTTAAGAAAAAATAATTTTATATCATTCGCATCAATAGTAAATTTGTAACAGGAATACCAGGGAATTGGACTAAACTAAAAACAGAGAGTTTTTATTAAATGGGCCAGACGTTTCGTCAATTTATTTTGACTTCCTCAGTGGCCCATTTCATCACTCTTTGTCAAATAAACAGCTGAGGAAGTCAAAATAAATTGACAAAACGTCTGGCCCATTTAATAAAAACTCGGTGTTTTTAATTTTATCCAATTCCCTGATATTCCTGTTATTAATTTACAATTTTTTTTACAAGTAATTTGGTTAGTTTCGTCTCTTCTTGATAATAGCGCTGGCGTCCATCTTATCACATCTTGATGCCTTTTAATTATTATATTATACCTACACCCTTAAAATTTGAATCTTGATATGTAATTATACTGATTTAGAGTGGTAAATTTCATCTTCTTTAAAAACGTTTCTAAATTGATATTATGAAGGAGTGCATCAAAAACTTTAAGTGGCATACCCGGGAAAAGCTTTTACGATAAAATGTCTCCCTTTTTAAATCATTCATCAATTGAATTCAATTCTAAATGGCTCTTTTTTTCTTTTCCCGCTGATAGCACCCGATGCTTGCAACCCCCTCTACCCCCTCTACTATTCAAATTCAGGTCCTATTGAATAACTAATAGACATTAATCCATTTGCATATTCTCAATTTGGAGGCATACATCTACAGATAAATACAAATACACGCACACACAGAGACAAGCTGCTTAGAAAGGCTTAAAATAATTTCGAAAATGTATTCAAATTAATCCGGTATTTAGAATTAAAATATATTCATGATAATAATAATTTAAATAAAATAATTAAACGGGCATATAGTTTTTTTTTACAGACAGATGGCAAGATAGAAGCAAAGGTTTACAGCAACAGTTCAATTAAATTTTCTATTTATATCAAGTAAAAAATTAATCGTTTAATATAAGTGTAAGAAAGTTCTTGATATTTGAATCCAACTGATGTAACCGTTTTTGAATGAGATTAAAAAAAATAATTACTGGTGATATTTTTACCAGTTAGGACAAGATATGTTTGGAATAATTGAACTGTACTAAAGTAATGAAAAGAAATACTCAAGGATGCATTTGAATTAATGGTCGAAGTACCTATAGCCATTAGTTCTGTAACGTACCGTAATTTCAACTTATTTTGAAAATATAATTTTTTGAGATCTCCAGAAGACCAGCCTTTATTTTGTAAGTTCTCACAAAAACTAAAAAATAAGCCCAAGAAAAATGAAATTCAAAATTTAATTAAGAAATGGAATTTTGTTAATTCAAATGAGCGGAGCATATGTTTGAATAATTCTTAAATTTAAAATTACTCTCAAAAATATATTTTAAATAATTTTATAGTATATATAATATTGTTTGTTTTATTTAAATAATGTATAGATGTAGAGATTAAGAACAAAAACATATAATTCTTCTATTTAAAAATCAAGGAGTGTATTTTCTACTTGATGCTAATTAATATGCTTTATTGGTCATTACATATTTACATACATTTAAAAATATTAGTAGATCAGTGACGGTTGGTGACTTTTCAGCCAGGGGATGTTTTTTATAGCAGACTATAGCATTAATAGTTATTTCCGATCTTAGGTATATGTTGAAAGTTCTTAGAAATGGATTAGTCCAAAAATTCTCGAGTCATATTAATTTATTCCTTTTATGTATTATTTCTATTTTAATAGTTCCTCAGAGAGAACAATTTTTATTCGACTAAAACTCGTCTGAACTTGTCTTTGACCTGCTTGAACTAGAAGATATACCAGACAGGAATTTAAAACCTTCTATCGGCACCCTTTTCGGAAAATCATTCATTTTAATGCCCCTTGAAGCTATGCAACCATTTTATTTCATTTCGAGAACCAATATACTACTTTTCAAAAGAAAAACTGTTTTTATAGAAATATTTGAAATAGCGGATAATAATTTGAAAATTTAAAGATCCCCCTGAAATTTTGAAGTCGACCTTATATATTTATGAAAATATTTTAAATGTTTTACATTTTAGGAATCCACAGAATCCATGAACCGGACGCATCTGCTATAGATAGATATATCTCTTTTATTGGAGATTGATGTATAATACGAGAAAAATGTTCATTTAATATAATAAGATATAATGAAATAATAAAAATTAATAAAATAAATGATTTTTTGATACTTTTAGTTTTAGGAAATCCAACATTTTTTTTAAATTTTTGCTCCAGATCGCTTGCGCCCTCTTCACTTGACCAGCCTAGATACGCTATTGAACTTGACCGCCCAAATCTTTACAAGCAATACAAGGACCGATTGTTATTTCATAAAGAAGGGTAAAGAAACAACTACAAAAGAAAAGGAAATAATGAAAAGTTCAGCTATGTAAAAAATAGATATCGCGTTGGATGGAATCCAATTTCAAACTTTTTTTTTTTATTTCAAAATCGGAAAACAACTTTTTGAAATTGTTTTTATTTCCTACCCCCTTGATTCTAGAAATTAATTTGTGGAGAGCATTCCTGGATGAAGATCAAATGGCTGTCAGCTGATGAAGGGCTATATCTCGAGATCGCCATCGATTCGATATGTAGAAGGGTAAGGGGTTCTGTCTACAAGTTGATTCCGCCCTGAGATAGAAATACGATACCCACCCACCCACTGCGCTTCTTTCTAAAAAAAAAGGAGGGGATTCTAACAGATTACTCGTTTCATTAAGTCTGAGTGCCTCGGGGGTTGCTGGGGGTGGCCCATCCACGGGGGTACGGGTACGGGACATACCCCTTCACTCCACAAATCATTCGAGATAATAAATATTTTCCAAACCTTTTTTTTTGTCTCTTGCTTGTTCCTCTGATTAGAATCTACTATTAAATACGTAAATGAATTCGCGAATATTTATTTTAATCAATATTCTTGGATTGAAATTACAAGAATAAATATTACATTTTTATTATTTTTTTATTTTTTATTTTTCAAATTATAAAACAAAATTCAAGCCGAATTCGATAATTTATGGAATAATTAATTAATAAAAACAGAAATTCAATCGAATATTATTAGAGCAAACGTTTAATTATTCAAATAGAAAGAAAACAAGTCGATGGCGTGTGCTATATATTTTGAGGAGAGAAAAAGGAAAGAAAATCTATTCCGATTGGGGTTTGAATTTTATTCTCTTAGAAGGGATGTTATTTAAAATAATAATTTATTTATTCAATCGTTAAGATTCAACAATATTTCAAAAATTCAATCAAGATGTAAATTTTCGAGAACATTCACTGTCTACAGATTCGAAAATTATTTACTATTACAAAATTTTTGGCCCTTAAATTTTTAGATCTCCAAAAAATGATGCAATTTTTATCCATCCATATGACTTTGACCGAGGGGTGAACCGCGTTTGGAATTAGGTGTACACCGTCTTTGGAATTACTTTGGAATTCATTAGATAATCTATTGTATTCTAGTGTATTCTACTTTGAAATGAAAGTGGAAGTGAAAGTAGGTGTACAAGATATTAGGTCGCGGTTCACCCCTCGACTTTGACTAAACCCACAATTTTTAGCAAACCAACACTAAAACTTAATAAGAAGTGAGCGTCTTCCTAAGAATAATGAAAAGTACAAATTTCAAATAATATTATTTATTAGAACAACGTTTTCAATCTTTTAAAAACTGACATTTTGGAGAATCTTCCTTCCTTCTTCAAGGACTTTAAATATTATTAAAAATGATTTTGACTATAATTTTAAATTAACCCTTTTAAGCTAGTAAAATATTTTTGTTAATTTTTTAGTAAATAGTTTTAATCGAGGGGTGATCCGCGATTGGAAGTAGATGTACACCTCTTTGGAAGTATTTTGGAAATATTTGGAAGTTCTTGGAAATATTTGGAAGTACCTGGAAATATTTGGAAGTACTTGGAAATATTTGAAAGTGCTTGGAAATATTTGAAAGTGATTGTAAATATTTGGAAGTACCTAGAAATATTTGGAAGTACCTGGAAATATTTGGAAGTACTTGGAAATATTTGAAAGTGCTTGGAAATATTTGAAAGTGATTGTAAATATTTGGAAGTACCTAGAAATATTTGGAAGCACAAGTGGAAGTAGGTGTACAGCATATTAGGTCGCGGTTTACCCCTCGGTTTTAATCTAAGCAAGAAGCTGTTAAGAATTTTATCCGGTTAATGATTGATCTATATATATTTACAAAAATTGGTCGTTTAATATAATGTTACCTGGCCACCGAGCGATGCTAGGTAAGTATCTTTTTGCTTCAGTTAAAAGCTATATTAATCCCCGAACCCCCCCCCCCCCCACAAATTCTCCGGACCCCGACCACTTCACCCCACTTTCTGCAACCCTCCACCCCACATGCACCCTCCCCACCCCAACCCTCCACCCCACATGCACCCTCCCCTATCCCAATCCCCCCAGCCCCGAAACCACTTCTCTCGCGGTTTCTCGAATTTTCCATTAAAAATATAGGTTAGGGGGTTTTTGGGTCAATACTTTGACCGTGACAGGGTCTCATCATCGAATAACTTTAATTTGATTGGTTTTTTCTTAATTAAACTAAACTATTCACAAATGGGTGTGTCAAGAAAAAAGTATAATTATTTTTTTTAATTTTCTTTTATTAATTGATTGTTTTTTTAATTTCAAATCCCATTAATAGTTCATTACAAATATTATTATATGTAGGTATATTAAAATTAAAAATTTCATTAACTAAATAGCTGGCTCAATAAATTGTTAATAAATTAAAAAAAAAATAATTGGAGGTATCTTATATTGAAGATGGATTAATGGAACCAAATGCTGAAGTGTTAGAAAAACAGCCCTATAAGGAACATCCGTGTATATTAACATTATTTTTAATTGCAATTAAGTTCACAACTTTGTTCACAGCGATGCCTTGATGATGCCAGAAGTGGGCCAAAAAACGTTCCCAAAAAAATAAATTAAATTTCTTTTTAATTTTATTTAATTCTATGAGTCTCACTTTTTAAATAAAATTCTTCTTTTGTTCTTTATTTCATTGGATTCTATTAATGATAATGACTATAATTATAATAAAATATTAAAATCAGACCCACTATAAACAATAATTCGGTAGAATGTAATTTGGAGAGTGCCATTAGAAATTATGAAATTCATTTATAGATATATAGGGGGGATTAATTTATTAAGTGGTAAAGGGCATGGGTGGGGGCAAAGGGTTCTATTGATGGGTATGGTAGATGCATTGATGTATAGAATTGAGTCAAAAGGTTGGAAAATGCATTTGCAGGTTGATGGGGTTCATTTTTCATCAGATATATTGGGAAAAGAGGGACTATCATCTATATACCTACCTGTCTAGGTAAGTAGAGGTGTGTGTGCGAGTGTGCTTTTAGATCTATTCAAATAGAATATATACCAATTTTGGTTTACTTTTAGTTAGTTAGAGACACTAGTTTATCGTTAAACTAACATAAACATCATCTTACATACATTACATATTGTAAGTGAAAGTATTGAAATAGCTTTCTAAATTCCAAATTTGTAGGTTCATTTATAGAACGTGAATTATAGTTATATGATATTTCTTAAATTATATTTTTACTTCCTGATATAATAGGTATATATTATTATATTGAAAACGTAATCTTAAAAGAAAGAAATCGATGTGTTTGCCCCAAAAAAGGCCAAAAATTAATTTCTCTGATAGTGTGAATGCATTTATGTGCGTGTGTACCCCCCAGATTTCGTTAGTTGAAAGATAATTAATTCAAAAATCGACCACAAGGGGTAAAGAGATAGCTAGATTTTGGTTCAAATTTAAGTACCTGAAATCCTTCAGATTCCGAGGCGATGCGTTGTTTCTGTAACTGGGAAATATTTTACGGACTGAGTCTCACGTCTAATCCCTTTTAGTCGCCTTTTAAAACAAGCAGGAGATACTGTGGATGTGTCTACCCACGGTCAACAGAAGGGGGGGGGGGAGGGAGGATTTCTGAGATGTAGACTCAACAATATTTTAATCTTAAGCTAGGTTTTACTTAGTTAGAAAAAGTACCAAAAGCTTTTGGTTAATATAGAAAAATCTTAACTACTCTTTTATATTTCTGGTATTTTGACCTCCCTCTATGTCATATTCTGTCACATTTTCATTGAGCCCCCCTGTATTGTTTATGCCCTATAATTTAATAATTGTAGAAATGTTTTGTCTATATTTATTTTACCAACATTTTCTGCTTGGAATAATAATAACCTGAAATCTGAAAAATATATTTGAAAATTTAAAAAAAAAATTAATTTGACTTATAAGACATCACAATTTTTAAGATCTCTGGGCCCTACTGTCACATTTTGTCACATATCTAAGATGGGCCCTTCCCCCTTACTGTGTGACGTAATTTATGAGGGATTATTTATTTTAAAATAAGAGACTAACAAATTTGGTATTTATTTTTATATAAAAAAGAAAATGTTTTATTGATTGTTTTTAAAATATTAAAAAAATACAAATCTTTTATAAAACAATTTTGAAAACGTTTATTTTTAAAACCAGACTTTTCAGGAGAAATTCTGCCTTTATCAATGGAATTTTTTTTAAAATTGAAAAAAAGAAAAAAAGGATTGCTTTCTAAAGATTAGGGAAAGTAACTTTTTTTCTTTTTTTTCAATTTTAAAAAAAATTCCATTGATAAAGGCAGAATTTCTCCTGAAATCTCTGGGTTTAAAAATAAACGTTTTCAAGATTGTTTTATAAAAGATTTTTCTATCTATCTATCTATATCTATATATATATATATATATATATAAGGGAAAAGTATGTATATATGTTTGTATGATCCAAACGATGTGATTGGCCAGAGCATAGCCAATGGCAAAGCGTTAAATTATTAGAACGATTCTGATTGGTCAGATAGTGATCTTGCTTAGCCATTGTGTTAAATAAATCTTTCCTTATTGTTCCTTATTGTTGTATGAATTTCATTCAGCACATTCTTTCAATACTTATATATATATCATTTTAAATTTTAATTTTTAGGATATCCAAAAATTCATTAAATCAAATATAATAGAAAATTGGAAAAACCAATGGCAACAAATTAGCAATAGCAAATTGAGGAAATATTTGCCTCAAATAACAGGTCTCCAAAAATCAAATCTCTCTAGAAGAGAACAGGTGATTCTTTGTGTTATCTAACACATGGTCACGTTCTTCGGGGAGAAAATCCGCCCTGGTGCATCCCCTCTGAGTCAATATAACTCATATACTATTCGAATGTCCTTTATATAGAAATCAACGAATTAAAAATTACATTTTTTCAAGGGATATCTTCGAAGGGGAAGATTATATAAGTAACATAAAAAATTATCTCTCAGAGATAGACCTATTAAAGTACATTTAAAGGGTACTTATCCAAGGCTTTCAGACATATATTTCTATTCCTGTTTTTTTTTTATATTTGTTGTATTTATTTATTTACCTATTTATCTATTAGCTATCTAATAATCTAATAATCTTGAGCTGTATAGCTAAAACAAGCATAGTGGCGTCAATGGCCTCGTAGCAGACAGGCCAATAATAATTAAAAATAATAATAATAATAATTATTAAATTGGTATGAACGAGACGAAGTCCCGGTCGTCAGCTAGTTTATATATGTGAAAAAACAGAAATTTCAGGATTTAAAATGAATATAAAGTAGGTGACTAGGGCACAAGCCTCCCTTAAAACTTCAGTACACTTGTTAGTTCGATAACAATATTGTTATTGGAATGTCTCAGGTGTTCAATATCTTTAATAAATCTCTAATAAGCCGTTTTAATTTTCCTGTTATTTTTGGTTATTTATTTGCCAGATGCTCTGGACCTGGCTAATTCAATTGATTCCCACGGGATCTCTGCTCGATTGGCTTTCAGGTTGTTGGTCACGCTCGATGATCTCGCCAAGTTCAAATTAAATAAAACTTTCTTGTTATTAAGTTCAATTATAAATGTCACCTCGAATTATAACACTTGGAGGCAAATCACTCAACCGGGCTGTTTGCCTACAGGATATTTCGTTTAATATTTCATAAGTAATGAGATTTTTTGAGAGGGAAAGAGTGTTTGAAAAAACAAAGCCTGGTTTGGAGGTGACTTGCGATTGTGCATTTGATCGCGGAAATGGGCCGGTGACTTTGCGTGCATAGGGCGTTATCGATGGCCCTGATATGCAAATGTAAAGGAAAAGGGCCTGAAGGGGCAAATGGTCACTAGCCATGAGAGGTCAGGCTCAGAAGTGGCTGGAAAACTGTCGATCACGCTCCCTCAACTTTGTTAAGGGAAATTAATTATTAATGTATCACTCGTGGAGATCATTTCACACGAAATTAATATCCTATAATTATAAATGCGAAACAAGAGTTTTAAAACGAGTAAATTAACGTCAAGGGGAACACGGGAATGGAGGGCTTCAAATAAATAAAAAATTATATAAAAATGTAGACAATCAAATTAGAGGGAAAAATTATTTATCTAAATGAAATTATAAATCGCTGAAAGATTAGTTTGTGCAATATATATTATTTTTCAGGTATCATGTTAAATACCTTTTAGACTTGCACTTTACTAAAATTAGTTTTTTTAGATTTGTTAAATTACAACATTAAGAAATTCATTTTCAAAAGAAGCGAATTTTATAATAATAATACTTTCTATCAAATAGACAAAGATTTTCATATTTATTAAACAGACTCAGTGGAAATGCATAGTCTGAAATAAAATATTGGAAAAATTAAATTTTTAGACTGATGATGACACACATATACGTGATCGAAATGTCTCTATATGACAAGGACAAAATCTTTAAAAAAAATATTTCCTTTCCTATGTTGTGATGTTGAATAAGAAGAAAAATTCAAAATTCCTCAAAAAATCCCTATAAAAAAGAATTCTGAAATTTAAAATTCTAATTTAAATTATTAGACAATGTCTAAAAATTATTGGTCAAATTTTCTTCATGCTTTTTGTATAATGTATACTTATTATTACTATATTATTATGAAATTTGTTTCTTTTGTTTACTTACCTAGGTATTTTCAGTATATGCATCGATTATAAAAAAACAATTTTAAAACATTTATTTAAAATCCAAACGTTTCAGGAGAATTTCTCCCTTTTTCAATAGAATTTGAAAAAATACTTGCTTTAAGAAATGAATATTTAAAGCAGCTATTAACAAATAAATGTTTTGAAAATTTATTTAGATAAAGAGCGAAATTTAGAAAAATTATGAGTTTTAGAAGATCGAAATTTTAAAGAAAAAAAAATCAATTAAAATAAGGTGTTTTATGGACTTAGGTTCAAATCCGGCTAAAATCTGACAAAATGTCAAAAATTAGAGACAAATTAAAAAAAATAATTAGTACTGTAAATTGGCTTATGGCTAGAAAGGCCGAAAAGCCAAAAAAAAGGTGTTTTACCTAATATTTATAAAACATTTTAGAGAAAAATAATTTTTCATAAATAAATATTTTTTATTTTTATTCAAGTGAATTTTATCTCCAAGAGAATCTGTATCATTGTCTATTTTCAAAATATTTATTTGTTAGTGTTGTATTCAGTTCTTAAAGCAACTATTTTTTCAAATTCCTTAAAATTCCATTGATAAATGGGTGAACTCCCGAAAACTTTGGATTTTAAATAATCGTTTTAAGATTGTTTGTTATAACAAATGTGTATTTATTTATATTTATAAAAGAATTAATAAAAAATTTTCAATATGGATCGATATTTTGAGGTTGTAACCTGTTGAATTTTTTATATTTGTGGGACTTGAACCCAAGTCTTCGCCGAGGAAATCCGGGACGCTACACACTCGACTAGCCAATTCATAAGAGAGTTTATAAGTAATTTTGTGAAATTAGAAATATATCCTGAGAACCGAGTTATAAATCGATCACTCGAAAAACGCATTGCAATTGGTTGCCTATATACAGGGGTTTTAAATAGTCGAAAAGTCAACTCGCAATTTTTCAGGAAATAGATTCGGAATTGTTTTAAACGTAATACAAGAAATTTTCATCTTATATTATTTATTTATATATAATATAATGTTTGATAACAATATTTATCTTATTTATGAAAATACACTTTAGCAAATAACTTAGTTAGTAATAAAAGTTAGTACACACAGGGAGTTAATTAATGAATGTTTGGTTGTTCAAGTTAGAAATCCCTAATTAGTCCTGTAGACAGAGTGAATTTTTAACAAGTAAATATATATATATATATATATATATATATATATATATATATATATATATATATATATATATATATATGTAGGAAGTAAAGGGATGAAGGAGAGGGACTGTAGGGTGGGACAATATTTTTGAAAAGCATTGTATACTAAGCATTGTGTGAGCCCTGGTAGGGCAGGGGGCTAATCCTGCTCATTATAACAAGGAGGCACTTGTAGGGGGTTGGGGCATTAATTACCCTTGATGCATGTCGGGGGGGCTTCCGACCGGGGCAAAAGTTTACCAGTTAATTAGAGGAGTCTTGGGTTCAGCCCCCGAGGGGACAGTGGGGATGGAGGACAACCTACAGGGATGAAACCAGCAAGATTCCCTCTTCTATGGCACACATCTCTTTCAGGATTATTATTATTATTACTATTTCGATTTTCATTACTTATTATTAAAGAAAAGTACTTTGATAAAAGAACAATGTGTGTTTCTTATTATTGGTGTCGAAATCAAAAGAATTATTGTTTCATGTCTTTGATTATGAGTATGCTAAAAATTTAGCCTACAAACTTAAATGTTTAAAGATGTTTGGACCTTTTTCAAGAAAACAGAGTTAATGGGATTTAGTCACTAACGTATAATATAGGGTGATCCAGAAAGAAATTTGTCAAGATGACGTGGCTGATGTGACACTCTTCCAAACTGTCACGAATATTTTGAAAAACTTTAGTAAGATTTTCTTTTGAAATGGCTTCCATTTCTTGATGAATATTCAGCTTCATTTGCCGCAATGTTGTCAGATTTTTAGCGTATACCTTGCTTTTAAGGTATCCCCTTAAAAAGAAGTCTGCTGGACTTAAATCGGAATTCCTCGGAGGCCAGGTTATGTCACCCCTCTGGGAAATCAGTTTCTGAGAAAACATATCCCTTATCACGAGCATGCTCTCATTCGAAGTTGCAAGAATCGCGACATACAACTGGCCCTTATTGTGCGATCCTTCTCAAGTACACGTACAAGTAGTACTTCTTCTCAAGTACAAGTAGTGTATGAGCACCTACTTCGATTTTAGGTTAACTGATCTCAGTTGTACTTGAGAACGATCGCAGAATAAGTCAATTGAAACGTCGTAGTTGTATTGTAATAGTTCGATTCATAAATTAATTCCTGTGAATCCATTGTAATAGACTGATGAAGAGGGCAAAGCCCTCGAAACTATAGTCTCGTTATAAATAAATAAAATTTATAATTCCAGCAGAAGACACACTCTTTTATTGTCTCCTTCAATATATAAAAATTCTGCTACTCTCGGAAAAAACTTTCATTTTAGTAATAGTTGTTCTTGATCAATAAATATTTATAATTAATTATGTGTGATTTAAATAAAAATTCAAATTTTAATCAAATTAATGACAATAATTAATGCTTCAATTGCAATAAACATATTTATATAATATTTTGTATTTGTAGGTTTATTTGCATTAAGCAGAAAACAACCTCATTAATTTCTCTGTATTTACTTTCTACTATTAATGACAGACTGAGCGTAAGCTACTAATATTTGGCATCTTTAAAAACATTAGCTATTTGTCTTATTTAGTAGCAGTAGTATCAGTAAATGAACCAAGCCTCCTAAGGGACGGTTGTACGTCGCAAAGTAAATGCTTTTTAGCACTAACCAAGGGTAGTTGGTAAATGGAGAGCTGGGATGGCCAATCAGATGACAGGAACTTTCAGTGCCTGTCATCTGATTGGCCATCCCAACTCCTCCATTTACCAACTACCCTTGGCTAGTGCTTAAAAGCATTTACTTTGCGACATACAACCGGCCCTAAGTGGGATTCCCAGAGTATTCTCCTGAGAAAATAGAATTTCGTTTTGAAGAGATAAAATCCTGTTATTTCAAAGTTTGTATCAGTCAGTGTCGACTGACTGCTGTACGTAGTTTTTCTATAACTCTTCATCTTTTATACATGGAATTTTAATTGATTAGCAAAAAGAAAAAAAATCATGAAATCTACTGGTATATATATATATATAAAAGTACATCTACGTAATAAATTTATAAATAATTTATTTTTGATTAAATGGAATCCATTTAGGAAATGGATTCGCGTCAGTTAATGGGAAGAAAAATTGTTTAGATGGAAAGAAATTTTTGGCATGAAAAAGAAACAAACAAGAATGGATGGAAGTGGAAAAGACGCTCCATAAACTGCCTTATTTATTTATTTTTTTATTCTTATTAAATTTTCTTCTATCTATCAATTTAAATCCAATTTCGGATATTGCATCGAATTTTATTATCCGAGTGATTTTCTGATTCAATCTTTCAAGATGTATCTTTAATTAGAAATAAATAAATTAGAAAGATTTTTATTCGTTTGCTTTTGAAAATTTGATCTCGATTTCATTTTAGATAACATATCCCGAAATATTAGAGAATATTGTCTCTTCTTTGACATAACATTTTTCCATATCTCGTATCTTCTATTATATATGTATATTTCTAGAAAAATATTTCGTCAATCAACTTTGTGTAATTTACATAAAATTATTTAATAATTATATATAATAATTAATAGTATTTTACTTATTCTAATATAAGATTTGTTTCCATCATTTTGTAAATTTTAAAGCTTTCGATTTATAATTAAAAATACATGATGAAGGTCAAATCTTCGAAACAATAGTCTCAAACAAATAAATTATATATGTATATTAGGGTGTCCTTATTTTCGAATTTTTACGCTGGCAGAGGCTCATATGGTTCGAAATAAATAAAAAAAAATATCTTCCAAGTTTCAACCCACTATCTCAATTTTAACCTGTGCCTCAGAGCGATGTAATTTTCCCATCTAAATAACATGGGGTTTTTGGCATTGAACGATCAATTTTTTATTCGGGCCAAAGCAATGGTTTAAAAAATTTAAAACTCTGTAGATTTTATCCTTATAATAGTAGCTATCCTTCAGAATTTTTACAGATTTGTAGCTATTATAATTTTGGAGTCTATAACTTACTAACACTAAGATATGACAGTATTTTATCTAACTGTAACTCCAAAATTATAATAACTAAAAATCTGAAAAAAATTCTGAAGGATAGCTACTATTATAAGGGTAAAGTTTACAGAGATTCAAATTTTTTGAAATATTACTTTGGTCGGAATAAAAATTGATCGTTCAATGCCAAAAACCCCATGTTATTTAGATGGGAAACTTGCATCGCTCTGATACAGGTTAAAATTGAGATAGGGACTTGAAACTTGGAAGATATTTTTTTTTATTTATTTCGAAACATATGACCCCCCTAATGTATATGGGCAGATCCATTACTTTTCGACGAAAGTGTGCGGGGGTGGGTCACCGATTTTGATGCCGATTTTTTCCTCGAAAGTACATCAGAAAAGGAGATGATCCTGAAAATTTGAGCCCGATTTGATCAAATTTGGCCGCTGGAGAATTTTTTGAATTTTGAAAAAAGTCGATTTTTCAGTCATATTCAAAAGTTTATATCTCAGCTTCTATATAGCTTAGAGACTTGTTTGAGGAGGCATTCTTATCTGTAAACCCTCTACTTTTAAGAAAAAAATTGTTCATTGGTTTACACTCAAGTTCGGCTTCACAACGAGCTGATAACTAAGCCACTGTTTCAGAGAAATTTTGCCTATTTTTAAAATGCTGTCATATCTAGTTAGCGAAATAGAGGGTTGATCAGCAGCTGATATTTTTTGTTCAGGTATACACTGAAAAAATCTACGCACTTTTTACTTGTTTGCTTCTATTTCGTTAAGTTATGGCCATCTAAATCCGATCAATTTTTGAAAATTCATCATTTTCAGATAGCCAGAACTTTTTTCTTTCAACTCGAAATCCTTTTAAATTTTCAGGGAGTATACTTCATTATATCCTCAAACAACCCTGCAAATTTCAATTATGGAATAGAATTGGTTTCCGAGCTATGAATTTTTTAAAATATCAACTTTTCAATTTAATATGACATTTTTTGTGGTTTTATCATCAATTTTGTAATTTTAACGTAAATAATTGATATTTTTCAGAAAATATATTTGAAAATAATGCGCAAAACGGATTCTTTGAGAAAATTGAGCAAAAAAATTAATAATTTTTATTTTTATTTATTTGTTTAAAATTGTTCAAAGTTTATAGTACTAAAGTTAATACTGTTATTTTTAATGTTGATTGATTATTAATTTTCTCGCTCAATTTTCTTTTTCATAATTCAAAAAATTCTCCAGCTGCCAAGTTTGATCAAATCGGGCTCAAATTTTCAGGAAAAATCGGCATCAAAATCGGTGACCCACCCCCGGACACTTTTGTCGAAAGGTAATGAATGGATCTGCCCATATATATAGCTATGGTAAATATAATATGTCATAAGATGCATCAAGCAGAGAGTAACCTCATTGATTTCCCTTTATGAATCAACACTCTGTTTCTCTCTTTCAATTAGTAGTAGAATACAATCCGACTAAAATACAACGGCTATAATAAACCAAAATTAATTTGTGATAGGTCCCCCATTCACGAACATTTTTTTCCCCATGTTACTTAACTTCCAAGGACTATGTCTTTCAACCACTTATGAATAAACGCTTTATATGCTAAGCACACCAAAGTTGCATTGTCACAAATGCGATAATTATAAATAATCGGCCGAATTTGATAATAATTTAAAGATAATTAGTATTCATTTATTTCACCATGAAATTATTTTTAAAGCCCATAAGCTAACACACAATGCGATTTACGATGATCTATTGTATATTTTCATCGAGAGTGCATTTCACTAAAATGTTTCTTAATTGACTGTAATTCGGGTGAATTAGAATGGAAATACCTATTATCTCATATTTACGATTACTCCTAAAGAGCACCTGGTATTTATTATTAACATTCCTATTATATTTAATGCTATATAGTACATACAATATATATGTTATTAAACACGATTAGAATATTACCTAACACGTTATATTTATTTGTATATAATTAAATAAAACATAAAAAAGGTAATTAAAAAAATAAAATAATCATAGTATGAAACGATATTATTTTTCTATAAATCACTAAAATAATCACGAAAATAAAAGTCCTATAGGGATATAATCTAATTATTTTTTTAAACACTTCTTAAAATATCTATTTATCTTATACTATTAAATGAGCAATTTTTGTATATATATGGTAAGTAAAATCGGTTTCTCAAAAACGGCTATAATGATTGTGGAGTTTTCGGGTAGTAAATTTGATCTGCCAGGATAGGGGAACTTTAATTTCAAAGGTTTTTTCCTAATTAAAGTAATTATGATTTGATGTGCCAATAAAAATTTATAATAAAATTTTTTTCTATTTTCATTTATTAATTAATTGTTTTTTTTAATTTTAAAACGCATTAATAGATCATTAGTCAAATTATTATATACTAAAGTTAAGAAATTTATTAATAGTAAAAGTATTTTCTATTGAAGACGGCGTGGTAGAATTCCATGCTGAATTGACGCAAAGGCAGCTAACAATAATGAAAAGAACAAATTAAGAATAAAATAATTTTTTCGAATCTCTTTTTCATTCTCTTTAAAAAACCCGACGATTCGGAGGATCCCACTTCTTCAGGGTTTAAAAGGATCAACTAAGGTAAATTAATATTATTTTTAATTGAAATTAAATTGTGCACTGTGATGCTTTGATGGTGGGTCAAAACGTCGGTAATATATATATATCAGTGGCAGTTAGTGACATTTCAATCAGGAGATAGTGTCCAAAAGAGTACCCTTCATTTTTTGAAATTTTATTTTAATGTTTTATTTTTTTTTTTTTTGCGAATTTCATCGAATCATCATCATTTTCGTTATTTTTCAAATTCAACATTAGATTTTTGAATTGAAACTTTTTTAAAAATATATTTTGGGACCTTCGCCCCAAATGGATACTGCTTTGCCTATCATATAAGAAAATCTTAAATTTCTCCTAATTCTATTGTTTTAAGCAATCTATGATTGGTCTATGGTACTCTTAGTTATTTTCGATCTTATATACTGCGAGTTCTTAGAACTGGATTACTCTAAAGATTCCCGAATCATCTTTATTTATTCTTTTTTTGGGTATTTCTATTTTAATAGTTCTTCAGTGAGAACAATTTTTATTTGACTAGAACTTGTCTGGACTTATCTTTGAAGATAAACCAGACAGGGACTTCAAACCTTCTATCGTCACCCTTTTCGGAAAAATCATTCATTTTAATTTCCCCTTGAAAGTATGCAACAATTTTATATAATTTCAAAACAAAAAATATTTTTTATAGAAATATTTAAAATAACGGATAATAATTTGAAAATTTAAAGATCCTCCTGAAATTTTGAAGTTCTTATATTATGTAACATATATTTATGAAAATACTTGAAATTTTAGGGATGCCACTGATTTATATATTATCAAAACAAAGATTTTTCGAATCGTTTTTGAAACCTGTGAGTAAACCTATCTTATTTAAGAAGGTTCGGGACTGTTTATCATTTTTATAAGAAAATTCTCAAATTTTTACCATCGAATCAATGATGTATTAAATATTTATTGTCGAAATTTGAAGTTGATCGTCTGTCCCATTAACGAGAAATAAATAATTGAAAATTGTCCTTTTAGCATGGAAGTAAATGGACCGAGCTTTTAAAAGGGATATAACTTCTATACAAATTATACCATTTTCAACAAATTTATACAGATCAATAATTCAACTTTTATTAATCGATTGATACATTGTTCATTAGATTTGACGGTCTAGTTAATTAGTTATTCATAAATGTAAAAATAAAAAGTTATTTGAAGACAACAGAATATAACAAAAGCACTAGTGTAGAATTCCAACTCTATTTATTGAAATCAATTTTGTGTTAAATAAATGTTTTTATAATAAAATAAAATACCTCAATATTATTTATATTAATATTGCCAAAACAAAGATTTTATTTCGAAATTAACCTCATTAATAACAATTTTTTTTTTTTTTTTATTAAAAAATTGAGTAGGCAGAGGTTGTCACTCTGCAGAAATACAAAAGATTTTTTCGAAGATCAACCAGATAGATAAGCTGTCCCGAACTCCCTTAAGTTTATTTATGACTTTTAAGACAGAAGCAGAACATTACTTATTACTTAAATTCGCAATGTAATAGAACGATGGTCTTTTTCCATGATTTGGCGATCTATTCATTCGGGATAGCAATTCGGTAATGCAAAGTGGTCCAATTAGTGTGATTGGACCATCGCAGGCAGCAATTAATCACCCAAGATCCCATTAAACGAATTAGCAAGCCCGACGCCCAGCTTCTTCTTCTAGGCTGCACGCCCACCCCGGAAGCAGAAGCCACCCTTACGGGGCGGTTTTTTTTCGGGACACCTCAAGTAGCTCTCCCACCTGCCCGTCCCATTTCCAATCCACCCATTTGAATTTATTAAAATAATCCATTTGGAATCCAGCGATGTAATTGAAATTCCTTCAATTAAAGTCATTAGTTGATTATCATTGGATTGATTTTCCTGGGACACCCCCCCCCCCCCACCACCCCTGATCCTCTTCCTTTCATCTTCCCTCCCACTCTCCTACACAACCACCCCTTTTTGTGTAATTAGAGAAAATTCATAATCACTAATTGGAGGACATAATGATAAATAATAAGTAAACACGAAACCAAATGAGAGAGCATCTGCAATGAGAGACTTCACCTGAGATGAATCTTTATTTTCAAATACATTTAATTAATATTAATTAAAATAATTAACTGTTACAAAGCGAGTGAAACAGAACCTTCAAAAGGTCCGTCTAGCATTCATTTTATGTCTATTTTTCGTATTATTTACATAAGAGATTTTTTGAAGCTATAACGTTGGTCGAAATTTTAGAGAGAGGTATGCTTCATTAAAATAACAAAAATATACTAATTTAATCAAAATTATATTTCATTATTAATTGAAAGTGTAGGGAGTTTAATGAAGATTAAATTAAAAACAGAGTTTTATTCTTTAATATCTCCAACGTTTCGTTATTTTATTTTTGACTCCTTCAGCGGCTCACGATATAACTCAATTTTCTAATGCTGTTGAGTCAGACAATAGAGTTATAATATATAGAGAAAAGAAAATTAAAAAAAAAAATATTTTAAAAATATAAAATTCTAGGTAGGTTTCATATTATTAGGTACACCTATATTTTGTAAATTAAAATTTTTTAAATTTTCTTTACTTTATTAAGAGAGTTCGGGACATCTTATCTTTCTGGTTGATCTTCGAAAAAATCTTTTTTATTTCTGCAGAGTGACAGCGTCTGCCTACTGAATTTTTTAATAAAAAATTGTTAATAATGAGATTAATTTCAAATAAAAATCTTTGTTTTGATAATATTAATAAAAAGAATATTGAGATAAATTTTTTCTCATTAGACAAACATTTACTTAACACAAAAACGATTTCAAGAAATAGAGTGGAATTCTACAGTAGTGCTTTTGTTATATTCTGTAGGCTGCAAATAACTTTTTATTTTTTACATTTAACTAAACTGTCAAATCTATTGAAAAATGTATCATTCGATTCATAAAAGTTTGAATTTTTGATCTGTAAAAATTTGTTGAAAATGATATAATTTGTATAGAAGTTATAGCCCTTTTAAAAGCTAGCTCCATTTACTTCCATGTTAAAAGGACAATTTTCAATAATTTATTTCTCGGTAATGGGACAGACGATCAACTTCAAATTTCGGGAATAATTATTTAATACATCAATGATTCGATTGTATAAATTTGAGCATTTTCTTATAAAAATGATAAACAGTTCCGAACCCCCTTATATATGATTCACCAAGAACCTACACTATTCTTCCCAAAAATAGAATTATATAGTAAGCCGCTGAAGAAGTCAAAAATAAATTAACGAAACTCCGGCACATTAAAGAATAAAAGCCTGTTTCAATTTAATTTTCATCCATCTCTCTACGATTTCAATTAATAATTTTAATTATGGATGCGATTAATGAAACACACTTCATTATATTTGAACAGACAAATAAAGAAAATAAATTTTTGAAAAATAATATTTATTGATATTAAAATTAAATTAAGATGATTTTTAAAGTTCACTAGAATCGATTTATAAAATTTTTTTTCTACATTTATAAAAGCGTAAATAGTAAATTTATTAAGATAAAGTTTAGGTAAATTTATTGCGCAAGGGCTGTCAAACTTTTCGTGATGAGGGGAACTGGAGGACGTTATTATAATTAAATGAAAACATTCAAAATACGCACCTCCAACTCGTAGAGCCCATCAGGAAACCACTATAAATCTGATGCCTTCTAATAGCCCAGAATCATCCGGATAGAAAAGACAGATAAGAGATGAGATGGAGAAAAGCTCAGGAAAACCTTCTTTCTAATTAAACCCTTCTGACAGTAGATTGACTTCTTCTGACTTAAAGTAATCGTTAGACAACTTAGTTGCTTTCTTCTATGGTCCAGTTTTTTAAAAACATCTAAAGATATTAAAATGTGTTGAATAAAACACAAACTCTCCATTACCGCAATAGCCGACGTTTCAATGATTATTTTTTTAATTCTTCTTCAGAACTATGGATTGTTAAATATGAATGGATTTTGATGATCCAGTCCAAAGTTCAAAAAAGAGACAATTATAACTATCTTTTTTATTCAAAGCCGACGTTTATATTCCCTCCTTCTTCAGGATTTTGAAAGGTCAATGAAGGAAATACCTACAATGTGACAATGCCCCTTGCAGAGTATACCAAATATTAGATTGTAAACCAAGAGTGTTTAACCAGCCCGAAAATATAAATTATTGCAATGTTGATGTTGTGTTTCACCATTTTTCTAATCCTAGTGCAATTAAAATTAATTCAAAATCATATTTATTTGAAAAAGTTGTTAAAATTTCATCAAATAATAATATTTTTTATACAGTCAAACCCGAATTAGTTGGGGCTGTAGCCTGTTCGGATTTCAATTTGTTCGGATTAGCCAAAAGCTGGTGGTTTGGATATCTTATTGAAGAAAATGGTTCTCTTTCTAGCCTTGAGAATCTGAAGAAAGATACAAAAACGTTATTTACTGGGTTGCACAATCGTGACAAAATAGAAGTGTGAACTTACTGCGGAGATCTTAGAAGAAGCTTTGGCCTAGCCTCGAGTTCGAGAAAACACCTACCCAAACTTAAATCTGTCAAAAAAAACTCGTTCAGATTTCCTGGGATTTCGGATTTCCGGGGTTTGGATTTGAGGGATTTCACTGTAGTTACATTAGGAGTCAGGTTGGCCGAGTGGCTAAAATGCAAGCCTTCTAATCAAGCCAGCGCGGGTTCAAGACCGACTAGATCCAAATATTTGACCGGCTATAATCTGATTCCTTCAGGGGAAGGCAATGGGAAACCACCCCTGTGAAAAATTTCCCCAAGAAAATTACAATGGAAAGGATACCCTTCATAGTAATCACCGACGACCGGATTCGAGTATAGCACTTGAAGAAGAAGATATTCGTTTTATAATTAATGTCTTCCTTTTATTGATATTTGGATAATTGTTGTATCGATACTACGTTGGGACGTTTGATTATGACATATACAATGTATTTTCCATTTTCGTAATAAAATTTAAATTCTAAATGTAGTTGAGTTTTTTATGCGGCCCCCCTGCCTTAAAAAAATTTACCATGTGTCCCAGATGCTTCAAAAGGTTATACACCCCTGTTGTAAACAAACAACTAATGATTTTTCCCCTTCTTTGAATTTTTGAAAACAAAAATTTTTCAATTAGTTTCTTTAATCGCCTTCAATATTAATTTCGTTAAGTCTACAAAGAAATAATTGAGCCGTTTATTTTGAAAGTAGCCTAACTCCAATTTCGAGTTAAAGACAGATTTAGTTAGACATAGATGTCTTCTTTTCAAATTTATAATATTATAGGCAAAGGAGTACAATATCATCATAAATTCGTCAAAATAAATACATCAAAATATATATAAATATATGTATTTATAAAAATATAAATACATATATCTCAAAATAACAAATAATGGACTTAGGCCACTTTCAAAATAAACAGCTCAATTATCATTTGAGATAATAAAACCTTCCCAGGTGCATAGTTTTATTTATTTCAAACTATTTTGATTAACGCTCAACTAAATGAATTTACTAAATTTTGTATTTTGTGAAAAACTCAAAAAAGTTGATCATCCTCCGTATCAGGCTATAGAGTTTCATTTAAATGCCGTTTTATCGTCTTTACCCTTACTTTCCTTATATATACTATATACATATATATATATATATAATATAAATTAATTTTTTTCTTCATTGATAAAAAGTTTCTTGGATGGTGCGTTCTCTCTCTCCTTTTATTTCCTTCCTCTTCTCTTTCCATTTCAAATTATAATTTCATTCCAAGTCCTTAATCTTAATATAATCTGCGATATTCTATTATAATTTTATTAAAAGTTCAGTTATAAACCAATTTAAATTATAATTAAATATTTAAAGGCAACACTCTTTGGATCTTAGTAACGTATGTAAAAGAATTGAAGAGGCTTTTACATCTTTTCCTCAATTACTCTTTACCAGTATAAATTTATTTGTACTGTATAAGGCACTATTTTTTTCATGCTTCTGTTAATAAATTTTTATTTAAAGATTATATCTTCCTTTGGAGCACATTTGTGATAACTTTTTTGCAATTATTTATATTGTAGGCAGACTCTACTTAATAACACGGTCAGTAGACGACGCCTTTAAGGGGCGCTAAATATAAACATATACTCGTAATCAGATTTGCAAAAGAACTTGGGAAAATTATATTTTTTTTCAGCGAATTATAAGTAAAATTATAATTGTTTATTTGAAAATTTATCAGAAAGATAGCCAAATTTAAGTCTAACAATTCTTTCTTGATTCTTATTTATTTATTTTGTCCTTCAAGACCATCGACCAACTTGCTCACTGAATCAGCCTGTCCTATAAGAAAATGTTAAATTTCTCCTAATTCTATTGATACAAGCAAGCTACGACTTGTCTATGGCACTCTTAGTTATTTCTAATATTTTCTTAGAAATGGATTAGTCCAAAGATTCTCAAATCATCTTTATTTTAACATACTTGTGTATTATTACTATTTTAATAGTTCCTCAGCGAGAACAATTTTCATTCGAGTAAAACTCCTCTGGACTTGTCTTTGACATGCTTGAACTGGAATATACACCAGGCAGGAAGTTCAAACCTTCTATCGGCACCCTTTTCGGAAAAATCATTCATTTTAATTACCCCTTGAAACAATTTTATTGCATTTCGAGAACCAATATATGTTTTTTATAGAAATATTTGAAATAACGGATAATAATTTGAAATTTTAAAGATGCTCCTGAAATTTTGAAGTCGACCTTATATTTATGTGAAAATAGTCAAAATGTTTGAAATTGTAGGGATGCTCCGGATTAACAGCATCTATGGGTCGAAAGCCACTGATACACATATTATATCTTTATTCAAGCAGAGGACAACCTCAGTGGTTTCTTTTTATGATTAGAGAAACATTAAACCCATAGCGAATATATTAATTATCAATAAAAAATATTTACTAAAATGAAAAAGTCCATCATTTTAATCTTAAATTAAAAAAATAAAATTTTCCGAAAGTCTCCGGAGATATCCAAATGAAAGTCAAACACACATACACACACACACACACAGGGAAAATATATTTTTTTAAAGTGAATTTTAGCATCAATTTGAGTTGGAAACGATGAATCGAACTCCTAAAAACTGGATGGTGTATACGATATTTCTTCCGCGTTTCTTTCGCTGCAATTTATCTAAATTGAATCCATTAGTCATTATCTACTTAGGAATGTAGAGTTATAGTTAAAGAAAAAGTCAATGGAATAAATAAAAAAAACATGTCTACGGATTAGAAAAACGAATCAGGCAAGGTTTAATGCTGCAGCTTTTCGGTTCAATCAACTTTTCCAATCAACATCAACAAAAAAACATTATTTATAATTATATATACGTGATTTGCAATTGAGCTATAATAAATATTTACCCCTTTAAGTAATATTTATGCATAGATACACATAAACATATTATTACGAGTAGTAGCAGCTATCTATCTATATGTATATATTTAAATAAATCAAGTAATATAATTAAAATCCATTTCATCACAATTTAATTTCCATTAATTTAAATAACATATATATAATTAAGTTGCAACGTAAACAAGTGAAAAGGATTTAATTTTCAATTGAATATAAACCAAAAATAACAAATAAACGATTTACATTAATACCTACCTACCTATCTACCTACCCTCTTTTTTTGCACTAATTTACATATTACCTAAACAGTCAATAGGGACAATTTTATAAAAGATAACAAGGTCACTTTTTATTAATTAGTAAAAGAAGAAGGCTTAACGATTTGCTGTTAAATTGAAATGTTTATAAATGTTAGTTTGTATCGTGAATATATTTTCATAAGGATTATATTTTTAAATAATTGGCCAAAAAAAAATAGAGTTTAATTTGAGTCAAAAAAATATTATGCTCCACATAATTTAGCATATAAAATATTAGGAAGATGTTGCTGAAGACATTCGTATGAGATATTTACACGAATATCTCACACT
This sequence comes from Forficula auricularia, assembly GCA_024734495.1. NCBI lineage: Eukaryota > Metazoa > Arthropoda > Insecta > Dermaptera > Forficulidae > Forficula > Forficula auricularia. The sequence continues at coordinate 1,751,788 of JALMQS010000161.1, read as the reverse complement.
ATATGATAAAAAATATATTTTATATTTTTGACTACACGTAAACTTCGACACTCCCTAAAATAATAATTCGATTAAAATTTAGATACGATATTTTATTTGGGGAAAAATAAATACGTAAAACTTATACTAATTTGTACTGGTGTAGGTTCTCGGCGAAACATATTTTAATAATTAGATAATAAAGTAAATGGAGTGTAGTTTCACAATTAATTAAATAAATCTCAAAGAGGTTTATACAAACTCAATATATTTTGGATTATTAGTCCATCATCAGGAGTTTACAGGTTAAAAACATGTAAACTCCTGATGATGGACTAATAATGCAAAATATATTGAGTTTGTATAAACCTCTTTGAGTTTTATTTCATTTATTGTGAAACTACACTCCCTTTACTTTTTTAATTAATATCATGTTTCACCTAAAACCTACACCTAAGTGAAATATTTTAATAAAGTAAATAAAATTTAAAAATTATGAAATTGTAGGTAGTTTTTACAAAAATAATTTTTGCGAAACCTACCTAGGATTTTATATTTATTAATTTTTTTTTTACTTCATTAAAATTTACTAATGTTTTTCACGACGGTTTGGCATGGGATTTCGTAATAATCGATTATAAGAATATCTAGCTTCAGAATTAAAAAGTATGAACAAAGAAAAATCATGTAGAGAATTATAATTACAGATGTAAAACAGAAATAATCATTTTACATGCTTATTATTAAAATTATCACAATAAAACAAACTCTAATCTGATGGGGGTTTTTTCGTGATAGCAATTTCTTAATAAATTATATTTTAAGAAAATGGATATTTAAAACTTTAAATAAATCAATAAAACAAAATAAAAGCTAAGAAACAAATAAATAAATTATTAAAAAATTAGATAAATAAATAATGAAATTTTGATTTTTTTTTAGTAGAGTGAAGAGAATTAATAAATTGCAATGTTTTTAATTGAGAAAAATAATTGCATAATCTTATTATTGTTTTATCTTACTCTATTTATTGATTACATAATCTAATTATTTCTTATTTTGTTTCTATCATCTATTAAAATAGAAGAATATCTTAAACACAATTACAAAAAAAAAGCTATAAATTTAACTAATTTATCTTTCATAAAATAAAAAAATATTTACTATGTAGTACAAGTACTTTATTAAGTATTAAATTTATAATGAATTGGTATTTAAATGATGATACTTTGCATTTGAAATTTTCCCCACGCACGATTTATGTTTAGTTTTCGTTTGGGCCAACAGATGGCGGAAAGGCTTGCTGTAATTTGGGTGGCCGACCTGCGCCTTGATGCCTTGCGAAGCGCGCCCTCACGGACAACATCATTTAAAATACAAATTTATTTTATAAACTACAAATATCTAGCAAATCATCTGGTCTATTTATTAAATATAATTAGTTTTTAGTGATCTGGTATTAATATTTTCGAAAGACCTTTCTTTTCAAACCTCCCTTTCTTGTTTTCCAGTTATTTACCATAGAATTAAGTTTTTTTATGTAATGTATATCTTTAAAAATCACTTTTTCAAATCAAAATTTTATTTATTTAAAGAGAAGTTACGTTTGAAACCAGATAGATTTGATATTTAATGAGATATTTTCATCAGAGAGTACAAGGTTTCGACACCTAATTCTAGAGTCATTTTCAAGTTACTTGAATTTATAATTTATTTATACTAGGTAGACTAATTATTATTCCACTTTTTGGAATTTCAAAATGGATGTGTATTTGGTTTTCTCTGGACAGAGCGGGTTCCTCTTGTTTCATGAGAGTCAAACGTGATTCCATTACCCTTTCAGGCTACCTCTTGGAATGAGATCATATTAAGTAGATGGTGGTTTTTAGGCTCTTATTTTATAATAAATAATCCCTTAAATAGTCTCTTATAGCCTCATACAGTCCATTAAATAGTCCTTGAAATTAATAATAAAAAATTATTAAAAAGCAGAAAATATTTTATTTATTTAAAAATAGTCTGACATAGCTATAATATATCTGTTTAAATTATCCATAGTGAAATCAGTTCTAAGAAAGTATATTTTTAGGTATTGAGAAAGCTCTTCTATTTCACATGTATTGATAGGAGCAAATTTTAAAGACAATATTTCTTTAATATTTTTAATAATTTTCTAATCTCAACAAGTTTTTTTAGAAGTAAAACTATGAATTTAGCTAAATCAAATCTTCTTTTAAATATGAAGTTATAGAGTTAATTTATTTCGCATGTGTTAGTAATTTTATTAGCTTCAATTGAATTTTTTTTAAATAATCACGTAGAAAGTTCAATAAATAGTCCCTTAAAACTAAAAAAATCTCTTACAATAAAATAGTCTCAAACTAGTCAATTATATTCTTAAAATTTCATGATCGCTGCATATCTATAGTAAATTACCAATAGTCCCACTTAGCAAAAAAAAAAATAGGTTAAAATAATCAGCTCTGTAATAATAAGTAAATGAAAATAACTTCATGATTAGCTGTCGAATAGTTAGGCAGTTTGATAAGAATATTTAATTAAATTGTCTAATCTAGATGGTTCCAGCTAAAATTTCTCTTTTGATCAACCATGGGAATATCAAATAATATTATTTGTTTCCTACTTTTTCGGCCATTTGGACGACTATTTTTCTTTCTTTTTTTTTATAATTACGAAAATACACTAAAAATAAGTTAATTAAGACTAACCGGAGTCAAATGTTAATAGATCTAAATACCAACAGTGAAATTAGAATCCGAAACCTAGCATATTATATAATTTTTTGAAGTACCTTTGCAATGTATTGATCGAAAATAATATAAAAATCCAGAAAAGTTTTACAGTGATACGTTAATATAACGAACCTCAATATAACGATTTCCTGGATTTAACAAATTCTTCGAAATCGCCTAAAACTGCCCGTTAGAGTTAATCCAAAATAAATCTTTACATTAGGAATACCTTTTGTTAAAAACCTCTTTATAACGATTTTTGTCAAACTATAACATTTACATAACGAATCGTACTAATCCATCTAACAAGAATTCGTGTTTCGACAGGTTCAGAGACACGTTAAATTTATTGTTACAATGTAAGACAATCTAGGAGTTCAAACTTGTCATAATAAATTAAAGTTTGGTGTTGTATGGTAGATATCTGAGAAGTGCAAGAGTGCATTACATACTTTGTCACTGTTGTTTAATGCAAGGTTACAATGTGTTTTACTTTACTAGTAGAAATCGTTCATTATAACAGGGTAAGTAGAAGAGATTGTAATGTTGAGATTAATAAACAATTTTGCTTACCTTAATAAAACGAATCTTTGACCTATTACGCACTGTCGACTGGTCGCCGGAGACTTGGTCACTCGGCAACCAACTAGCCTGAGAGACCAAGCCGAGCTACTGAATTTAGGTAATTTTTTTGAATAGGAATTTTGGTCCGGTCGTCTCGACAGTTGCTCGCAAGTGTGCGAACGCTTCCATTTGAACCCGTGCTCCTATTGGTCGCCGGCGACCAGCAGTCGCTTGTGCGTCGCCACCGAGTGGCGACTCGCCAAGTCGCCCGGGTGACCGGCAACTAAGTGCCTAAACACTTATTTAAACTATGGAAAATCACAGTCGCCGGCGACCAGTCGACAGTGCGTAATAAGCCTTAGACCAACCTAACCTCTATATAACAAACCTCAGTGTAACCAATTACTTGTAATAACGAATATTTTCTAATCCCCTTCAGCTTTGTTATATCGAGGTTTCACTGTATTTTGAATTGTATGTCAATTAAAATTTTCAAAAGACCGTATCTAAAAATTGAAACTTCGCCCTTGATAATGATATATCCTCCTTCTTTTTTCTGTGGCTTCGAGCTAGTTTTCTATATAATTAGCACTCGGACTTACTTATTAGTCGAAATAAATCAATGGGTTACGATCGTTCCAACCACTATAATCAGACATAGAAAAATTCATGATTCTCCGCTGGTGTATGACATTAATGCCCTTTTGGAAAAGATTTTTATTCAGCGCCAGTAATCTTCACTTCGCTTGGAAAGAAAAGAAAAAAAAAGGAAATTAAATAAATCCTCACAAAGAAACAACCATAAAATTATACCTAGAGGGAAGTGTATGTTTTTGAATCTTAATTAGCGTTCTTCTCTATGATTATAGAAATATCTCTTGAAAATAAATTAAATGAAATTTACGACGTCCCAGACCGGCAATCATCAGGGTTTGAATAAATTCTTCATATATAAAATTGACATTTCATAGCTTAGATTTTTAACGAATTTTCATTCATTTTTTTGAAGATATGTTTTAGATAATTATTGCCTTTAAAAAATTCATTTGTAGAGCTAGATTGTAATAGAAAAATCACAAGAGTCCGTCCACTAGTGAATCCCCAATATTATGGATAATAAAAATGAGGATTGATTGGAAGACAGTCTAAGGATAAATAAAAAGATGATTCTCAACAAAATAAGATTTGAGTGGGAACTTTTTTAACTCTTTTGAACCGATGTTTCGCAGGATCTTCCCTCCTTCTTTAGGGTTTAAAGGGTCAATGAAGAAAGCATCTAAGAAGGAAAGGTCCTTCGAAACATCGGTTCAAAATTTAAAAAAGAAACATTTCCAATAAATCTTCTTTTACCCCAACTGTGGATTGCTTGTTTCCAACTCAGGATGAACTCAATCCTCTGACATGTAATAAACATTATCTATCTGGGATATTGTTTAATTGTTTAATTAATGAGTCAAGGCCACGCTGCGAAAAATGTACGAGAAAGAGATTAAAGAAATTCCATAATTCATATAGACATTAGGTTTTAGCTTGAGTTCGGGGATCAGTAGCTAAAAGGATAAGGAGCTCTTGTGAAAAAGCATCGCAGCGCACGTGGTAAGATCCCGGGTTCGAAGCCCGGCTGATCCTTGTTTCTATAATAAAAATAATATTTTCTTCGTTCCCTAAATTTAACTTTGTATATTATCTATAATATATCGGATCTTTTTCTCGGAGACGGGCTTATAGGTATAAAACTGAGGAATTGTTTGAAAGGCAGTCCAAGGATAAATAAAAGAAGAAAATTTATTGGAAATGTTTCTTTTTACAATTTTGAACCGATGTTTCGAAGTATTTTTCCTTCTTAAATGCTTCCTTCATTGACCCATAAAACCATGAAGAAGGAGAGAGGATCCTTCGAAACATCGGTTCAAAATTATAAAAAGAAACATTTCCAATAAATTTTCTTTTGGGGGATCTTATTTTTATTTATTCTGGACTGCCTTTCAAGCAATTCTCAGTTTAATACCTATAAGTCCATTTCGGAGAAAAAACATCTGATATATTATACGCTCGTAGATAATGTTTATTACATGCCAGAAGGTTATGTTCATCCTGAGTTTTAAATAAGCAATTCAAGCAATTGCTACCCTGGGAGGCGAACCCAACAGATTATAACACGCTAAATATTTCACTTAAAGAATTAAGTCTTCATTTGTAAAATGTTGAGGTCAAGTGCTTCTAAATTTTAACCCATATCATATACCACATAGTTTAAATAGGAATGGTGGTGAGTGTTTAAAATTTCGAACGACTATGGAATCAAAAATCAAAATGGTGTGAGCTAGATGGGATTATTTTGATAAAAATATATAATGTAGGTGATTTCAGGTGAATCTTCTTTTTTAATAAACTGGGATAAATATATCTGTTTAGGCATTTGATTCATCGCCTCAAAGATTAATTTGAGGCAATCGCCAGCCTCCTTTTGATTTTTATTCATACTAACTTTTATTATTGTGGAAATAAGTCTTACACTTTCTTACAAAACCCTTAAAAATATCCCTAAGTAATTTTGTGTCTCTAAAGCACTAGTGTTTTTAAAAATCACTCACTAATTTCTTTAGCATACTAAAGACTACCATTTTTTCCTATTTCCATAATTCCCTTCTCTATGAAGAATACTTCACAAGCAACGCGGTTTCTTTGTTAGGTGGAAGATTAAATAATATATATCTATATATAATATTATTTATAGTACTAAGTATACTTAAATTCTGTCTTGTATGATCATAATGAATAATACTATTATGTCTATAAACCAGGCAAGATTCGTCATAAACCTTTCTGATTAGTGCTATGGTCTAATTGAGCGTGAGGCATCGGAAATTTCACTTTTCTTAAGAAGAGACCGAATGAAAAAAAAAACATTATACATATTTCATTTTACAAGGCAATAATTTCCAAACATAATAATATAGGGGTAATTATCTTTACGAGATTTTGAGTAAGTTTACGATATCTCGTTTCCACAAAGATTTATAACAAGAATCTTCTGAGAGGTATTGTAGGAGGAGGTACTTAAGGGTCCGAATCAAATTTATCAACCGTTATTCATAAAAACCGGCCATTAAAAAGAAGAAAAATTGCAGAGCTTTCTTAAAACTCCAAAGGTCTCTGAAAAATTTGGTGATTTGATAGAGATAGGCTTATGCTACTAGAGTTGGAAAATTTCGCCTTAAATTCGAAACTTATAAGAAATGATCTGAAAATTATTTGGGTTATAAAAAAATCGTATGTCTTTTAATTTTATATATTTATTTAAAAAATTTTACTTCCCCGAATCGGGGTTCGATGTTCGATAAACAAGTTTACATTTTAAGTATTACATATTTTATTACATACATATACATTTTCAGCTTAAAATCTCTTGCTGATTCTGCTTTACAATTCTATTTACATAAATTACAATATCTTTCTTACAAAGTTTTTATCCTTATTCAATAGAACTACCATATGTACTTCAAACAATATAGTGAGGTATATTAGTTTAAAACTTGTCTTTCAATGATTTTGCCAGTGGTGTAAATAACGCTGGGACCAGGTGGGCAGTAAGCCAGTAAGTACAAGCCCAGAAAAAAATTATTATAGGTTTTGAAAAGAGGCACACTGCGAAAATGAAATTTTATTTTCCTACTAAAATCGAAAAATTACTCATAAAGGGGACCTTTGTAAAATTCTCTCCATTGACGAAAAAAGAGATTTTTCAATAATATTTTAAAGAAATTATAAAAACAAAATTTTTATTGAGTGGATATTGATGTGGCAGTCCAAAATTCAAAAAAGATATAATTTAAACTATTTTTTTTTTCGATGTTTCGGATGCTTATCCTCCTTCTTCAGGGTTTTGCAAGGTCAGCGAAATCACATTGGATTTCCTTCACTGACCTTTCAAAACCCTGAAGAAGGAGGGAATAAGCCTCCAAAACGTCGGTATATGTATAAAAAGACCTTTACCTTTCTAAACCATGAAGAAGGAGGGAATAAGGGTCCAAAACGTCGGTTTATGAATAAAAAGATAGTTTAAATTATCTCTTTTTAAATTTTGGACTGCCTCATCAATATCCACTGAATTCACTTATCAGCCCGTCTCCAAAAACTACTTGAATTTTATCAAAATTTTAATTCTTATAATAATTATTTAAATACAAGTTTCAAAATATAGATTTTCGGAGGGGGGGGGGTGGAACTGCTCCCAAGGTGTTGACGGGGAGTGGGGAACAGGTGAGCTTAGTTACACCACTAAGTTTGGCATTGGAAAAAAATAATTCGAAGTTTTAGGCTTTAATCAATATAATACAGTGAAACCCCTCAAATCCGTACCCCAGAAATCCGAATGCAAAAAAGAGAAACTTACTTATATATTCATAAAACAATTGTGTATATATTCTACATTATAACCTTATTTTAAATAATTAGTTGAAAAATTAACAAAGAATTACAGTTAGCATACCTAATAAAGTCTAAATGTGTCTACATACTTGTGTCATCCAGGATTGAAAAACGGTAAAAGTTGGTTATTGAAATCCATTAGGTTAATCACTTTGCAAAAACAATGATAATAGAAATACACAAAATATCACTTAATCTTTCACTTGATATCAGTTATCTTCAATTGTCGAAGCTGATTTCGGCTAATCCAAAGAGGCTACAGCCCAAATTAGTCGGATTTGAGGGGTTTCACTGTATAATGATTGAACAGGAGCAGTTTATTCTATTACAAAATAAATCCCAAATAAACTACAAATTTGACCATTTAACGTCAGATAATACGACTCGGACAATCTTACCCAATTCCAAGACTACATATTTCACACCATGTCGTTTCAAGTCTATTTTTCATTATTTTATCTGCCCTTTTCATCTCTTCCTCTTATATTATAAACATATTTCCACATTTTCGAATTGTCCAATCTCAAACAGCTACTCTACAGTTCATAACGTGCGTCAAAGTTTCCTGCTAAAATTTGATTTCCCCAGTTGTTTTTTGAGGTTATTCTCAAAGTTGGTAACAGTGGCGTAACTACAGTGCACTGAACCACGCAACGCGAAAGCTTATAATTATAAAGAGCCAAAATATTAATGTCTGTAGTTTCTTTAGCCTTTTTTAACAAATTAACAAACTTAATATAATAAAACTTAATAAAGATAAATCAATGAGGTTGTTCACTGCTTCATTCAAATAACAAATATATAACTAATATAAATATGTATGTGTATATAGTTTATTTGTTAGAGACTATAGTTTCGATGGTTTGACCTCTTTTTAATTATAATTATTTTAACTGTTATTTCTCATGGGTTCAAATACCCGAGATAAATTAGTTTTGTTGTTATAGCCAGTCACTTGACAAATGTCTTTTCAATTGAATTAAAATTAAATGCACCATGTAATGACTGAAGCATTCATTGGATCAGAGCAGTGTTTTTTGTTATTAAAACAATATCTAGTTAAGAAATTTGAGTTTTTATGGTAGGGACCAGAATAATATATTGCAGCCACAAATTTTAACACTGATTCGTGGTTGCCAAGTAGTTCTCGATTTCCAGGAAGTGAGTAATATGTTTAGCAGATTGAATTGTCAATTGTTCATGTCTCTTGTAATTTCTTTTTCCACTAGCTTTGTATGTTAATCATCGTTCTTCAATTGATAAGAATCGTAAATAGTTTTGATCAAAATTATTTTGGTGTTTGATTTCAAAGGGAATACGTGATTTTCATTCATACATATTAAATGGGGAAAAATCATATGATGTGATTAATTTAATTAAAAATCATTTTGTCTTGGGGTCAGGATAAAAAAGATGTTTGGATTCTTTTTCTTCAAATTTAATTTTTTTATTATATAAACTTCGATTAAAATGTTTTTGTAAAATAGGTTTTCAAAGCAAAACCAAACTTGTTGGATATTTTACCCAATTACTACGATCCTACATTTTGTGTAATCTTCCTTGTTTTCCCTAAATCGAGAAAAAAGGAGTAGGAACTGACCTGGACCCTAGTCGCGGCTCCTTCTCGGTCGGCCCACTTTGCCTTTGCGTACTCCTGTGGTGGTTGTCCCGGAGGCGGGCTGTCCGGCGGCGGCGCCGCCGCCCGCTGCAGCCGCATGAGCTGCCGCTGCAGCCGCTGCGGCCGCCGCCGCCGCCGATCCCTTGAGGAGTTTATGCCAGTCCTGTTCGCAGACGAGAGAGCCAGCAAGAAGGCAGTAGCGGTCGCCAGGAACCAGCTGACTGCCGCACTTGGAGCACGCGAAGCACTTGAGGTGGAACACGTGGCCCACGGGCTGATGCTGCGCTTGCCCGCCGCCGCCACCGCCCCCGCCGCCCCCGGCTCGCATCACGAACTCCGACGCTGGAATCGTCTGGCCGCAGGCTGAGCACGCGCCCGTGTTCCCGAACAAGCTGCAACAAAACACACCAACATCAGTATATTGGAGTCACCTCGACCTCTTGAGTAAGCTAGTAGTAGCCCAGCCATCAACAGATCAAAACTAAACAGCATTTACGCTTAAGAACTGTAAAGAAGTTTAAAATAAGCTGACGTGTTCTGATGTGGCCATCCACTTGACTTTACCATACAACCTGGCCCCTCACTTATATTTAATATTTAATAAAATTATAATTAAGTAAGGAGAGGGATTCAGCCAATGGGTAGCCTCTGCTGAATAAAAAACTCCCAATTATGGAAAACGTTTCGGCTTTAATTAAATAATGCCATCATCAGTTCCTAAGAGCTTTAATAAAATTATTTATATTCATGTAGGGGGGGGGGTTAGTTTTTGCATTTTTAGACTTCCGGTGGCCCACTGATTATGTATACAAAATTTGGTTGAGTTTGGTACAAGAGCCTAGATTTTCATTTTTTGGCCTTCCCTCCCCCTTTAGGCGGTTAGTTTTTGCATTTTTAGACTTCTGGGGACCCAATGATTATGTATACAAAATTTGGTTGAATTTGGTAAATGGCCAAGATTTTCATTTTTTGACCCCCCCCCCATTTTGGGCGGTTAGTTTTTGAATTTTTAGATTTCTGGGGACCCACTGATTATGTATACAAAACTTGGTTGAGTTTGGTAAATGGCCAAGAATTATGTATACAAAAATTGGTTGAGTTTGCTCAAACGACCTAGATTTTTAATTTTTAACCCCCCTTAATTTTGGGTCGATATGCACCAAAATCTAATCAGCTCTTAATCTCAATGGACCCTGTATGGTAAAGTAAAAATAAACGACCAAGTGCGATTGGGACACGCATATCGATATATTAGAATAATTTGAAAAACACAAAACAAGTAGGTTTTGGACCTATTCTTTAATTTTCCTAAAAAAAAAAATTTACTAATTGAAAAGTTTTTATTTTGCCGAGATTAGCAGAGTTGTTGATTCATAAAAAGAAACAAAGAGGATGTCCTCTGCTGGATGCAAATAAACATACACACATATATTGTTAAGAGAGAATGGCGTGGGTTCTTGGTGAAACATTTTAAAATAAATTAAAGAAAATTTTGAGTTTCCTCTCTGTGAACTCCTGAAGATGAGCTCATACCACGAAATATATAAATATATAGAGTCGTGCTGTTTTTATTTTAAATTTTAAAAAGTTTCTTAAATTTTTCAAAATTTCCTTACTTTATACAATGCACATATATATCAAACATATATATATAGTAGTATTTGATATATATATGTGTATGTTTATTTGTAACAAGTAGAGGACATCCTCTTTGTTTCTCTTTATAAAATTTTTCTATCAAATATTAGGGCGGTCCGAGTAAAAATTTCCCCTGTTGAACACGTCTGTCTACAGTATGCCCTGCTTATCGTAGAAGGCGACTAAAGAGAGCTGCCCTTGAGACTAGTATTGACCCAGTGGTGGCAGATAGTTACAAGATAGATAGAAACAATTTCCCTTCTCCTCTAAGGGCCAGTTGTATGTCGGTTGGTAAACTCTTTTTAAACGTTGGCAAAGGGTACAACCTTAAAATTCACCTTAGAGTCGGCTGGGATGACCAATCAGATGACAGGCACTTTCATCTGATTGGCCATCCCAGTCCCTCCATTTACTATCTACTCTTTGTTACTTTTAAAAAGTATTTACTTTGCGACATACAACCGGCCCTAAGGGTTGATAAACTCTTTTTTAAACGTGTGTTGCAAAGGGTAAATCCTTAGAATTCAACTTCGAGCACAAGGTGAATTCTGAAAGGATTTACCCTTTTTAAACGATCGACAAAGCGGTAAAACAGCTAGAATTCACCTTTTGCCCGGTGGGATGGCCAATCAGATGAAAGTGCCTGTCATCTGATTGGCCATCCCACAGGCCCCAGGGGTGAATTTTAAGGTTTTACACTTTGTCAACGTTTAAAAAGAGTTTACTCAACCGTCATACAACTGGCCCTAAGAGTAATGCATTTACTTCCCGTTAAATAGTCTTAGTCATTTTCGCCAATGCCTATATAATAATAATAATTATGAAATCTTTTTATTTGACCAATATATTAAATAACAGTAAAACGATCTTGAATATGGTAAAAAAATAAAAAAAATGTTATTACAAAACCTGTGTAAATGTAAATGAATGTAAATAATTTTTCTTTATCGATTTGTCTAATTTTTACACTTTTTAGCTTGGTTCAGGGGGAGAGGGATTAAAAATGATTCTATTATCATCAATTTGTTCTAATTGTATATTTAAATGGTAAATGTCGCCAATGTCATCTGTTTAGGAAATTGACTCTAAAGAAAATAAGATGATGCTGATAAAAGAGCTGTATTTTAGTAAAAACGTTTTTATTACCATTACTATATTTTTTTCCAACCAGTACTGATAAAATATCTTAAATTGTTCGAGTTTAAAAATGCAAAAAAAAAAAATCTTAAATATCATAGACCATCTCTGAAAACAATCAAGGGTAATTTTTGTAAAGTGGATAGAGGCAGATTTGCATAAGTGGCCTTTCGGTTAGAGTTAGAAGAGCCCGGGCATCTTGCACACGAGGGCATTGTATCAAAATTTAATTTTGTTTTATAGGCACATGGGGGCAAACTGAGAAGTTGTATGAGCTTGGGGTAGGTGGGGTGGAGGGGTGCAAATTAGAGATACCCACCCACCCCCTGATCCCCGCAGGGGTTGGCTAATTAACTCATGGATCCAATGTGGCTATGCAAGTATTAGCGCCCTTAAAAAGAAGGTTGTAAACACACACACACACACACACACACACACACACACACACACACACACACACATAGCCACTCAGGAAAATAATATAATAAGGCCCCAAGCTCCTCAAACTTAATTAGCGTTCGTTAATTAATCGGGAAACCAGAGAGGTACAGAAAAGAAAGATAAAAGGGCGGAAAGGAAGAGGGGGTAGTAGTGGGTGGGGGAATGAGGGGTGGACAAGAGGAGTGGGGGAAGGGTTGCATTTCGATTTTGACGATTGGAAAATAAAGACAAAGATTTATACGTTTCTCCTCAAATTGATTAATTTCTCGGAAGGACTCTGATAATAAACACGACGTGAAAAATTAATTAATATAGAATTAAGTAGAATTTTAATTAAAATATAACATAAAAAGATTAATTAAAAAATATATAAGAAGACTATACATATATATATATATATATATATATATATAGATATACACTTTTTTAATTCAATTTAGTTAGACAGACATTTATTATTTTGTTAAGGGTTGGAATTTTCTATGGGTGAATTAATTAACAAAGAGATTTAAAGAGGAATTAAAATTCACATCAAGGAAAGAGAATAAATAAATATTTTTAAAATGATCAAGAATTTTGAAGAAAATTGATGTTTACTAAATTGTTTTCTTTTTCATGTGTTGGATATGTGTAGGGGACGGGACTTTGCTAATTAATGATAGCACAATGTTTACACTTAGGATATTGGCGCTAGATGCACATAATATGTATTTACCTACGTATTATAATATCATCAAGGTTTATGGGATATCGTCTATCATGTTGAAAAGCAATCTTCCATAACCATTAGAAAGAAATAGTATTTTCGCAGTCATTTTTACGATATTAATGTAGCAGAATCTATTTTTAAATTAAAATCTTTAAAATTAGCTTCCACTTAATCTAAGATAGAGATAATTTTGTTTACATGTCAGAAGGGCTCGAGAAACGAATCCAAATGGGAAAAGCTATCTGAGTCAATGGTAATTTTTCGAGAGGGACATTTTTCTGGTAAGATATCTTCGAAGAATGATTCGAAATACCTTCGGTGTTAACACATATTGCTGGGTCTTATGAATTTCAAAAAAAAAATTCTTTAAAATTCGGTGGTATTGGAGATTTCGTAATAAAGATATTAAAAAAATCTTTTAGTGAAATTTTGTGGCTGACTGTTTATTTCAGATAGGATGGTCTCAAAATATCGCGATTGGCCCGGCTATAGTTTTCCCGTATGAGAAATAAATAGATTTTCGAAATATGTTGTTTATATATTTTTTGAAAATATATTAAAAATATAAAATTTTTGTGTTAAATTTATATAAAGTTTATGTTTTCTATATATTCTTAAAATATAATTATTTTTATGTCGCTCTAGTATAAACTTTATATAAATTTAACACATAAAATTTTTATATTTTTAATATATTTATTTATATTTTCAAATATAATATATAAAAAACATATTTCGAAAATCTATTTATTTCCATACGAGTTTGGCCTTTGGGATTATGGAGATGACAACTCTTCTGAAATGTAAGCGAAATTGTTTTTAACATCTCTTAGAAGACGAATATCAAATTGATTTTAATAAAAATAAAATAAAATTTCAAAGATTTATCTTTTCAAAAATCAATTCGAGACTCTATTCTCTAAGCTAGATTATTCACAATATTTCCCGATTGTTTCAGGGATATGTAAAAATTGAGGACACATTTAGTCATCCAGCGAGTCTTGATCAAGCCCCTAGTGATTTGATCAAATAACCAATTTAATCATAACTCTGCAACATATACAATTTTCGATTGGATACTTTCGCCTTAAAGTTATGCAACTAATACGTCTCAGAGACTTATCATTTATATACCCTAAAGCCGATCCTATACAAAGGATCATAGATTAATTAACGCCCTAGTTAACGAATAAATCGATTAATGAACTTTAAATTTATTTGGGGTAAATCACAGGGCTCAGGTTGAATTATAATGTTGTTAGGAGTGAGCGAAAATATATGGCTTTTCCGAGTGTTTCTATTAAACTTTTTTCTTTTTTACTTTACCATACCAATTAATATTTCAAAAAATATGATTTTTTTGATGTTCACTCATCAAGACTTTTTGTGAGACCAAAACGCCATGGTTTTGCTAAATTATTTTAAACAAAATAGTTTCAGCCGTTTTTAGAAATATTTCGAAAAAAAAAATTTAATGCACGATTACAATACTTGACCATACCCCCTGTATGGTAAAGTAAACAAAAAAATAATCTAAAGTGTTAGTATAGCTGGGGACTTAATAAATTTATTAGATTTAGTAGCTACCTATATCGTTTAGATAAGTAATTAAACATGCAATAATACTTTCTCAGTTTTTATTATTTGGTGTGCAAGACCTTCAATAAATTGGATTGATTTTCGTAAATGATTTTTAATAAAAAAAGAAATTATAGATAAAAGCTCTCTGTTGAGAATTAAAAATAATACTTGCAATCGATTTATTTTCCATTTCTCCCTTCGGGCGTAATTATTTATTACTTCTTGAAATTAAAAGCTAAGTGATCGAGAAAACAAAAAATGGAACCCAAATGGAAAGAACATTTTATGAAAAGAAATAAAAATTCTAAAATAAAAGCCTATGCAATATAAATTTCGAATATGTACAATTATTTTATGGCTATATAGAAAAAAAGCTTTAAAGTCAGCTCTTTTAGGCTCAATTTTGAAGTATGAATGAATCAAGGGGGATGAAGTAAAAAATAAACCTGGTAAGTGCGAGTCGGACTCGTATTAACGAGAATTTCGTACATTGAATCTTTCAAAATACTTGAGATATCGATTTATTTTATTTATCGTGGGTAAAGGGACTTTGAGGGAGTTCGTGAAATTTTTTATATATTTAAATCACTTCTGAAAGTTCAACGATAGCTAATTCATCCAGAATAAATAATAGGTATTATACATCAAATCATTAAAAAATTGTTTATTCCGAAGATTACGTTGAGTTTTACTCCACCCAAAAAACTGCTTTCAAATTTCGAATGATTTCAATTATATATTTACCTAGTAACTTATCAAATGAAATAATAAAAACATTATTTATTTATTTATTTTTTAAAATATGATGATTATCGAATTCGAAAAATTATGAATTTATCATAATATACGGATCAATATTTTTTTGTCAAAAATATTTTTTATTTATTTTAAATTTTTATAAGTTTCACTTAAGTTCCTAATTAATAAAGATGTAAAAGAAATGACTCCATTACAAAATTATGATATTTTTTTCTTCAAAAATTTGATATAAATTGATGATCTCCATTAAAATTAAAATTAGATTAAAAGTTAGGTTTCAAAAATAATTTATGAGACCTACCTAGTAGTCGAATTTTAGTTTTATTAAATATGATTCAACTCAAACCATCACCATGTTCTCTAAACGAAAATGATCTAGTACTTGGGTTCAACTCAAGAGGGACAGGATCCTCATAATAAACATATCTAAGTGGATATCGATGAGGCAGTCCAAAAAAGAAGAAGATAATTTACACTATCTTTTTATTCATAAAACCGACGTTGCCGAATGCCGCATTGGATTTCCTTCACTGACTTTTCAAAACCCTGAAGAAGGAGGGAATAGCCTCCGAAACGTCGGTTTTATGAATAAAAAGATAGTGTAAATTATCTTCTTCTTTTTTTGGACTGCCTCATCGATATCCACTTAATTCACTTATCAGTCCGTCTCCAAAAATTACTCCAATCTTATAAACATATCTATTAAAATCTTTGATTCGACCTAAATTCATATTCGTTAAAAAATTATCTCGATAAACTACTATATATCCATGAATTATTTAGATTTCAACTCAAAAAATATTTTCTTTCAAAATTTCTATAGATTTCAATCAAATATTAACTACTTTTATTAGCTATTAATTATTATTATTATTATTATTTTATATAAAAGAATTTATTTTAATTTGATGAAATTTGAAAATTTCTAGTACCTCTGAATAGACCGCCAAAAACTAAATCTTAGGAAAAAAGGACAATAGTAAATATCTTGTTGCTCCTACAAGTGGGGTAATAAATAAATTAAATATTACAGCGAAAGGTTTCTTAACACCCTGCTAAATAGAAAATAGGTCACAACTGACGTTTTTATTGGGTTATTAGGTTTGGAGTGAGGTTATTGTCTTAAAATTCGGGACGTGGCATTAACCTCCTGAAATCGGATGGCCTCCCACCTCATTCTCGCTGACCTTCACGGAATCCAGTCGGTGAGAAGAGTCGAATAAAACGACAGGGGCAAAAAACAAACGCATCGGTCCCTTTAGCGTTTTAATTAAATGACACAAACACGCTACAAATAATAAACAAAATGTCCAGGGGAATGTATTCACGATTTCTTGATTTAATAAAAATAATTACGAGCCAATTTGATTGAACGTGATGTTTATCCCCGGGTGACTTTTCAAAAAACAGATCATCTCCCTCCAAATAATCAGCGCCGTTTCTTTTACAATCAAAGAGAGTAAAGATAAACAAGTGGCTGGATGAGTTATTTATTCAAGACGTGAATCGATTTGATTTACATATGTTCAAAAAGACGGCCGATTATAATTTTAGAGAAAATATTCCAGAAATAATTTGTTATTGGATTTTATTTTACATGCAATTCAAGATAACTTCTTTATGAATACATCCTGATAGCGGTGATTTGATTGAAAGCAATCCATTAGGAAAAATAGATTAAAATAATATTTATAAGAATAATGGATGCCTTCTTCTTGATGAAAACACACACCCACACATATCTACATATTTGAGGCTATATTTTTGAAGACTTTACATACATCTTCAGTCTTACTATACATATTGTATTTGAATTTTTACTTTATTTTTTTATTTTATGTTATTTGAACACAAGGATAACTTTTTGGAGTCCCCAATTGAATACCGATTCGGATTTGTGATCTATTCCGGATAAATGAGAAATTCAGTAAGCATACTAATAATGTTCTAAAACTTTCTAAATTCTAGTCTAAAATAAATAAAGTTATTTAGGTGTAATTGAAAAGTTTTTATTTTGCCGAGAGTAGCAGAGTTGTTGATTCATAAAGAGAAACAAAGAGGGGTGTCCTCTGCTTGATGCAAATAAACATACACACTATATATATTATTTATATATTTAATTTTAACTAGCTCTCAGCTAAGTAAAAATCAAAAATTTTCAATATCCATACGGTATTGACCCCATAAAAAAATATTTATAATTAAAAAAGACTGATGAGGAAGGCCAAGTCTTCGAAACTATAGTCTCGATAAATAAATAATATATATACAGATGTATAATTCCGATATATATGTGTGTATGTTTATTTCCATCAAGCAGAGGACAACCTCTTTGTTTCTCTTTATTTAGGTGTGTATATTTATTTTCATCAAGCTGGGGTATTGAATCTTTACCAAATTATCAATGCTCAAGATTATTCAAGAGACTAAGCTCATAGAAATTGTGTCTAAAAAAGAACTAATTAGATTTGGAGATTTGTACATTCAGAATTTTCATATTAAAAATGTAGAAATTTGAAACGCTTCAACAGTTGTAGGTACCTAACTATTAAGGTGAAATTTATTGACTCATAAAGAATCAACTATAATCATTCTGTTATACTTTTTTTTTACGATGGAAGGATCAGACTATAGATGTTGTACCTTTTTGATACAACAACAATGTAATTATAGGTATATAAAAAAAACTCTAGACCCCAAATCATTCAGGAACAAAAAGTTCTTTTCAGAAAGATATCTTGAAAAAAAGTTTTAATTTATTTTTCAACCATAATTCAAAAGGATTCAAAGTACGACAGAATTGAGGAATTGATGCTATTTCCAAAAGCATTTACATATCAACAAAAATATACCTATATCTGTATTAATTAATGGACAAACTAATAAATACCTATATTTCCATTTGATTCGATTCTCGTCCAAACTCTATGATGTGATCAGTTTCTGCTTTTAAAATCTAATTGAATTAGCATATTACAGTTCAAATATAGGCGTGGAAAACAATTCGGTCCCCATCTCTAAAATTATTTATAGAAGATAAAATTTAATATTGTGAATGACAACTACATTTAAGTGCTATTTTCTGTTGGAAACAAACATAATAATATTATTTCCAGGAATATTCTTTGTTGTTAGTTGCTTGGAGAATTATGGGGTGTAAAAATATAATAAAACTAATAATACTAGCGAATGGGGTAATTAAGGAAAAGTCCTAATTAGAAAGATTAAAGAGAAAACTGATCCAGAGATATAACATACAATATAATAAATGATACCTGGAAAATGGATACCTACCTAGTGTAAATATAAGGTACAGTAAAACCAAAACGACTCCATAATTAGAATTAGATTTCGAAACATTGTGCATTGGAATACGATTATTTTATTAAAAATGTTGATTTAGGTAGTTTTAGATGAAATCTCTTTTGACCCTAGTATTGAAACCACTTTTTATTTTGCTATACAGGGAATTGTAATCGTGCATGAAAAAAGTGTTTTTTTTTAATACCTCAAAAACGGCTGAAACTTTTTTGATTAAAAAAATTTGGCGAAACCATGGCATTGCGGTCTACAAAAAGCCCTAATAAGCGAAAATCGAATTTTTTTTCGAGATAATAACTGTTTTGTTGTCTCTTAGTTAGTTAGTTGGTTAGTTAGTCTGTGCTTTTCTAAATTTTGTGTCAAAAAATAAAAATCTAGGCCATTTGAGCAAACTTAATCATATTTTGTATATATGATCAGTGGGACGTACAATAAAAATGCAAAAACAAACTGCCCAAAATGGGGGGAGGGGGGATTGTAAGGTGAAAAAATTAAAATCTAGGCCTTTGTACCAAACTCAACCAGAAGTGTATGGTAAAGTCAAGTGGATGGCCACATCAGAATGTGTCAATTGATTTTTTTAACAAGCTTATATTAGATTCACTTGTATGTAACTAAGTCTAGATGTAAACAAATTCATTATAATTGTGTTTAAAAATGTTCTGAAACATGAATAAATTATATTATTTTTCCTATGATTTTGCGGAAAACTATTTAGATTTGGAACTCTATAGTTTCACAGCTTTTTGAATAATTTTCAATACCATTTGAGCATTTTTTTTATATTTTGTTTTTGAAAATTGTCTATAGAATTAAAAATAATTTATACAAATTATTAAATTAATTTCAACAGTGTGACAGATAACTTTTTAAGTTTGAAGAATATAGTAACCTTCATAGTCAATTTGAACTTAGTTATGAAGGAATATTTAAAGAAGTCATTTTTGCAAAGTAGATGGAAAATAGCCTGACTATTAAATATCACCCTTTGTTTGAATTGTCCCATAAAGAATGGCTAAACTGAAAGGATATAATAAATAGCGGAATGCAAGCTCGCAAAATTGGATATAATGAGCGGATTAATTATGGACCACAAGGGAATAAGAAAATAAATTAATTATCAATTACAGGGCTATCCATTATCATCGCGTTGTTCTAAATAAAATCAGTAATTAACAGCGAGATGACTTATCGTTTCCAGGTTCAAGTTCATTGAACCCCAGATGGGAAAAATGAACCCGAAAGGCATCATCGGCACTCGAAATTTCCGGCGCGCAGAAAATAGACTTCTCGTTCCTGGCTGCGATGTGTATATAGAGAGCGGGTATAAGCCATTAATCAATGGACAGTTAATTAAGAATAGTTTGGACGGTTGTTAAAAAGTGCGGCTCCAAAGCGGCTCTAATTAGAGTAAGGCTGACGAGTTGGAAGGCGGGGGCTGCAATTAGCCCGGGACTTGACAAGACAGCGCTCTGTATATAGAGAGAGAGACGCCAAGGCCGTATGGCCCACAAACGGGGTTTTAAATAAATAATTATATGGAGAACCTTTGGTGGAAATATAAAATCAAATCAGAAAGTGGGGGAAGAAGAATGTATTCACTCATCCACCGGTAAAAATCAAAAAAACATGGGCAGGAGGAGAGAGGTTCATTAAGAAAACTTAATTTTCAATTCCGGGTATTCTGTTTCCATCTGGAAGTCGGAAAGAGGTTTACTATTCCAAACAGATGTTAAATCTGGTCATCTGGATAATATTATTACTAATTAGAGACTCTAAGGCGTTGTACAGTAGTTAGGCCATTCGAGACAGAAGGGGAAGAAAGGTCGGGTCGTTCTGATTTAATAATCTAGGATTGGAAAATAAATTTATTTCTATCGCAGCTAAACTGAATAAAAAAAAATACAAGTCTAAATAACGACCTTTTTTTTAATTCTGTTTAAAATAACATGTCAATACGCAGTATTTTTAAGTAACTAGACACAAGTAGGAGATCATCCAGATGCATTTTTGAGTATAGTTTTTAAGGAATTTGGTGTTGGTACTTAGTGAAACATTTTTTAAAATTATTGGATAAATAATACTTGGTAGGTTTCACATTAAGATTTTTTTGAGTATCTAGATCAGACGGCCCTAGGTGGCTATCAATGTGGCACGTCAAAAAATCGCAAACTTACAAACTTTATGATTCCCAGTGGTAATACTAAAAATACAATATTTTTAACTTGCTATTAATTTATGGGTAATGGTTTTTTTAATTTAACACGATATTTACCAAAGAGGTATTCATAAGTGATTCTTTTTTAATTTTATTTATTCAAGCATCTATTTTCAATGAATTACACAAAGAATGAAGCTAGATCCAAAATATTTGATGAGCATTTTGAGAATACACTCGAAAATTTCTTTGAGGCAAAATCTCGACGGATTTATGTCCCAAAAACAATTACAAACTTCTCACTATAATTTTATGTTGCTGATTTGTCTCTTACTTTTATAATAAAAAAATTATAAAGTAACAAAGCTTAATTTATTATGTATATTAAGTACATATTCTACGCAATTTTTGCTCATCAGATATTATTTATTAGCGTTAGTGTATTTTATATGTGGCCCAAAACAGCTTATATTCTTCCAATGTGGCCCAGGGAAGTTAAAAGTTGGACACCCCTGATCTAGATGGTAATTGAGATATTTGGAATAAATTATATCTGTATCTATCTAGGTATAATCTTCATAGGTATATTAGAATAAGAGCATCTGTATTTGTATCTAGATGCTTTTAAAAATGTATCTTTATTAAATCTTCCTTCCTGGTGTTATATTTTCCACTTCCTACAACCTAAAATCATTAGTATTTCTAGTTATACTTAATAGAACCGTTTTACGGCTACCTTTATGAGTAGGGTCCATGATATTTATTAACTGTAATTGATTATTTTATTTATTTTTTTATTTATTTATATATTTTTCACTTTTTCTTCATATCGACCTATTAGAACACATACTTTGATATCTTTTGGTCATAAGCCAAATTGGCTGGCCAGGGCAGGAGTCTAGTAATAATTCCCGATTCCAGAGACCTTTCCGGGATAACTTGGATGCAGGCGCAGTGGAATCGGTCAGGGTGCATTCGGTACTTGCCTGGCTGTGCCCGGGCGAAAACGGATCTTAGTTATTCTGATGCAACAACAGGGACCATAAAATACTGAAGCACGCAAGTACTACACACTAAAATGATGAGGAAAGAAAAGACTTCAATATTTGGATGCTCAAATATCCTCAATCCCGTCTCGAGACTTGCTTTCTCTCTGTAATAATGCGAGAGATTTAGAATTTTCAAGGGAATTAAAATACTTCCGATTTACCTTGTAATTTCATTTTAAAAAATTTGAATTGCTAGTTAACCAACTTACAAAATTGCTCCATATGTACGAACAAAAATCTGAATATGATTTCCGATGAGAAATAAAAATCGCATACACCCCTAATTTCCCAAATTGGACATATAAATGAATGGAACACAAGTGGCCGGAGGGTAGCTAGCTAGCGGTGATGTATTCTCCATTGCAAGACACTAATTGGTGGGACGTTCCCGAGGGAACACAGGGATAGGGATAGGGACTGGTTGACTGACTGACTGGCTGAGTCACTAATTACCGTAAATTCCTGAGGAGTCCCTTGTCTCCCGGACGCTTGGTTGCTTAGTTGCTTGCACCACCTGGCATGGCTCTGGCTCTGGCTATGGCTAATAGCAATCATGAATAATGACACAATTCCCAATGGGCGAGTGCGTCATCGGCCTTTTACTTATGCACACCTCTCTCCTCTCTTTTACTCTCACGGAAATCCAACTGCGATTCTCATCCATCCTCCATATCAAATGGATACATTAAACTAAAAAATCTTCATCAGTCCCGTTAGCATCTCGCAAAGGAGATAAGAAAACATGTCAAACATTTCCTGTTAAGATGTATACTAATAAATAACAAGAATGCTTTAGAGGAGACATCAATTTAAATGGAGAAATAAATAAATAAATAAATAAATACAAATACAAGTCAGACACATAAAGAATGTAATGTACCTCACAAGACTTTCCGATGTAAAGCTCAAACGGTTAGTACATTTATGGGAAAAACAAATATCTATTGAGATTCTAATAATCCATTTTCTTTAAATTATTTATAAATTAAAAATTATTGAAATCAAATAACCAAGCTCACTTGGATTGATCATAGAAGCAGACAGAGTCTTCTCAAGAAAATTTGGTTTTCTATTCAGACCTATTCTCCCTAATCAACTTTTTGCACAATACAACAAGGCACAATATCTTGTATTCAAAGCTTATGAGTAAAAATATTATTTTGTCACGGGGAATAGAATTGAGAAGCAAGCGATAAAATTAAACGATTATTCAGACTAATCTGAACTCCTTGCAATCTGGGATATGAACAAACAAGAACAAAATCATAATAATAAGTATACAGTACTAAGAATGGTTTGACCCAATCACGAACTTCTACTTTGCTTTAACCCCTGTCATTTCTTTAAAAGTCCCACATACTATATCTTTAATATTTAGGGAAAGCGGTGTTGGTTTAAAGTGAAACATATTAAACCCAGGAGTTTTTTAATGGGTTATAGTGGTGTTTCACAAAAGAGGAAATAAAAATTAAAAATTAATATAATTATATTTTGGAGATTTTTTTATTTTTCTCTATACATATTTCGGGTTACGAGCCAATCATCAGGAGGTTAACGAAAGTCTTTTGTTAAAAAATTACTGTGTACTATATCTTCGTTTATCGGGGGGAAAATTCAACAAGATACAAAATACCTACATTAAAAACCACACAAAAGAAACTAATTATCCAAGTTTTGCTAACTGAGATACAAGATATAAATATGTAATCCATGTGTTCAAGAAAATCTAACAATGGGTTTGTTAACATAGAGGCTTTGGCGGTGCTCAAAAAATTTTCTGAGATGAGGTGACTTATTTCTGACCCTGTGTACTGTTGTCATATTTTACAGGCTTCAGAATACGAGTCATGTTACTCCTTGAATACCATCTTATTGAAATTGATCCTGCAACCATATATAATATAAGAGCCTAGATTAATTTGCAACAACGCTCAGAGAATGCTGCCGACAGGGAGCGCTGATGCCGTCGGTATATTTGCGGCAAATTTGAAATATAATTGTAATTGTAATTTGAAATGAAAGACTCCAATTGATTTTAAATTAAGAAACATTAAATATATTGATAATTATTCCTCCCCCCCCCCCTCACCACTCAAAAATTAAATATTCAATTCGCTTTTCTTTGCGCATAGAAAAATAAATTAATCACATCTTATTTGATTTATATTTTATATATTATTTGTTTATTTTTTAATAATTTGCCACTTTTTTATAATTTTTTAAAAATCTAAATTTTGTTATTCTTAGGACGAAAATGAGGCGAAACTTTTAAGAGACTATGTATTTTCGGGAGTTTACAGATGTACATTTGAAGTGTGGTGTTTAAAGAGGAATACAATTTTTGGACCGAGATGCCGCCCGCCAGGGCACTCAGCTCGGAGGGCCGAGCTTCGAGGGCGTGCCGAAGGCACGCACGAAAAGCTCGTTGTACACATATTTCCACTAGAAACACAATTTCCTACTATACTCCTTAAGGATAATTCTCATTGTTAGTATAGTAGAATAAACTGGTCAATATATTGATATATATATAGTATTATAGGTTCTATTTTTTGCCTTTAAATTATGAATTCGTATACTATTTAATTTAGTCAGGATTTGTTTTATGTTAAGCTTTAGTTATTCGCGTTATGTGTGTGTATTAGTTTAGGTTAACTTAAACAGTGTCCGAATGCTGGCATCTCAGCCATATATATTTATATATATATAAGCCTAAATCTATTTTTGTTGTTTTTGTTTTGATTTTGAATATAAAATGGCTGAATAAATTCTATTCGTTATAAAAGTATTTTAAACTGGGTAATTCTTATAATAATGATAAACATATTAATTAAAAAAAAAATGAAATTTAGTTTCGAACTTTTTAATTTAACAATTAATCCAAAATCCAATCTTTTCCTTTTTTTTTCAATTTATCCCCTGAAAGATCCTTTCAACGTCCATCAATCTCATCGTCCGATTCCATTATTTTCCTATCTCCTCGAGTCATAATGCAATTAAATAGAAGATAGTATTTTTTTCTTTTACTTAGCAGGTGGATTTTAATTAAATTTTAAAATAGAATAATTACTTCATTAAATGTGTTTTTCCTCCAACCATCGGTGGAGTTCACGACTCATCAGGTCAGAATTCTCATTTTGAAGGCCATTGACTCTGCAGGTTGTTTTTTGTCCTTTTCTCTCTCTCTCTGTCTCTTTGGGCTGGTTACTTGTTTTCAATTGAAATTGTTTTCATTTCATTAAAATCCATTACATTTAATTATTAAAATTTTATAAAAAAAAAAAACGATTATACCAGTATAAAAAATTAGATGTATTTTTAAAGAGGGATGAAAAATCCATTTAAAAATCTCCCTAGCCGACAAAAAGTAATTTTCATAGAATTGATTGTAGTGATTGATTTCATTAGTTTCGTTCTACTCAAAGAATAAACGAATTATTAAAAAAATAATAATAATAATAATAGTATATAGTGAAACCCCTCAAATCCGAACGCAAAAAAGAGAAACTTATTTATTTAGTCATAAAACAATTATGTATATATTCCAAATTATGGCCTTATTTTACATAATCAGTTGAAAAATTAACAAAGAAGTACAGTTAGCATACCTAACAAAGTGTAAATATGTCTACATACCTACTTATGTCATCCAGGATTGAAAAACGGTAAAAGTTAATTATTGAAATTCTTTAGGTTAATCACTTTGCAAAAACAATCAATAATTTAATAGAAACACTCAAAATATCACTTAATCTTTCACTTGATATCCGTTATCTTCAATTGTCGAAGCTGCTTTCGGCTAATCCGAACAAATGAAATCCGAACAGGGTACAGCCACAATTAGTTCGGGTTTGAGGGGTTTCACTGTATTAATTTCTCGAATATAAACAAAGTTATAATTTTCGCTTTTACCCTAGATGGGGTTGTAGATTCGTTTAAAAAATTTTTATTTCTCGAATAAAAGATATAGTAATTTTTTAACTTAATTTGAAAAATATTTATTGATAGAGTCGACTTTGAATAAACGAAAATTAAGAAGGCTTTAGACCAGAAGACACCTTCAATGTACATGCTTTTATTTGACATGGTTTCTCTTTCTGTCTGGGAAGAATCTTGTTAGCAAATTTTGAATCACTCCCATCGAAAATCAATAAGTAGAGTTATCACTATAGTCTATAAATGGTGCACATCATTTAAAATATTTTTAGTTCTGAATTTTTTTACTTCAAAAATAAAATTTTGGTATAATCCTGTTAGTTAGAACCGAGGGTGATCCGCGATTGGAACTAGCTGTACATCTCTTTGGAAGTATTTTGGAAGTACTTGAAAATATTTGGAAGTACTTGGAAATATTTGAAAGTGCTTGGAAATATTTGAAAGTACTTGGAAATATTTGGAAGTACAAGAGGAAGTAGATGTACAGCATATTAGGTCGCGGTTCACACCTCGGTTAGAACTTTTTACACATTAAGTCCTTGGCTTCTTTGTATTATTACTGTTGTGAACAGCGACTATTTCGTTTGTCCTTTTTAGTCGCTAAATAAAAAAATCGCGAAGTGTAATTTTAAAATTAAACAAAAATTAAATAAAAACTTATTGACGTTGTGTCCAAGCTTTGCCCTCTCCTAGCTGATTATTTTTCTGCGGACGCCCATGCTCGCTCGAATGAGTCAATTGATGGAACTATTCAGGCGTAAAATTAAAAAAAAACTCTCATTGAAAATATTATTAATTATTTTTAATCTTAAGCAAAACTGCCAATCGCCTCTTCTTTAGTTTCCTTTTCGTTTAGTAACTTTTATTATTAAATTTTCTTTCGATAATTTATATTAATTAAAAGAATTAAATAATGGCGTCCTAAAAAAACAGAATTATATTTTAGCATTTATTATTATTTTAATTTAATTAGTAATATTGATAATTTCTTTTTGTTTAATATATATTTTTAATAGAATTTTCATTAGATAAAAACGTGTAATGATCTTTAGAACAATCATTAGGGCGTTAATGAGAGAAACAAGTAGTATTTCTGGCTCTGAGGCGATTACCGCCCCCGCCTCGCCACGGGGTAGTTTTTGCCACCCCTGGAGGCCGATTAGGGTCATTAGCAGAGGTCGTACGTGGCCAGCCCCCAAAACGACCCTGCCCCTCCCCCCATATCCCCGACCCCCACCAACCCTCCAAAAACACACATACAGTCACATTTACACCGAATTGCGCACACAAATAAATTATCAATAAAAGATTATCTCTCGTTTTCCCTCCCCTGAAATAAACAATTTTTCTTTTCCATTTTTTACACGCTTTAAACTGCCAAGAGAAAAAAAAAATTGTTGCTTTAAGCACCCCCCTCCCGCCCCCCGAAGTCTTTGCTCTCACATACACTCAGACACAGCCACCCACTCCGAAGTCAGATAGGTCTGTTAAATATTAAAGAGGTCTAAGGATATTAAACAGTGTTTATAATGTCAAAAGAGAATGAACTCCGTCCTGAAGGGGGTGTCGTTTTACGAGGTGCATTGAAAATGAAACGATTGGGGACCCAAAAAGTATGCATTCTATTCCCAGCGGATGTATTTCTTAATTAAATAGAAAAGATTACACTTATAGCATTTTTTAAGAAAGAGCATTTTTAAGTGACTAGAGGGTGACAGAGTGTGTTATTTGTACTTTATACCTAATCTGTTCAAGCATATTATTTTAGTCTTTTGTTTGTTCGTCAGCTTGATGTCCCCCCTCAAACATCCCTTCGAAATAAGCCATTCTTGTTAGGGCTCATTCTTTAGAGATCTTGGGCATTATTTCGTTCTTTTATTGGTATTATTATTTTACCAATATTTCCCCTAAAAAATTTAATGGTAGATACTCAGATTTTTGAGCATAGGAATTTTTGAGAAATTTTGTTTTTGAGCTTCTATACTACCTTAATTTACCTGCAGAATAATTATTAATGGGCCATATTTTACTTCTATGAAACTTCTTTTTCAATTTCAAGAATAAATACAATACAAGAGTCTTATATAGAGCGTAAGTTTAGTTGACTAACGCACAGGAGCTGTATGGCAAGTAATTTTCGCGAGTCTAATTCATGTTGTTATTCGCTAAGTGCGCAACGGCGCTTAGCGCCATCCATGGCCAAAAAAACAACTTCAGGTACAATAATATTGTATAAAAGCAATAGGCATTTAAAAAAATAATTAATTTCACATAAAATACAAAATTTAAAAGCTAAAATAATCATAGATTTCCGTAATAAATAAATTTGTTAAAAGACAATTAAAATAATAGCTTGAAAAATATATTGTTTCAATTAAAAAAAAAAATCTTTAAATATCCTTATTGAGATTAACATTCATGAAATGCCATAATAGAAAAAATTATTAAAACTAGCTTTGAAAAAATTACCCATTTTAATAAACAAAAATATTTATAAATATTAAGTATCATTCCTCAATTATATATGTTAAAATTGTATGAATTAATTATTTATTTTCTTATACTTAATCCGACTTTTTTTAAAGCTTTCAACCAATGCACTTTTTGATTCAGTAAAATACACGTTAATATACACAGATGAATGCTAAATAAGGAGGTAGATTGTACACGAAGTTCTTAAAAATGTCACCTATGGCGCTACCTCTGTTGCGCACGGAGCAAATACCAATTAACAATCAAACGAATTTAACTATCGGGTAATTGAAATAACAAATCAAATATTTCTAATTAAAAAGACTAATAATGAAGGTCAAAGCTTCAAAACTATATATAGTCTTTAACAAAAAATTATAAATCGTTTTGAAATGATGATCTTACTTGCTTGCACGAAGTTATTTAAAAACCAGTCAATGCATCTGAATAAGTGCCTGCTAGGATACGAAACGTTTTTTCTCTACAGCGTTGCTCTAAGAAATACGTAAATGAAAAATCGAAAGTGTTTAATCTTTGTTTTATTTGAATTAATTTTTTTTCTAAAAGGTAAGGCTCTTCTTTTTCAGTAGAGTCGTATATAAAAGAAAAAAACTAAACTAAATAAAATTCTCAACCCGGACCGGAGATCAAATTTTTAATTAACTTTAGGACAAAAAATATGTAATAAAAAAGTTCATGAAATAGTCTATAAAAAATAATTGAATACAATTAAATTTGATTGAAATCCGATTTAAACTTGTAGAATCTGCTGTTGTAATGTTAATTATTTAAAATCGTTGTATAAATAAATAAATGTATATGCACCATATATAATATGTGTATGTGTAAAGTTAAAGCTTATCTTTTTTGTCTTGGTCCAAGCTCAATTTACGTTTTTCTTGAAGCAGAAAAAAAACTTTTACATTAATGGGACTTGTATTATCTTAATTGTTATATTATAAACTTTTACAAGCTTAAATGCTAATTGCATTACATCCATTTAATTTTTTTAAACTGCCCACGAAGCTTAGATAATTCATTTAATTTAAAAAAAGAAATTTAATAATTATTCTTTTATTTTTTTATTTAATGCATCGTGTTTTAGCTTTTGAAAAAGTAATCAGTAATTTTGTTATTAATGTTAAAAGCAATATTTATTTATTTATTAGATAATCTTTTTTTAATAAATGTTAAAAATATTAGTCACCAAGGATTGTCACTTAGCATACCTAACTATGGAACTAAGTTAATTAAGGAAATACTTTCTAAATTATATTTTAATCAGATTGGAGTAATTTTTGGAGACAGACTGATAAGTGAATTAAGTGAATATCGATGAGGCAGTTCAAAAAAGAAGAAGATAATTTACACTATCTTTTTATTCATAAAACCGACGTTTCGGAGGCTATTCCCTCCTTCTTCAGGGTTTTGAAAAGTTTTCTTCACTGACTTTTCAAAACCCTGAAGAAGGAGAGAATATCCTCCGAAACATCGGTTTTATGAATAAAAAGATAGTGTAAATTATCTTCTTCTTTTTTGGACTGCCTCTTCGATATCCACTTATTATATTTTAAAATTAATTTTTTTTAAATAATTACAATTTTCATATAAGATCTATTAATAATTCTAACGTTTTGGAAGAAATTGGCCTGTTTTTAATGAAACAAAAATGCAGTTTGCTGTGTAAAAGAAAAAGATATAAAAGTTGATTTATAAGGAACGAAATTTAGAAAAAATATTAATGATGGAAATTATAGAAATTTTGAACAACAAAAATCATTTAATAAAAGGTCAGATATAAATTACTTTTATTATTATTTTATAAAGAAACTTTTTGCATTTTGCTATATAAAGGGACAATTTCTCCCAAAACGTTCAAATTATTATTCATGATTGTTTTGATAAATAACTAACTGTATTCATTTAATTTTTAAATTATATACATAAAATGAGCACGAAAATGGTTCAAAAAATTAGTAAGTCATTGTTTGTATTAGTTGCAAAAGTATAGGTACCTACTTTAAATTGAAATAAAATTTTTTGTTTTTTCAGAACTTGTCTGACGCTTTCCGCTAGTTTTAGCTATTTGGTAATTATTATTATTATTATTTTTTTGTTGCAATCAAACGGTATGTTCTAACAAGCTGAATCTTGGAACACAAGTGTAGTTTATTAATACAAGCTTGTGTCTTAAAATTCAGCTCATTAGCTTTAGTTCAAGGATCCCCAAATAACGATTCAATGTAGTCATATTTTCTGCATTTTTCATCAGGAAGAACTCTGAAGTTAATAAAATATATTCAGTCAATTATTTTGGAAATATAAATATTTTGGAACTAAAATAACTTACTAAGAACTTCTGTTCTTGAGTTATCATGGTTATCGAAATCTACAAAGAGACACGTAAACCAATGTAATTTGATAGTGTTTTTGGACTATGGTGAACTTGAATTTTTGAGGAAAGCTCGCAATATAATAAGTATAAAAAATTTTGTATGTATTCATTTAGTATTAAAAAGTAAAAACCAAATTGATCGTATTGGAATTAGAAGGATTTAAAAAATCAATTTCACTGTTTTATTACATTTAATTAGTATCTGCTCTTATTAAACAAGCAAAAATTGTATATATATATATTTATTTATTTGTATATTTGTATATTTTTTCATTTTGAAAACGGCTCTACCGATTTTGATGAAACAAACTCTATTAACAAGTTTTTGAGATTGAGAGCGATCTGGCTAGGTCTGTACCTCCCTTAATTGATTAATTAAAGTAATTATTAATAGATTAAAATGTTTTAAAAAAAGTTTGTCTACATTTTTTTCAATTATCTTTTATTTATTAATTGGTTTTTTTAATTTTAAAACCTACTAATATTATATAACAAATATTATTATATATTAGAATTTGCCAATTTAATTGATTAAAAAAAACTCGATAAATTGTTATTTAATTAAAAAAAATAATTATACGGAATTTATTTATATACCTATACCCGAGGGGTGAACCGCGATTGGAATTAGGTGTACACCGTCAATGGAATTATTTAGAATTACTTTGGAATTCATTAGATAATCTATTGTCTTCTATTGTCTTCTACTTGGAAATGAAAGTGGAAGTGGAAGTTGTACACGATTTTAGGTCGCGATTCACCCCTCGCCTATACCTATATACTTTCACATAATCTGTGGGCCACTAGAAGGCTAGAAATGCAAAAACTGGGTGCGGCATAGCGGTGAATGTGGGATCCGGGAGTAAGGCGGGGTGGGGGTGGGGTGCACTGGTTGGGGTTCCGGGGTGGTTTGAAGTGCGTGGTTTCGGGGAGCAGGGGGTGAGGGGAGGTCCAGGGGGCGTGTACTATATATATTTGTATTTTTTTAATTTGAAAACGGCTCTCAAAAATCGACCTTTTTATTAAAATTTTAAATTAAAAATAATATTAATAAGTATATAGCTTTTAACTGAAGCAAAAAGTTACCGAGCATCCCTCGGTGGCTCCAGGTACTAAGTAGTAAAATAAAAATTTAATTTTTTTTTTATTTTTGATTAAAATGAAGGGACTTTTGAATAATTGAATGTCGAGTTTCAATCACATGTGAAATTCATATTTTTTTATTTTTACTAAATTGCCATTCTTGGAGCTAATTTCTCTGGTCCCAAGTCTAATGGGATTTGTATCTTGATAAAAATTTCATTTCTTTCATTAGCATTTCTTTCTCTCTCTTTTAGTCCCTTTTTTAACCCTCGATATCTAACAATCCAGAATATAATAAAAATTTGAAATATTCACAATATCTCTTTTCTTTAGCCGCCCTCTCAACTGGAATGCAACATTTTTAATGTTCATTCTTTTTAAATTTTTTTCTTTTTTAATTCATTTCTTATCTTAATTTTATGAATCGTTTTTCATGAAATATATTATGCATTTCAAATTATATAATATAAGGTTGGGAAGATAATTTTTTTTTCAAAGCAGGAGTTTTAGTAGGTACTTCACCATTGCCTCTTATTCAACCTATTATTGAATATAAAGTATATAAAATTAAAAAAAATATATTTTGTATCAATTATCGTACAGTTCATATACTTAGTTTAAATATTTTGTTATTATTTATTTATTTATTTTTTAATTGAACATAGGTATTTTAAATTATGTGACGATTTAAAACGCCATAGGGTAGAATGGGGTTTGATGGATTTATTTCATAAAAAAATCCCTACTTAATGTGAGGTTTCATTTTATTTTTGGTCCAATCCAATATTTGTCTAATATTTATAAAAAATTAAAAAAAAAAAAATATTTTCGTTTTTTTTTTCTTTTGGCTTTTCTGCCTTTCTAGCCATAAGCCAATTTACGATACTTATTATTTATTTTTTTGCAACGAAATTTTCTCTGGAGAGAGACGGACTGGTAGCAATTTTAATTGAATTCAATGGAAGGCAGCCCAGAGGTAGTGAGGAAAGAAAAAATTAACACATATAAAATAAGGTGTAATTTATTGGAATCCTTCCTCCTTTCCTTTCAAACCGACGTTTCAAATTAAGAAAAGGAGGGAAAAAAAATCAGTTTTTCTATGCCTTTGTTAAAAATGAAGAAAGTTTTTGAACACTACTGTGGAGAGAAGAAGGAAACATTTTATTTGTTTCATTCATTGACTCTTTGAAACCCTGAAGAAGGAGGGAAAAATCCTCCGAAACGTCGGTTTGAAAGGAAAGGAGGAAGGATTCCAATAAATTACACCTTATTTTATATGTGTTAATTTTTTCTTTCCTCACTACCTCTGGGCTGCCTTCCATTACATTCAATTAAAATTCTTATTATTTATTTTTTTTTAATTTGTCTCTACCCACTGATCAGATTTTAGCCGGATGCCTCGAGTCGGATTCGAACTTGGGTCCACTTGGTTAGCAGGCTGATACGCTAACCCCTAGCATAACACGACCCCTCGTAAATATTTATATTTTTCATTTTTATTGAAAATAATCTACAAGACAATCTGTATTTTTAATATTTATTTGGTTATTGCTTTTACAGTCATTTTTATAACAACTATTTTTTTTCAAATTTCTCACCTGGACTTTTTATAAACGTTTATTGTTTCATATAATATGTATGCGATAATCAATTCTCATTTTCCGATTCTAGTTTTATTATAAAATTTCTTTCTCCATATAATTCAATTTTATTTTATTTTTCTATTCCTCCTATCATAATAATAGAAATAATATATTATACATAATAACGAATCCAACTCTAATTTTTCCCTCCTCGTTTCATAATAAAATATTAATAAAAACACGATTGTTAAAATTCACTATAAATTTCGATGTCTCATAAATATTTAATTTAATTAATTATTCATTTTTAACTGTAATGAATTAAATAATACTAATTTATTATGCATTAGTTGAAATTACCTAAAATGTTGATCTACAGAATAAAAACCAGAACAAAAAAAAAGTAAAATATTTTTGAATTATTAAAATTGGGAAAACAAGCTCCTCCAGGTATAGAATAATTCAAATGGTAACTATATCTATTTTCTATGATAAAAAAATAAACTAACAGATATATCGACGAGATTTTTTAATGTTACAATTATTCAGTGGATTAGGTAAAAAAAAAAAAAAAAATAGCCCAATAATAAAAATTAATTATTTGCTTTACGTAAAGATATCGAAGAGTGGCTTATTTCATTAATTTATTTTTTATCTCATCATCTGAAAATCCGCCCAAAAAGATTCATAGCGCAAAGGGTGCGCAGGGCAAGTTCAAGCATTGGCCGTACAAACGCTGTACGTATTTACACGAAAAATTTCGACCCAATTTTGACCCCACTGTAACTCAGAACCCATTTGATATACAAATCTGAAGCGGGCCCCTTATATGGAATAAGTATGTGTTTTTATATGAAGTGGAAAAAGTTGGTCACCCTTCGCCTAAAATGTTTTTGATTTTTTTGTTATTTCGCCAATGTTATTGCACGTTATTTATTTTAATGCAAAAAAATATAGTGTACCGGATAAGGTACTAAAAATAAAAAATAAACTAACATAACTACAATCACATACATTTTACTTTCCAATGATACTAAGGGTAAACACGTAAACCTATAAATGAAAGCAATAATAATAATTTTTAAATCTTATTTTATTTACATTAACATACATATAAAGTTTAAATTTCCACTTGTATCCATTGGAGTATAGTCACTTGGTCACGTAGATCTAAAAAAAGTACTGAATTTTATTAAAAAGACCCTACACTAAACAGTACAATTTTACTACGTTTTTATTAACTCGCGTCTGTCTGTTCGGTACAAATTTTGAAATCGATGTTAAACTAACTTTCCGATGAGGTAGAGACTTGAAAATTTAAACATAGGTCAGAACTGGATGATAATATAATATAAACTCGTTTTCTTGTATGTATGTTTGTTTGTCTGTCTGTCCGATACAAATTTTGAAATCGATTCAACGCAGCTTTGCCCCCTTCAGATAGCTTACAAATCAATCCTAACAACTTGGCGGTTGCATACACAACAGGCGTTGCCATGTTTGAAATATTATTTCCGCGCGGGTTTTCGAAATTTTACTATATGTAAGTCGGGTTTTTTCAGTGATTTTATTATTCAGTGAGATTTAAGTCATACAATATACATTAATCAATCAATTAAAACATAAAATTACACAATAAAACATATAATAATATGTACCTGTGAATAATTAAATTACACGTTGATTGGAAGATGGTGTATATTATACATGTTATAAGCATAAGGAATATTAGAAAGAAATCACATACATTACAAACAAGATACTAATCAGCTTAAACTCCAGAGGGTGCTGGTGTAATGCCGTAGTTCATACGAAATTTGATTTACATATATATAAGGGAGTATTGTTTTCACTCACATCTTTATTTACTTGTCGTAATTTGAAATGTATGAATCATGGAGTAAAGTTGCCACATTTTTAACTCGCTTTCTTGTCTGTTCTGTACAAATTTTGCAATCGAGTTTAAACTAACTTCCATTTCGTGGTTGGGGTTGGTATCGACTTTTAAACAATTATTTTTACGGTTAACAAATATTTTTTTCTAGCATACCCCCATTAGAAAATTGACACTCCTTGCCCCCGCGGGTGCACTAGGACCCCCTTTATGAGGGCCATGCTGACAGGCCATCAAGATGGAAAAAATGCATTTTAATTGATAGTACCTACTATTTTATAAATTTAATTAATCTTGGTGGATTTAATTTGATTGCACCCTAAATTTCACTACTACTATTTCGAAATTGGTGATAGGGGTGGGATATATCCTAACAGAAGACTCGAGCAGACATGGATTTATCCAAACCAAACCGGTCGTTTAATCTTTAATAAGCAAAGAATTAATTATAGCAATTGGTTTTATCTTTTTTTACTACAGTATGATAACTATGATGAACTAAGCGAAATCCAGGATATAGTGGAATGGATCGATGTGAGAAAGAGAGGATGGGGGGAACATGTGGAACGAATGACGGATGACCGCCTTGCAAAAATCGTGAAGGAAAATCGCCCACGTGGCACACGGAGCAGAGGGCGGCCGAAAAAAAGATGGAAAGATGTCGCAGCAAGAAACTAACGTCCTTATTCTTTTTTTCTTATTGGAAGAACAGGCGAAAGCCTATAGAGAAGATGAAGAAGAAGAAGAAGAAGTATGATAATATAAAAAACAAAACGTCCATTATTAAATAAATAGAGCAGACTTCTATAAATACCAATAGTTTTTTTTACCTCCCCCCTTTCTCCAGCCCTCTTTTTATTTAAAGATAGTTGCTAAACTAACTCCGCCCATTCGTCTTGCAAGACATAAAGCAAGATAAGACCAAAGCAATGGACGACTAAGAGACAGGAGAGGCGTTTAAAAAACGGACGAAATTAAAATAACGGCTGGTTTTATTGGACTAATTAAAGCCGTGCAGAGGAGGAGAATAATCGCATTTGTTTTAAGGCCCTTGTGGATCGATTCGACCCACCCGCGGAGTCCTTAAGGGTGTAGCGGAGGGTTAATGGCTGAGCGGACCCGAAAACCCACCCCTCTTGTTACGCACTTGATGAAATTATGTTGCTAATACCAAAAGATGGAAGGGAATGGGATTCTGGCTTCTACCGACCGACTAAATTAAAAATACCGAAAGGTCGGCCGGTTTAATAAAAGATGGCCGCATGAATTATTACCACGAATGCATTACTTTTAATTGGCCAGCGCAACGCACCCCCGCCAACCCCCCTTCTTCCAGCTTTGTAATTTCAATTTAATTTTCAATCCTTGCCAGTTCCTTTAATTTTATATATATTCGGCCACCCTCTCTTTGAGTGACGTCAAACTGGCGGAAAAAAAGTAATTTAGGTATGGAAAAATATACGAGTCACATTTAATTCGCAGTTAAATATTTAATTATTAATTAATATTATGCAAATTTCAAACTTTAGTAAAAGTTAATCACGAAAATGAACAATAGCCAGGTAGAAATGAAATCGGTGTTTTATTGTTATTTGTTATATTAAAAAATAAAAAAAGTTTTTAATTTTTTATTATCCTCAAGTTAAAAAACTAACAATTATGTATTTTTCTAGAATTATAAGCTGATAATATATATATTTTAAACTTGTATAAAAATCACTTAGCAAGAATATAAAGCAATTATAGTTATAGGTATTAAATCAAATGCTTATTTTTCAGAAGTTTTTTAATTTTAAATGGTTTTTTAATTTATTCAAATATTTCGGAAATTTTTTACAATATTCCTTCTTCAGTTGGCCTCACCCAAAAAGTCACCGTATTTGCTCAGTCTTCACAAAAATTAAGAATAACAAAATGAAATGTCTCTGTGGCCCTGTGGTCGAATTTTTGTAAAGACTGAGCAAATATGGTGATTTTTTGGGTGAGGTCCACTGAAGAAGGAACATTGTACAAAATTTACGAAATATTTAGATAAATTAAAAAAAAACCACCATTTAAAATTAAAAAATTGCTGAAAAACCGTGAATCGAGAAGTAAAGTTATCGCTATAATTATCTAAAAAGCATTATTAACAATGTAAATATAGTTACACTTATTTTACATTTAATTTCTCTATAGACCAGTAGTTTCCAGCCAGTGGTCCTTAGTGGGAAGGTATTAATTATTAGCTTAATGAGTGGGGAGAACTCTCTATTCAATTACCAGCTAAGCGATCCACGATTTCCTTGAGGTTAGAAAGCACTGTTCTAGATAACACAAAGCTTTTTACATAACTATATTTTTTGGATTGATTTAAAAAAAAAAATTATGAACAAAAAATTTCATTTTGAGGAAAAAAAATATTTTTGAAAATTCAATTACAAAAAATAATAAATAAAAAAATACCAATAGTCAAGTTCAGAAAATTTATCAATTTTTACTGAAAAATAAATAGAAAATTTTTTCGATATATCTTTTTTAAAAAATCTCGAAAAAAATTAAATTTTGAAAATTCGATAAAAAATTAATATTTTCAAGTCTTAATTAAACCTTTGGAAATAGATCAATTATGGCTGAAAATGTTACTTATTTCGATCGAAAATTAAAAATAATTATTTTAAAGTTTATAATAGGAAATTTTTATGTGTGACTTTTTTATTTATCAACCAACGTTTCGTCGACTTTGCCGACTTCTTCAGGGGTTCAAATAGTCACATCGTCATTCGTCTAAATTTTCTTTTTATCTCATATAAAAAGTCACACATAAAAACTTGTTCTTATTTCCTATTATAAACTTTAAAATTAATACCCATTATGGACGGAAATGATAATAATAAAAATAATAATGTGATTTCATAAAAAATTATTGATTTTTTTTTTTTAAATTTGATTAGGAATAATTTTTTTTTTCATTTACAGTATACTATATATTTAAGTTAAAGGGTATTGTATTCACCTCTTTGTTACTGGCTTGAAATGACAATGATATTTTCACGTTGAAATTATTTGTTGTTTTCTGAATGTGTCCGAATCCTGATATGTTAACTCAAGACTGAAAAGTACTTAAAATTTTGTTCTTGGGCCAAAATGTCTGTATTTCCGAATCGAAGAGTGGATTATATTTTCAGCTTTCTAGCTCAAGAACTTATATTTGTAAAATACTAAAATTTAGAACAAATTGAATTATCATAGGAATAAGTCAAAGAACGGTTCATAGATAACGATATAGTGTTTTAATAATAAACTATGCACGTGACCTTTATTTTAATTTTTCGACCTTTAAATTCAATTTTCTTCGTTGACAAAAAATTTTCATATCACTAAAATTTGCTTGACAGGACAGTCACCATGTTTGTATTTTTTTATCTGATTATAGATAATAAAAGTGAAAAATTCAATTTGAAAATAGATTACTAAATAAATACTTAATTAATTTCGACTGTCAAATTATTTTTCAAAGGAATACTTAGTATAATTATTTTGTATATAGTGTTTAATTAGATTGAAGGAGACAATAAAAGTGTATGTCTTCTGCTGGAATTATAAATTTTATTTATTACAAGCAGCAATTTCAGCAGAAGACACACTCTTTTATTGTCTCTTTCAATATAAAGATAAAACTAAATAAATATTTTGTGAAATATTCATTTACTACTCACGTTAAAAAAGCAAAAGTGAACTAGAAAACCTAACTCATAGTAAATGAATATTTCATAAAATATTTATTTACTTTTATCTTTATTAAAAATGTTTCATCTTGCACCAACACCACAATCTCTATTAATTATCCTTCAATATATAAAAAATCTGCTACTATCGGTAAAAAACTTTCAATATAGTTTAATTAAATATTTATTTTTGAAAATATTCACAAGATTGCGATTTGGATTATTTTTTTCTACAAGATTGCAAAAAACAAACGAAATAATTTTAAAATCTAAATCATTGAAAGGGGTTAATATGTATACTCAAGATTAATATAGCCGATTCGTCTAATTATGATATTTGTCTAGAGACAGGAACATAAAATCCATTGATATAATGGTGGTTATATTTTTTTCTGTTTTCCTGTAAGTTAAATTAATTATAATAAAATTCGTAATATATTCTATTTATTTATCCTACCCGGAAGAGAGTCGGAACAGCATATTTCCGGTAATAAGCAGATCTATAGTCTTCATTTTCAGCTGACAAAAAAATAAGCTTAATAATTATTAATTAGAATGATGATACAACGTATTCGCCATTTCCGAAGCGCCGCATCATAATATTAGTATTATTATTATTATTATCCGGCTTGATAAAGACTGATAACTCCAAACTGCCAGGGACTAATAATCTATGCGCTAAATGGACATTTGGACATGTTGTTGAATTTTTTACAGACTAGCTCACCTAGATACCCCTAATGGTCTTAATAAATTCCAATATTATGAGAATGTCGCTGGACATGATGTTTTTGAAAAAGTCAACGAGCGAGGTAATCGCAGTATTAAGAGTGAGGGGGCAAGCTGGAAGGGGGGGGCAAAGTCCCGGATTTAATGAACATTACAAACGCATTAGAGGGGGTTTTATTTTAACAGCTGTCCCTCGAAATTTTAGATCACGACCACCCCTAGTGGTTTTTATTTCCATTACTATACAACAAATAGAAACAGAGGGTTTCTATAAGCAGTAATGGAAATCTTGTTTTCTTGAAATAATTGGAAACTGATTTTTACAGGTCTTTACGTTTTAAACCCCTAATGATTTAAAAAAGTTTTTAGAAATGTTGGCTGTAGGTATGTGTATGTGCGAGGGTACATGTAGGCTGTCAATATATTGGATGGATTTGTTAAAATAATTGTGTAAGTTTGAAGTTAAATTATTGAACAAATTTTCAAAAAATGATCTAACTTTGTAATAAAATTATTGGATAAAAATACTTGGTAGGTTTCACTTAATGTGAAACCTACCAAGTATTTTTATCAATAATTTTAAAAAATGTTTCACGAAGTACCAACACCAAATTCCTTAAAAACTTTTGTAATAAAAGATTACAGAGTACTTTTTTCTAGCTCAGTGCAGACTAACCTGTGGCCCGCGGTCCGCAAGCGACCCACCACTGCAATGAGTGCAGCCCAACATAAAATCATAAACTTCCTTAAAACATTGAGAGTTATATGTAGAGATATATTTATTCCCTTTTTCGAAATATAAATGTACATTTGTACAATACGTGAAGCTTTTTTCAAGAATAAAATTCACTAAAAGCAAAATTATAAGCTCAACTATATAAGATAAAAAAAAATAATGAAGTTTCGAATATTTAAAAATTCCTCTTCTCATATTTTCATTTTCTAAAATATTTATTATTTCAGTAATTTATATGCTACGACAATAACCAAGTCTATAGTTATATCATTCTAAGGAGACAAGGAATTGAGCTTTACTAGAACAATCACAATTAAGTGATAATTTTTCTACTGGACAAAAACTTGTCAGGACTTTTCTTTTAGATCTTTGCACGTCTTTACAAGACAATAGATAATGGATATTCAAGAATTATTATATCCGTGACCCTTTTAAAAAATAAATTATCATTCCTCATTCTTTAATCGGATTCGATTTAAATCAGCGCTGTCTAACCCGAGGGCTAATTAAAAGTTATAAAATTCCTTAAAACATTGAGATTTATATGTAGATTCTGGAAAACACCCAACAATTTGGCCTGATAATTTTATTTCTCTAAAATAAGAAATCTGACTCACTGTGAAGTTTTCGAAAAATAAAAGTGCTCATTTTAAATTTTGAATCTGGAACTAGATTTCAAGATTTCCGAAAAAATAATCTCCATATTAATTTTTAAGAAATCAAACAGAGAGAATCAGGCCAATGATCACTTTCATGGTTATTTTTTGGGGTCAGATCTCGTTTGTTTGAAGATAACTTGTATTTAAAAGATATCGTGTCTTACAAATTTTTTTTCTTCTTCTTTTGGCTATTTGCCCTTTCTAGCCATCAGTCAATTTACGATACTATTATATTTTTAAATTTTGTCTTCTATCTAGCGACTAGATTTTAGCCGGTTGCCGCGAGTTGGACTCGAACCCGGGTCCACTTGATTAGCAGGATGGTACGATTTTCCCTCGGCCAACCCGACCCCCAATCAGAATTTTATACAAATAAATAATTAAATAATGTAGGCACTAATAAAAATATCAAAAAAACTTATGCCAAATAAAATTTAAAAGATATTTTAAATTAGATTTCACTAAATATACATTTATTTTTAATAACAAATAGAGGATTTTGGGGTAGTATACACTCCCTTCTCGGTACTTTTCCATGCTTCACTTAATCTAAATAAGTTACAGTAATTAAAATATAAATTGATCAAAAAAAAGTACATTTTATAATAAAATTCGTCCCATGTTGAGGACCCCTTTTTGCAAGCGTTGCCATTTTCTGTATCAATAGGAGTATTCAATAAACCACCCCGTAATGATGGAATTTGATTGTAATTAAACGAACGTAACAACATAGCGATGATAAATATTAATTAAAATGTCATCCGGAGCCTCATTAGGAAGAGACATCATTAATTCGAGGAGATTTTTGTAAAAATGGAATTTTAATTAATTGCA
Source organism: Forficula auricularia (assembly GCA_024734495.1). NCBI lineage: Eukaryota > Metazoa > Arthropoda > Insecta > Dermaptera > Forficulidae > Forficula > Forficula auricularia. Next base: position 1,709,622 of record JALMQS010000161.1, on the reverse strand, counting down.
AAATTTAAATGATCTTATAAACGAGCCACTACTTTATTAATGAACCTAATAAATCAATTTAATTAGAAATCAGGGATTTGTATAATTATATATATATATATTCAAAAAACACCAATAAATTAATCACCCATTGCAATATAAATATTTTCTTCATAATTTAAAACAGAAAATTGGAGGAAAAATTAAATACTTTTTGAAGGCTCCTGACTCCTAAATTTGAGGCAAATTTTGCAGATAGTTGGGGAGGGATTTAATTTGAAAGGGGAAAATTGGTACGGTGATTTCAAAGATGAAATTGTGAGCGAAAGTCGATCGGCCAACTTCTTTTTTTGATTGGGCAAAGGTTGAAAAAAATTGGTGGGAAAAGAAAGTCTAGTAAGATGGTATTTTAAATTCCACACTCCCTGATTATCCAAATTGCGCATATTATACCTATAGGTATATTTGAAATGTCAAAAACTAAGAAATTAATAAATGAACCGTGCATTTTTAAGTCAAATAATTTATTAAATAATTCGGACAGGAAATTAATTCCATATAGGTATCTAGAAATTATTTTATTATTTTGAAAAAAAAGGTAAAATAAAATTTGACCGTCGGGCAGGTTTCGAGCTTTCTTGTATAGCCTAAAAATGTCTTTTTTTAACCAGCTACGTCATCCGGAGTTCACTAAGATCAATTGTCATCTCTCCTTTTGACGGTTATTTCTATTAAAGAACAGTTACTTTTTTATTTTAGAAAATTTAGAATATTAAAAAAAAAATTAAAATAAAGTTTGAAATAGTAAATTTCCAAAAACAAAAAAAATAACTCTAATAGATAAAAAGGCAATCGATCTTAGTGGATTTCCAGCAGGAGGATGAGAACCCATGCTGTAGTTGCTTAAAAAACACATTCTTGGGGTATTCAAGAAAGATCGCATGTTCGAATCCTGCCAGGTGCTCAATTGCCATTTCTTTCTTTTTTTATATAATAGAATAATTTTTCGATAATACTGGGGTTTTCCTGAGCATTTTCCCAGATAAACACCAAAAACCCCCGATACCTTACCTAATATCACAAGACTAAATTTCCCAAAATGCTTACCATATAAATAAATTAACGATTTGACATATCGCCGAATGCCCTTTCTAGGGAAATGTACGATTACTTTTCTTTCCATTCTGTAACTATAAATCCCATGTCTTGAGATCAAACTGTATATATTATGTATCAATATAATTACTCAATAAAAAGACATTTTCAAAAAAAAGCTCGAGTGGATAACATACATGCCTTCTAAACAAACTAGCACGACTCGCAGCAATCCACTTTAATCTGATCTCTATATAATCGAGAAAAAATTAATTTATAAAGAGCAGTGCTTCTTAAACTTTTTGAAGTGGCGGCCCCTTTGGGACCCAAGTAAAAATCTCACGACTCCCCTATTTTTTTTTAATTCAGATTGGTTAAAAAGACCATTTATAATTTTGAATTTTGTATATGCATACATTTACTAGTCAATGCATACATCGAAATTTTATAATTATAATCCAAGTATTTAAACTTATTTAACAATAATAATTTAATTGTTACATTTGCGACTCTTCGCGGACCCCCCCCCCCTGCGTGTAATCTATGGCCCCTAGGGAGCGCGAGCCACTACTTTAAGAAGCATTGATATAGAGTATCATAAAATGGCAAAAAAAACTGTCGAAATTAATTAATAAATTATTTGACTTAAAAATGCGTGAATCATTTACCTACTTAAAAATTAAAATTAAAAACTAACGTTTCAAATAGTAAATTGAGGAAAATAAAAATATTATAATTTTATAAAAATATTTTTTTCTGCAAGAATTTTTAAATAAATGTATAATTTCGTTTATTTATATACCTATTATATCGTTAATTCAACTCAAATATTTTTTTATTTGCTAATGAATATAGCTATATATAAAATCAAAAACATCCTTATATTTAGCTAATTAGTCAAAAAAATATTATTAAATATAATAATTTTCTTAATTAAGCAAAAATAACAACAAAGTTAATTAATAAACAACGCTCTAGAGCCCATTCAGTGCTGTTTGGAATTGGCTTATAGAAAATAAAATAAAATAAAATAAAAAAGCAAGCCAACCTCTTGCTACCTTTTCAGTGGAATTTTCTTCTTGCGAATACCTCCTCCCCCACGCTTGTTGTCCTTCATCTTCTAATTAGTTACTCGCTATATGGAACTTATTTATTTTTAATTAAATACTGAGAAGTAATAATAAAAGCTATTTTCTTCAACTGTCAGAAGTGGAGAGGGCACACAGAGACGAACGGACAGACAGACAGACGTATGTATTCGTCGACAAACGAAGAAACAGGTTGTCAATTAATTTAAATTCACTGCTAACAGCTGGCAATGTAAATAATTTCTAGAAATAAATATTCGTTATTTAATTAGCACTCTCCTTTCAACCGGGCGTTTGTAGCTGCACATCACAGATCGTTCATCTCCAAGTAGACAACAAGCAAACTTCATTCAACTTTAAATTAGAACAGCTTCTTTAGAGGATTCTAATATCTTGGAAGGAAAAATATCATCCACTTGCATTTCATATACCTAGAACAGGGTTGTCCAGGCCTAGGCCTGCGGGTCGCATGGTGTCCAGCGCTGCAATAAATGCTGTCCGATATAAAATCATAAGCTTTCTTAAGGAGGTTCGGGACAGCAGCTCTATCAGGTTGAACTACGAAAAAATCTTTTGTATTTCTGCAGAGTGACAACTTCTGCTTACTAAATTTTAATAAAAAAATGGTTAATAATGAGGTTAATTTCAAATAAAAATCTTTGTTTTGATAATATTAATAAAAAGAATATTGAGATAAATTTTTTCTCATTATAAAAACATCTATTTAACACAAAAACGATTTCAAAAAATAGAGTTGAAATTCTTCACTAGTGTTTTTGTTTTATTCTGTTGGCTGCAAATGACTTTATATTTTTACATTTATGTCTATTGAAAAATGTATCATTCGATTCATAAAAGTTGAATTATTGATCTGTATAAATTTGTTGAAAATGGTATAATCTGTATAGAAGTTATAGCCCTTTTAAAAGCTCGGTCCATTTACTTCCGTGTTAAAAGGACAATTTTCAATAATTTATTTCTTGGCAACGGTACAGACGATCAACTTCAAATTTCGGGAATAAATAATTAATACATCAATGATTCGTTGGTAAAAATTTGAGAATTTTCTTATAAAAATGATAAACAGTCCCGAACCCCCTTAAAACATGGAGATTTATTTGTACCAGGTAATGTAAAAAGTATCTGATAAAATTTGCTCCAATAAAAAAAGTGATTTTTTCCAAAATAGTATTTAATCAGGCTATATAATTATTAGAAAAATTCTGAAAAGATTGTATCATTCGCATCTATAATAAATTTGTAACAGGAATAGGAGGGAATTGGACAAAAATAAAAAAAAAACAGAGTTTTTATTAAATGGGCCAGACGTTTCCTCATTATATTTTGACTTCCTCAGGGACCCATTTAATTACTCTTTGTCAAAAAACAATTTCACTATTCGACAAATAATCATTAATCTTTTTTTTAATACATTCTTGGATCTAATTAATCAACAATCTTGGGCTTTTCCTTATTAATAAAAAATTTGTTGTTTTTCATACGAAACATCTGGACATACTCTGTGTTTTTTTAGTTTTGTCCAATTTCTGCTATTCCTGTTACATTCTGAAAAGAATTTGAAGAATAAAACTGCCATTTTTAAAATTTAAAACTAGATTTCAAGATTTTTCTCCCAAACTGTAACCAATCTAAAATATAGAGTGCGGAAAACTTAAGATATAATCTTCATCATTAAATAATTTCGCGATCATCTCAATCTAAACAAGGACGAAAACAAAATGTGTTTGATATTTATAAAGAAACATTTTGATATTGTTTTTGGAATAAATATGCTGTTGGGTTTTTGTTTAGATTTAATTTTTTATAGGTATCTCGATGTAAGCTTTTTAGCTTGCATAGGTAATTTCCTTCTCATATTATTGTTAGCAATGAATGAATGTTAGTAATTTGTAAACCACAATGAAATCTATCCATTATTTTAATCCTAACTTGATTGAATTGGTATTAAGTACTCTATATCTTCCTTGTTACCTTACGAGACTCACAAAGTCTCTGACGTATTCTATGTATCAGATGTGTGAATTTCAAGTCTGATATTTTTTATTTTAAATGGGGTGTACAAAGAGTTGAACAAAAAACGTTTGCAAAAATAAATAATGTAATACTCTGAAAACGTAAGTACTTATTTTAATGAATAGCGATTATTAATATTTTACTATAAGAGATTAGTTATCAATCTATATTAATAAAAAGGTAGGGCCGGCCGGCCGGAAACTTAACTAGGCTATATATAGATGGCAGTGGTACCGCTTGAATCTTTGGCGAAGAAGATTGCCACGTTTTTTAAAAAACCCCGAACGAGACGCTCCCCACCAGGGGCTAGGTGACGTCGGACCAAAGGCCCGGTCGTCAGTTAGTTATTAATAAAAAAATAAAATAATTTAACATCAATCAAAAGAGTATTGTGTATTTAAATAATTGATAATATTATTGGATTGAAAGTGTATTGGAAACTGAAATAATTTCTGGATATGAACACAAAAAAGTCCTGCAAAGCATAATTGACTAGCCATTCATTATTGGCCTTGTATTTAATTAGTCTACCATAGATAGAAGATAGAATGACTGGTGGGAGGGGCTTACTATTACTACAGAAAGGGATGTAATCCTCTCTACCCAATTAAAAGATTTTTAAAATTATTATTTTGTTTATTATTATGGGGAGTATTTAATTAAATTGGATTTAGTATAAAGCATATATATGTATATATATAGTATAACCATGGTAATTGGTAATTGATAATTAATAAAGGACAATAGAGTCGTTGTTTTGTATTCTTTTTTACTTCTTATTCATTCGAAACAACCCCCCCCCCTTGCCCCTTACGAGCTTTTCTACCACATTTTGAATAAACAAAAAAAATCTAAACAGCTTGGCCATTGTGTGTGTATACGAAAGCTTCGGATATTATGGACTCATAAAACATTACATGGGCTAATTAAGCTAATGAGCACATCACTAACACATACACACACATACACACACCCTCTTACACAATTTTCGCTTTATATATTATTTTATTTTGAGACAATCGTGGGGGAGAGGGGAAAAAAACGGGATGCCAAAAATCCAAATGTAATCATGATTATCTCTAATTAATTACTAAAAAATCGTATTTTGATATTTTGACGGAAATTTCCATTTAATTAAAATTAATTTTTTTGTTTTATTTCTGGTCTTGTTATTTTGTCATTTTCATTAAAAATGAGATATTTTTTCGGCGCCACTGACTAATACGCCCTGCGACTCATCATAACATTTTTACTATGATATATTAAGTAGAATTAATATGAATTTTTTTTTTAATTCTCTTTAAAATCACGATGTGGGAACCGGGTTAGGTACACCTTTGTTTGTACCAGACGGTATTTTTAAGCCAGTAAACATAGGTAAAATAATGGAAAAATTTAAAAAATACGTCAATTCTCCTCCTTATCAAGAACAAATAAGAAGAAATTTGATATCTCATCATACCCCTGGTTACCAAATCTGACTCGCACTCAGCCGCTTTATAAAAATATTTTTGCTTAAAATTTACTATCCCCCACTTCAAAAATAAATTAGCTAATTTTATAACAAATAAAAATAATTCAGAAATGTAAAATAATATTTCCCTCCACACACACAAAAGATGATCAAAAAAATAAATAAATAATTTTTTTAATATAAGTATTTCTCGAATTCAATGAAACCAAAATTTCAACTTTTTCAGGAATTTAATAATTAATAATTTAAATTAAGTACCTTACCTAAAAGTGACATTAAATAAATAAGGCTTTAGTCAGAGGGTTGAAAAACTTTAAAGAATAGTTGAAATTAATTTGATTTGTAAAAATTCTTCTTGATCTTTGATAATGATGAGATCGACATTCAAAAATAATCAAATACATTTGTTTTTCGAAATTTTGTAGAGAAGGGGCAATTATTTATTTATAGTGAGAAAAAAGAAGGATAAAATAATAAGATCTTCACTAAGAAAAATAATTTCGATTTACAGCACTTTTCAGATCTTAAATTTGAATGGTATATTCTACTTAGTATTCCAGGACACTTTTAAATAAGCTAGCTACTACCTAGGTCCAAAAAAGTTTGTGTAAAATATCAAATTTCTTAATTTTCTAAATTATGACAGTGTAAAAAATAAATTCGAAATTTCTAATTTCGAGCCAAAAATAAAAAATGGAAATTCAAAAAGCATTCTAATCACAGGCTCCAAGCTTTTCTGGTTACCATGGTGTGTATTTCCATCATAGCATTAAGAAATTGTTCACAGAGTGGTTTCTAATTGCCTTCCTTTTTATTTTTTGAATAATAAGTCAATTGATAGGATCAGATATTGATGATAAAACTAGAATTCAAATTTATCCGGCTATACTTTTACCCGAGGGGTGAACTACGACCTAATATGCCGTACACCTACTTCCACTTGTACTTCCAAATATTTCCAAGTAATTCCAAATATTTCCAAGTAATTCCAAATATTTCCAAGTACTTCCAAATATTTCCAAGTAATTTCAAATATTTTCAAGTACCTACTTCCAAATATTTCCAAGTACCTACTTCCAAATATTCCTAGTACTTCCAAATATTTCCAAGTACTTCTAAATATTTCCAAGTACTTCCAAAATACTTCCAAAAAGGTATACACCTACCTACCTATCCAATCGCGGATCACCCTCGCTTTTACCCTATGAATATGATAGTAAAAAATATATATATATTTAAATTTTTATTTTATTACGTAAAATCTCTCTCAATTGATAAAAAATAATTTAATAAATTTAAAATTTTCCAATCTATAAAATATATATATTATTTTTTAAGAGTTTGGAGTGTCAAAGTAAAGTGTAATAATTTATTTAGTTCGAAAGTTTAAACTTCGTTTTAAAAAATAAATAAAAATATAAATAACAAATTAAATCTTGATTGGGGAAAATTGCTATTTGATAATATTTATTTAAACAGAAACGAACATGTGTATATGTGTGAGTATGTGTGTATTGATATTGATTTTATCGAAGTCATAAATGGGAATATATAATAAAATCTATGCATATTAACTCAATGAAAAGTTCAATCAACAAATTGCCAACCATTATTTGCTAAAATTAATATAAATTTCTTTTCAATATTAAATGTTAATTTATATTTTATAGTGGGGAAGTATTTGTAATCGAAATCCGTTTCAGGAATCTCATCAATTTGTCTCACCATTGAAATTGAGGGGGTGCAGGGTGTGTGGTGGGGGTTATATATCCCGACGGATTCATTAGCGAATTGCTAATTAAATTCGATATAATAGCAACACAGAGGAGATGGGTGGAGATATCAGCGAATGTTTACATTATTCGACGGCAGACAGCCAATTTAATTAAGTCATCGTATGCATCGCAAGCCTGAGGGGAAAATGAAGAACACCCCCTTGTATAAAGAAAGGGTGGGTGCGCGGGCGGGGGGTGGGTATCTTTTAGACGACGTGGAATCTGATATCGCAGTTTTCGAGTGGGGGTTGAATGAAATACCGCAGCTTCACCACCCCCTGAACGGCCCACACTGGCAGGGGTGTGCTGGGGGTATACTCTCGCCAGCTTTCTTCATATATTGGCTGATTTGAATAGTTCACTTGCTAATTAAATACTATTAGAAAATAAATTATTAATTAGATCGCAATTTGAGGGGGGGGGGTGGTTGGCTGATGGTGAGTAATAAGGATAGCGAGATAGAGCAGACGAATTTTTACCAAAAAATTTCCTCTAATTAACTTTAACGAGAAACTCGTTATAAAGTTTGTTTCTTGATAAGCGGGCGGGTGGAAAAAGAGACTAAAAAAAAAAATATTTATAAAATATAAAAAATTTGGCAAAGAATGAAAAGTGATTGGCTTAATATGCAAAATGTATTATTAATTAAAAAAAAATGTTTATAAAGTATTTGGGTAGTTAGGGAACAAAAAAAAATCAGAAGATTAATTAATTAAACCAAAAATAAATAAATAAAAAAATGTATGAATTAGATGACGTGACGTTAGAGGTAACGAAAAAATATCTGAATCGATTAGTAAATTGGAAAACAAATTATTTCTTTAATAATGCTAGAAAAAAAAAATGGAACTTCTTCATGAACAAATTGATAAATGACGTCATACATATTGTTCGAGATTATTCGTACAATCTAGACGTTAAGCGGAGAAGTTTTTAGTTTTGAATACTACTCTTGCTTAAGGCCGGTTCACACGAGGCTTTTTCTCCTACTTGTTCCTTACTTGTTCGCCTTGCTTGCAATTTGGAGGCATGGATGTGGTCGAAATGACGTCACTCCTGACTGCTTTGCTAGCATGCTTACTTGATTCAAAAGATAGAGCATGTTCTAAAAAAAAGTTAAGCTACTTGATGCTGGTAGTAGCAACCAATCGGAATTATTTCATCACGTGGGTGACATGCGCGTTGGCATCAAACATCAGCTGATATCACAGAACAGATTATATTTTTTCCTTAGCAGTGTTTTCCGTATTGACAAAAAAGCAATAATTGCTGTCCATCTGCGATTGATAATTTCTGTAATAATAAGTCATTTTTGTTTTCATCTGAGCTGTCACTGAAAGATGATAGCCCAGCTGTTTGGCTCATAGGTTCATTATCTGGACTGGCACTTGCGCGCGCAACATAATCGGCCTACTTGAAATATTTTCTTAAAAAGCTCCGTGTGAAGCCAACAGGGAAAAAATCAGCCTGACTGAACTACCTTCAAATTGCAAGTAGAGCAAACAAGTAAGGAGCAAGTAGCAGAAAAAGCCTCGTGTGAACCGGGCTTTATACTGCATATGAAATCATAAATTCGAATTTATATTTATTTGAGTTCATTTGTGAATCATTTGGAGAAATTATGAGGTTGTCCTATGCTTGAAAAAAATATATATATATATATACATATACAATTTTGCTATTCTCGGCAAGAAACTATTTTCAAAATAAATTTGATTCCCGACTTTTTACAAAAACTTTATTTTGTATTTTTTTTATTCAATCCTTGCCCTAATTGGGTTTTGGATTTATACAATTCTTTTTACATTATTTAAATAGTTAATATACAAAATACACACTTTATTTAATAAATCTTTCAAAAATGAAGTGGGTATATAATTATTAGTCAAACAATTGAAATAATTTTCGATAAATTATTTTTATTTATTTATACATATTATGTTCAGTAGCAACTAGTTATTTATTTAATACTTTGATTAATATTGTTATTCTTATATTTTAAAAAATTTTGTATTGATTTCTAGAAATTCTGTTGTTGTCATTTATTTGGATGATGTTATATGATCTTTTTAATTAATATTGTAGTTGTTTTATAATTTTTTGTATTGATTTATGCGAATTCTATCATTATTGGATTGTATGATGTGGCTGAAATAGCTAATAAAAATTAATATTATTATTATTATTGAAGGAGACTATAAAAGAGTGTGTCTTTTGCTGGAATTATAAATTTTTAATTTATTTATACCGAGACTATAGTTTCGTGAGCTTTGCCCTCTTCATCCATCCTATAATTCTAACAGAAGACACACTCTCTTTATTATTGTCTCCTTCAATTTATAAAAATTCTGCTACTCTCGGCAAAAATAAACTTTCAATTTAATTATTATTATTATTATATATGAAATACTCAGAACGCATTTTTATCAGGAAAACTATTTGTATTATTAGCCAAATTTAGGCTCAATTTTATAAGAATAAATTGTAAGACTTGATTAAACTAACGAAGCACTTATGAAGCAGTTTGACCCTAGATATATGATACAAACAAATCTTATTTTTTCATAAGAAAAAAAGTCGCAACTTACTATGATCTCAACAATGTGTAAGTCACTCTGCCTGCTTACCTGTAACAAAAAAGAAAAAAATATTAGTGAATTGAAAAAATAAAAACAAAAATAAACAGGTTGGTAAAACAAGAGGGAATAGAAATGAGATAGGGCGGTAAACATTTATTTAAGCATTGTTAATATGCATACGTTAATAAATATTATTGAAAATGCTTTCATAAATCGGTCCAATAATGATGAATAAATAAATAAATACAAATTGTACATAATTAAATAAAGTATAAATAGAGAGGCACCCCCGAAATGATAATTAAATATAAATAGAGAAAATTTGTACATTACGATTAATTCGTAATTTTATTTGATAATCAAATGTTCAAAAAATAAAAAGGCAATGTTAATTGTCTCCGTTAATAATTCATTCCAATTAAAAATAGTGTAGAAATCGAAACAGGCAAAAACACACTCTCATACAAGCACACATATGCACACAACGAGGGATCATCCATATTTATAAACATTAAAAAAATAAAATTTCAATAATAAAAAAAAAAAAATATAAATAAAATAAAATAAAAAGTGAAAAAGTATATATTTTTCAAATTCAAAAAATTGAAATTTATATGCATCCGTTTAGATCAGGCCTGCCCAACCGGCCTGTGGTCATATAATATGAAGAATTGTGTTTTGTATAGGGTATTTCAAAATGTTTTAAATCGCATTAAAGTAAATAAAAGAAATAAGGTTCTCTATAATTATCTACATTAGGAATAACATATTAAATAATAATACTAAGCGACAACTATTGATATAGATAAAAAGTAAAGAAAATTAAAAATAAAATAAAATTCTAGGTAGGTTTCACAAAAATAAAAGACAAGATGCTTGTTACCAAGTCTCTAGGAATAATTATATTTCTCCGTGAACTCCTGAAGATGGGCTCGTACCCCGAAATATAATAAGTGTAGTAAAAGGAAATCCATTATTTATCTTATTATACGAGAAATTCTTGTATATATATATATATATATATTATTGAGAGAGAGAGAGAGAGAAAAGAATCGGTTTCTCGAAAACGGCTCTAACGATTTGGATGAAATTCACGGGTTAGGGGTCTTTGGGTTGACATTTGGATCTTTCACGGTCTCATCTTCGGCTAAGTTGTTTTTGATGTGTTTTTTGTTAATTGAAATAATTATACACAAGGTGGCTATCTCGATAAAAATTTATAATTACATTTTTATTCAATTTCCTTTTAACAAATAATTGTTTTTTTAATTTTAACACACCACAAAAAAGATCATTACAAATATAAATATATATTAAAAAGTTAGGCAATTTTATTGATTATAAATCAAGTTTTAAATCCCACAAACATATTATTATATATTAGTATTTGGCAATTTAATTGATGAACTGAAAAATTGTTAAATAAAAAAATATTGATTTACTATGAGTTTTATTAAAGATGTTTCACCTTGCACCAACACCACAATCTCTACTAAATATGAAAATTGTTATTTAATTAAAAAAAATTATACGGTATTTATTTATATACCTATATACACATAATCTGTGGGCCACTAGAAGGCTAGAAATGCAAAAACTGGGTGCGGGGGCGTGGTGCGTGGTCCGGTGGGTGGGGGCACGTGGTTTCAGGATTGGGGTGAGGTGTAGGTGGGTGGGGGGTCCGGAGGGAGGGGTGTTCGGGGATTAATTTATAGCTTTTACCTGAAGCAAAAGCTTGGTGGCCAGGTATTATTACTTATAAGTAAGATCTCTAGTGTAAATAAGCCTTCACTTTTTTATAATTTAATAAATGTGACAGTTGAGCGATTCTTTCATTAGAATCTGATGGAGGAAAATTATTAAAAAGGGAGCAGATAGAATGATCTCAATTCCTTTAGAGCTAAGGCAAGAATGCTAAATACAAGTTCAGACCTGTTCCAGACTAGTAGAGATTAATTTCTATTATTCAAGGAACGGCCAATTTTGAATATTAGGTAAGAAAATATTAAATTGAAATGAATTTCATGATTTAGATATTTAATATCTAAAATTAATTCAACGAAACTGCAAATAGCCTACCGAGTCTTAAAAAAGTTTCAATTTTTCCTCCAATTTTCCAAAAAAAAAAAAAAAAAATAAGTTAAAATTGATTTACAATATTTTATGTAATAATTTCTTCACTCAAGTGAGTGAGCAAGTTTTAAAAATTGTTACTTAATGGTGCGTTTAGACAAATATAAAATTTTCCTTTTGGGTTAATTTGTTGATATAAGAATTTATGATTAAATGTGTAGGTGATGGCTCCCCCTCGTCTCGTCCCCCACGTGGCCCCTTGCCCCTGGCCATGTCTCTTCCATGTTTGCCTTTTTCCTCTGGTCTCCTTTTGAAGCATTCCTCTACCCACAATCATCGCCACTTTTGCCCCCTTTTTAACTGGGTGTGTTTCTTTTTTCGAATTTTTCACCCTCTAAGCGTTCCTCTAGCACTCACCCCCACATCAAGCCAATCATTTGAATTTTATTTTACTCTTTTTTCTCCTCCTTTTCTCTTTGCTCTTTCAGAGTCTCTAAGGTACAGACAGACGCACGTGTACATGTGTAGGAATGTCAAGAGGGGAGAAAAATAAAAAAAATCTCATTCCACCCTGTACAACACAAAATGTTCTAAAAGAGAATATTTAAATGGCGGTCTCTGATGTGAAATTATTGATGGGAAAAATTCCTTCTTAGTTTCTCCTATTTAGGAATGATAGAGAAAATTCTTTCAAATGAATTAGAGCTCAAAGAAAAAAATGATTTCTAGCTCAAATATTTCTTTTTGTTCTGTGGTCTTAATTGTTTGTTTAATGTTACAAAATACTTTGATTCATTTTAATAATTTTTCAATGCAATACCATAAAGTTTGTATTTTAGAAATGAAATTCTCAATTTTTTAATATCTGTATGTATATCTATATCCGAGGCGTGAACCGCGACCTAAAATCGTGTTCACCTACTTCCACTTTCATTTCCAAGTAGATGACAATAGATTATCTAATGAATTCCAAAGTAATTTCAAATAAATCCAAAGACGGTGTACACCTATATTCCAATCGCGGTTCACTCCTCGTCTATGTCTATCTATCAGTGGCGTGCGGTCCATCCATAAAATTTAAAAACAATAAGGCTATTTTGATACCATGTCATGAAAAAATTTAAGATAAAATTTGAAAAATAAGGAAAAATTCTGCGTTTATCGATGAATTTACAAAAAGGTGTAAAAAATAATAATATTTTAAAAATTAAAGGGTTCTTTTTGGTCAACATCACCTCGTTGAAATGTCAACGTCTGCCACTGCTATCTATCTATCTATATGTTTATATACAAAAGAGGTAGTTGTTGAGTAGTTCGTTATATACTCCTATGCTCTTTGGCCGATTTCTAAGCCAAATTTTGTACGCCTTGACACCCGTAGAAACTACTGATACAAAAATCCACTACCTAAAATGTGCGAGTGAGAACCAGGAGGGCGTAACTTCAAAAAATGAGCCTAAAGTAAATATTGAGGGCCCCGGCATCTAGCAGAAAAATAAATAAAGATGGCAAAATCAAGCTTTTGATCTAACTGGCTTAAAAATATAGAAGGTTTCAATTTTGGTCACAATTCACTAAAAGTAAAAAAACACTAGAAAGTTTTTTTAAATAAATATTTTTAAATGACATGTTATCGCAGGGACGAAAATGACACTTATGAACGACATAATTAATCATTACCTTTATGAAGTCATTTTTCACCATATGAATAAAATTAACATCACTGATTCCTATTAACAAACCAACTCACCAACTGACAATAGTTTCTCTCTTGACTACTGCAGTGATGGCGTGAGTCAAGTTAAAACATGATTATAAATAATTTTAGGGGCCAGGTTGTATGGTAAAGTCAAGTGGATGGCCACATCAGAACACGTCAGCTTATTTTTATTTAGGTGATATTTTATTCAGTCATATCTAAACATTTTTCAAGTAAATACACGGGTTTACAGCCAAATTGTACAGGGGACGGAATTGACTTTTTCTAGATTATTTGAATTGAAAAAATATGAAATCGAGTAAAATCGGCGTTAAAAATTTTATGAGTACAACAATAAATGTATACAATTAAAGACTAGAAATGGAAAAATTGGAAAAAAAACCTAGTGGACTTTACAATGCAAAATATGTTGGATTTGCTAATATTTATAAAAAAAAAATGAAAACAGGGTAACGTGCACCCCCTTTTGTTAATACATTGTCTAACTAGGTATAATTTCGAACTCTGCTTTGATTATTTTAGAGATTATAGATAAATGGATGTGACAATGGATTTGTAATCTTGATGTCACTTTTGTTTTATCTGTTCGATGCCCCCCCCCCCCCCCTTACTATCCCGTTTCTTCTTCCTCTTGGGATTCCCCACTCTATCCCCCCATCCCCTCTCTATCTCCCCTCACCCCTTCCTTTCTTCCTCTTCTTAATGGATATAATCCCTCTTTCATTAAGCCTAACTCGTGTCAAAATGATTTAATTAATAAAAGTACTAAAAGCTTTGCATTAAATATTATCAAATATTTATGCTACAATTACATTTAATAATTCAGATGCACAAAAAAAATGATAAAAAAATTAAAATTAATCTTTAATTTTATTTAAGGAAATCATTAATAAAAAATTTATTTTTCTGGTTTACTTTACGATTTTTTTCTACTCTTAAATTGCGATTTATGAATAAATTATATCTGTTAACTTCAGAATTTTCTACTTAGAAGATCCCTATATATAATAATACATTATTAATTTATACTTATGTAAAATATATATAATTTTTTTCACTTGCTAAATTATAAATAATTCATTTTAAAATAAATCTATTAATCTTAATTATTTATAGGTATGAGTTGCATTAAAAAAAATCAGAGACTTTATTAATACTATATAGTTTGTGAAAAACAGTTCTATAAAGTTTATAGAACTGTTTATTTTGTCAAAAAAATTTAAGGAAAAAATCGATGAGGTTGTCCTCTGCTTAATATATATGTTTATTGTTTGTTTGGATTAGACAAAGGAATACTTCATTTATATCTGCATAAGAATCAACAGCTACTCTACTTTCGGCAAGAAAAATATTTTCAATTTTAAATACATACATTTAAAATTAATCTTTATTAAAATTACTAGATAATTTCACTCAGCTTTTTCTTCGCTATTAGTTTATTAAAGTCTAACATTTTGAGCAATAAATCATATTATATATTTCACATATTTATTTTATTACCTACATATCCTTATAATTATAAAATAAATTATTCTACGAATTCGAAGAGTAAATTATTATTAATAAACACAAAATTTAAATTATTTGTTTTAGACGAAATATGGTTTTCTATATTTTAACCCCCAAATAAATGTGTCAAAAAGAAAATTCCTCTTCAATATTGACTAGTAATAAGCATCAAATTATTTATATAGGTATAATTTTTATAAGCAAAATAATAAATAATATAAATTCCTTATTTCTAGAATTAAAAGATATAAAAGTTGTTTTGATGATGCAGGATTTAAAGTAAATAAATAAATAATCATTCACAAAACTAATATTAAGATATTTTTTTCATAATAAAAATAAATATTGTCAATCTTATAAATTCAGAGTGAATATATATAATAAAAAAAACTTTCGATAATAATTATTCCTATATCAATAACTTAATTTTTTTTATGTTAATCGCTGCTTTACTTCTCATTTTAGTCACTCATATTTTTATTATTAGCATTAAAAAAATTAATTTAAATAGTCCTTTCTATAGAGGATATACATATAATATTTCTAACCTGTTTGGTTTAGAATTTTTATTAAGTTGAAATGAGTTTTTAATGATTTTCTTTATTAAAAAAAAATTAATTAAAATATATTAAAGTCAGGAATAAACGTTCAAAGTTTGAAATATTAAAAATATTTTATTAGATTTTTTGAAGACAAAATCATTAATAAGTAATATAATATTTGTTCAGAAATATACTCGTAATTAGGTAACCAAAACATTTTTTTTTGCAAATTTTCAAAATTGAAAATAGGATACTTATATATTATGAAAGAAGAAAATAATAGTTTCTTTTCAATATATGTATGTATCTATTGGTTTTTTTATATACATATATATTAGTCATTAATTTATGCAAAGGCGTGCCTCCGGTCGTAAACGAAATGTAAATTGAATGTCGGGGAGAGAAAAAAATAATCAATAAAACATGATTAGAGATCTACAATTTAATTAATAAGCAGCTTTTGAATGAATGGTCGAGATGAGCAAACAAAATAAGGAAGGAGATATTTGTTAGGAAATATTGGGATATCATAATATACCTTATACTAAAACAAGTTCATAAAGAACTAAAAAACAGATCCTTCTTTTGAAATTAATTTCATAAAGAAATCGTTTATATGGATTTTATTTTCAATACAGAATACATAAAATAAAATAATCGTGATATCGTTTGAGAGGGTGAGAGGTGTTTAGGGGTTTGAAAACCAAAAAAAAACACTTTAATTTCAAAAAGCATTAAAAAGTGGAAATTAAATTCTTTCTTAACATCCAAAATAATCCATTATCATATGACTAAAAATACACGGGATGATTCTAAGCCATAATTGCCCATGGCAACACAGGCTGTTGTGCAATTGTTTGACAGTGTATGGCAGTGTTTGAATGCTTTGCGCAAATTTTTGATAAGTTTCAAAAATGTTTGAAATCTTTTGCACAACGGGAGCGTTTGTGCAACCCGTTGTGTTGTGTATGGGCGAGTTGGGCAAAATATTTCCAAGGGTATAATTATGAACGATGCGTTTATGCAACGCAGCATTGTGCATCGATTTGTTGCGGGATTTCTCTGGCAATGTATGGGCCCCGGCAAACGATGCGCAACGCAACGTTGCAAATTGCTTTGTTGCGCAATTTGTTTGACAGTGTGTGGGCCCCTTTACAACTGTAGTCGTGGAAATTTTATTTTGTACAATCGAATATTATCTCTCTTTATAGCGAGTATCGTTTTGGTCTAAGTTCAAAAGACAAAAGGTCATTCCTAGAAAATAGATATGAAGAAATTAATATCCAATAGTTTGAAACTGGTCTGGACTTGTATTTGGTGTCCTTGCAATGAATGGTTTAGCTATAAAGAAAGAGGGATGCTTCGATCCGCGCTCTTTTTAGTAATTTTCTCGAGCAGATTCTAATGAAAGAATTTTTTTAAAAATTCTACGTTAAGATTTTTTTAATCTTAAATACTTCCACTGAGCCCAAAAAAGTATTTTTCTCAAAAATGGTTGATTGTGTGATTAGTTTCTGTTTTTTTTATAACTAAGACATTAGACTTAATAAACGTTTGAATTTTCAGTTTTTGCCTAAAAATAAGTGAAAAAATTCACTCGAATGAAATAGATTTATTAGAAATTCATTTTCATTTCTTCATTTTCTTTTTTTAATCTGGCTATATGTGTACCTATAATGTATATATGTATTTATAAATATATAATTATTAATGAAATGAATGATGGCCAACCTAGTTGTGTATATTAATTTTTTATATTGAATTGTAGACTCTGAAAAAGAAGGGAAAATCATCCGAAACCTAGGTTTTTGAGTGAGGAAAAAGTAAATTTCCAATAAATCTATTTTATTCGAGAGATTTTTTTTCACTATTCTTGGGCTGCCTTTCCACCACTTCTCATTTAAAATTTCTACCAGTTCGTATCTATCCTAAGAGAAAATTTCTTCTAATATTGAAAGTTTCTTTTTGCCGAGAATAGCAGAATTTTTATAAATTAAATGAGTCAATAAAAGAGTGTGTTTTAATTTATTTATAACGAGACTATAGTTTCGAGAGCTTTGCCCTCTTCATCACTCTATTACAATTGATTCACAGGAATGGATGTGTGACACATGAATTTTCTTTTGAATTTTTGTTTTCTTATTTTCAGTAGTACTTTCATAATATATTTTTTTATTACTTTGTTATTTGAATTAAATATTGTAACGCTTCTGTTCATAAAAAAAATCATGAATTTTTTTTCTTAGGAGAAAATTTTAAAGTGAAATATTTAGATAAAATGTGAAGAAAAGGGTTCAAGATTTTAACTAAGAACGATTTAATGGATTAATAAATAATAGTGAAAAGCTCCTTACATGCTAATAATATGATAAGGCACCTAACGAACAAGCTTCACCAATCTTGGAACCCATGTCACGGCTTGAAAGGGTGCATGTAGATCTGCACATGGGGGTGGTTGAGGGCTGTTTGATCAGGCGCGTCTGCTTGCTGCGTATTTAAATCCAGGCTATTTGATTTTGCAATTTGCCATTTCGTGTACATTCACGCCAAGCTGATAGGGGGTGTTTTGGGGGTAACAAGGTGGGGGGGGCGTAGATGTAAATAAAATTAGGCCCGTTGCCGTCGCTTCTTTATTTGCCTAACGACACACGGACCTTAGGGGGGGTGTTAAGGGTGTTAAGGTGGAGTTCTAATGAGGGTATACCCATCCCATAAGGACCGAAGAATCACAGATGAAACTTCAGATGTTGGCGGAGGAATCAGAAGTTTGTTATAAAAGAACAGTTTAGGGCCAATGCATTCATCTCTTTTTCAAGAACAAATTATTATTAAATTTTTCGATTAAAAAAATATTTTTCAAAAATATATTATCCAGCATTAATCGTATGTAACTTCAATTTTAATTTCATATATCTAAAGTATATTTCGATAAAATATATATATATATTATAACAATATAAATGGTACTTATTGAAAAGTTCACAAAAACGTAATTGATTTATGTACAGACGCTCCAGAAGCATTTTTCAGTAAAAATATTTGAGAGAGATAAAGACTTTTTCGAGAAATATAGTAATATCGGTTGGCAATTTCGGGAAAACACACATATTAGGCAACTCGCGGACAAAGACGTATTCTACTTCAGAAAATGGTTAAATTTTTTTAGAAATTTGAAAAAATTCAATTATTTTTTCATTGCATTATATTTAAATTTATTATCACCATGAAAATGAACATTTGGCAACTGGAAAGTGCATATACGCCGACTGGTGGTGAAAGCTTGAACCCTTTCAATTGGGTCTTTTGACAGCTGATTTATCAGTGTTTAAATGACATATAAACAAAAACCAACCTATTTATTAAATAATATTCTTTGATTATGCATATGACATTTGTGACAGCGACCCAATTGCGTTAGTTTCAATTTCTACCACGTGGCGGCAACACCGTACTTACCATTTAGCAATAGCTGTTCGTGGAATAATATCAATCAATTTTTGCAAAACATTAGTTAAGCGACAAAGATATTATAAAATACGATATGTTGTGATTTGTTAAAAAGTCATTCAATTAACATCTTTTTTAAGAAATTATCGTGCTAAATGTCACTCGAGAATTCAATTTTAAATAGAATAAATTTTTATAATTATCAGTTAAACTTGGTGTTGTGACAACCAAGATTTTGGATAAAATTAAATTAAAAATTTATATGTTAAAATTAAATCTTTTTATATCGCAATTAAATATATCACAACATTTTTAAATACTTCAGAGAGAGATGTCGATTTTTAAAATAATTTTTTAGATAAAAATTAATTAAAAATTGCATTCGACTAAAGATAAAGACGAAAAAATCATTTAATAAATAGACAAATATTAAATTATTTATCATAAGAAAAGTTACTTTTTCGAAAAAACACTTGCTACACGAAGCAATTTAAATAAATCCTCTTTCTTATCCATAGTTTGGATTTAGAAGTAAATGAGGTCGAAATTCCTTAGACTCAACCCGCCTAAGCAAAACGTTCTTCGTCACTCGTTAAAATTCCACAGTGTGTGTATGTGTGTGTGTTTACTATTCCGATGATGAAAAATATGCGAGGCTTTTCCTAAAACGCTACACAATTCACAAAAATAAATTCTATATAATTTTAGAATATTATTCATTTATTATCAAACACAAACAAAACATATTTCAACAGTTTTAGTTGCCATATATTTAGATCTATTATTAAAACAAGCATTATTTGCACACACAAAAAAATTGTTTTATCAATATTTCAATTCATTTCTATTTAAAATGACCTCTATTAGATCAATTATTTATTTTTTACATTAATTATGTCTAAATTTCAAAAATTCCCGCTTTCGCTTACGTGTATTTGCTGTAAGTGGTAATAAGGCAAGAGGTCTCTGTGGTTTACTTATTTTTCTTTACTTTTCAAAAGAATGTTATTATCCAATTTTACTTAGTAATATTGAGAAATATTAGAGGTGTTAGTTAGGGGCCGTCCATAAATTACGTCACACAGTAAAGAAGGAGGTGGCATCTCAGATTTGTGACAAAATGTGACAGGGGGGCCCGGGATCTTAAAAATTATGATGTCACAAAAGCCAAATTAAAAAATTTACAAAATTTTCAAATATATTTTTTAGATTTCAGGTTATTATCCCAACCTGAAAATTATAGGGTATAAAAGTGATACTGTGACGTCACAATACAGGAGAGCTCAAAATGTGACAGAGAGGAAGGGGGGGTCTAAAAATCTTGAAATTCGTGTGAAGTAATTTATGGACGGCCCCTTAACGAAGAAGAAAATATTATGTTCTCATTGTGGGAGAATAGAAATTGTTTTCGCCAATAGCTTTTGTTTTTCAAGCATGTTTTTTTTATTTATTCTTGATTCAGTTAAACTCTATATTGCAAATACATAATGTCGTAGAAAGTTTTTTCTGGTGTCAAAATGGCTGTGTTTACAAAACAAAGAAGTACATATTTAGATTTTGGATTTTCTAGCTTCCGAACATTCAGTTTAAAAATAGGAAAACAATTGGATTGTTATGTACAATATGAGAGCTATATTTCAGACAATTGCATCTAATGAGCAATAATTTGGTAGACAAGTATGTACTAACAAACTACACCACTGAGTCAACAACTTTCAAGTGAATCAACGTTCCGGCGGATCCAGGATTTTCTTCTGGGGGGGCGGGGCACTATAACATCAGGTTAGGATTTATAAGCTACTTTTACACTTTATTAGATAGAACAATGTTTCTTTTGAAAATTCATATCTTGATGTAAATCTAAATGTTTCACGAGTGTTGGCTTTCAGTCTAAATATTGTGTGATAATTAATCTTAGTAGATTAGAATGAAGGATACAAAAATGGTTTAAAAATAAAATTTCGTAATACGCTATAAGGATTCGAAGTCAAGTTTACTTTACCACCTAATAACAGTATTTTGGACAATCTGAGGGGCACACGCCTCCTGTTCCCCTTTCTTAGATCCAACTATGCATGTGGCAAAATGTTTGTATTTCCAATGAGAGCTGATTAGATAGGTTCTCTACATTGGCGTATTTACGGAGTTTTCCTAGGGGTAGGGGGGGCAGCCGTCCAGCTGATTAGCCACCACAAGGTTTCATTTTCAGTAATCCGATTAGAGATCAACAAACTTTTAAGTAGGATTGACAAATTTTGGAAGTAAGGAAATAATTTCATGAGAAATACATAAATGATGCCTTGTAATAATGGAGTTTTGGTTTTTCTAGGGGAGCAATGAGTTTTGTAGGAGGGATACTACCCCCGTTGTCCTCACACTAACTACGCACATGGCTCTCTATTATTATTATAATTAATTTTATTATTTATTACTATGACTGCTCTTGCCTGGGAGCACATATAGTTTGAAAAAGTTTTAACTTTTTCCTCAAATTATCTCCCACTAAGACTCGATTAACCCCCTTCAAAGTTTCCACGTTAAAAAAAAGATAATTTCTACTCGTTACAATGCAACTAAAATTATATCAAGCAAATGAGGCGGAAAATTCTAAATGTATTTTGCTGGACGATCCTACTGAGCATTAAAGAAAAGTATGTTTGTCTTTGTATGTGTGTGTGAGTGTCTGTCTTCATTCCTCAGTTGTTTCATGAAATGGTTTTCTAAAGCGCGTCTACGATGATTATGAAAAATGAACTGGAATGCAAGCAAGCAAGCCAGTCTCGGCTCCAGGATAACCAACATGTTGCCAGTTGCCAGGCCCATTTAGATAGCAAATACAATCCAATCTTGGTTGGCGAGAAGCGTTTAAATCCTCGTTAAAAGACTGACGAACCTCACACTCCTCGCTTCTCTGTCTGTCTTTCGCTCTTTTTCATTCTCTTTACCTTTTTTTTCCTCTTTATGTCTTGATGGCAGCCGAGAGGGTGAAGACGATTCACATCTTGGATTTCCACCCCTGCAGACATTCCAACCCCCTCACGCACACACACCTACACGCTTTAGGTAAAAAGAACTTGTTAGCGCTCCGACAATGTAGACGCACAATTGATTGCTCTCTAAATACTTTTTAAAGATTCTATAATAATAAATAACTAAATTCTAAGCAGTGTGGAAAGTCAAAATTAAAATACGCCCTTAAAACAAATATTATTATCTATATAATATATAAAATGTTTGGATTTCTGTTTTCTGTCTGCAGATTTGTGTTCACTATAAAGACCCAAACGAAAGACCGTATATTCCCTAATTGTTATTACAAATACGTAAGAATAGGACCCAAAATTATTGTTTAGTAAAAGAGAAAAGCAACCTCAGAGATAATAACGTAATTTAAAAAAAAAAAAAAAAAAAAAAGAAATTGCGATCTCGATGTTGGATTAAGAGTAACTTTGTCTATCATGGTATAGAAGTGTTCTTACTAGGACGACATTTATTTCTTGAGGCCAAAAACTAAACACCCAAATGGGGGGAGGGTCAAAAAAAAAATTCTAAGCCTTTGGACCAAACTTACCAAATTTTGTACACATAGTCGTAATCTGTGACTTTCTAGAGAATTAGAAACTCAAAAACCGAAATGGGAAAGGGTCAAAAAATGAAAATTATAGGATTTTGGACCAAACTTAACCAAAATTTGTATACATAATTTGTGAACCCCTAGAGAACTAGAAATGCAAACATTAACTATGTCCAGGGGGCGAGAATAGGATTCGTGGGGGTGTCCAAGAGGCAAAGCTTTACTGTTTTCCAAGTTGTCAAGATTTCGGAGGACTTTATTTATAAATTTAACCGAGTATAATCTAATCTCTGCTGATTTTTACTCAAGTAAACAACACTTCTTTTAAATTTTAGATATATTATAGCTATAATTAATTTCTCAAGGGAGATTGTATTACCATACTAAATCCGAGCTAGTATCGATAATTTTTATTACATGTCAGAAGGGTTCTAATATGTAAATGTAATAAAAATTATCCAGGACAGAATTTAATATAATATATTTTAAGTCTGCTACAATCGGCACTTTGACTTTTATATGCAATTCTTAATATTGAAAGAAGACACCATCTTTGAATATTAGATTAATAATTTTGATGTTTGCATTTGAATAATTTTGCTTGAAACTCTTTTTTTTAGGGTAAAAGTAGAACGGATCCTATTGTATATTATTCACCGTCATGTCTGTCTGTTTGTCCTTCTGTCCGTATGTCAAGTAAGGATTATCAAATAATAATTTTAATCGGAGTATTATATAAGAAGGGAGTAAAAAAATAATTCAGAGAGTCAAAAATAATTCTATAGGTATCTTTTTTCAAATTTCAAAAAATTAAAAAAAAAAAAAAAAAAACTTAAATTTTTGAGTAGATATTGATGAGGCAGCCCAAAAAAAGAAGATAATTTATACTATCTTTTTATTCATAAACCGACGTTTCGGAGGCTATTCCTTCCTTCTTCAAGGTTTTGAAAAGTCAGTGAAGGAAATCCAATGCGACATTCCCTCAGTCTCCTCTTTCAATGGCAGTAACAATAATATATTGTATTTAATCCTCAGCAGAATTATAATGTGGTCTACAGGCATAATTCTGCTGAGGTTGAAATACAATTTATTATTGTTACTGTCACTGAAAGAGGAGACAAGGGAATGACGCATTGGATTTCCTTCACTGACTTTTCAAAACCCTGAAGAAGGAGGGAATAGCCCCTGAAACGTCGGTTTACGAATAAAAAGATAGTATAAATTATCTTCTTTTTTTGGACTGCCTCATCAATATCCACTCAATTTCACTTATCAGTCCGTCTCCAAAAATTACTCCAATCTTTAAATCTTTATTTACTGTGTTGC
Source organism: Forficula auricularia (assembly GCA_024734495.1). Taxonomy (NCBI): domain Eukaryota; kingdom Metazoa; phylum Arthropoda; class Insecta; order Dermaptera; family Forficulidae; genus Forficula; species Forficula auricularia. The sequence goes on along the minus strand of JALMQS010000161.1, from coordinate 1,685,407 downwards.
TCTTCTATACTACTATCTATATATACGTAATTAATACACATGGCTTAACTTAATTCACTCTTCTAATTGGTTGATTTTTGCACCAAAAACACAATCGAATAAATAAATCAAAAGGCATAAAACATGTTAAAAGAGACAAGTTTGACAAAAGTAGTTTATCTACTCCTACTCCTTTATTATAATATTTTTTTAACCGACTTCAAAAAAGGAGGAGGTTCTCTATTCGACTGATTTTTTTTTTGTGTCTATGTTACCTCATATCTCCGCCAATTGTGAACCGATTTTGAAATTTTTTTTTGCATTGCGTTCAGTCTAGCTTCCGATTGGTCCCGTTTTTTTTTTTTTTTTTTTTATTGGTATTAGACCTTTTTTGTTAGGTTTGGTCAAGCCTAACTTCTTTGTTTATGAACTGATTTCGATGATTCTTTGTTTATTGGCAAGAGGGTGTCTTAGGGATAATGCCATATTAATTTAGTCAAGTTCTGATGATATCATCACTATTAATAACATCACTAAAAAGAGAAAAATAAAAATAATTTTTAAGAAAAAATAAAACCGACTTCAAAAAAATTAAATGCAACAAATAAAATACACTAAAATGTATAAAATAATTATTATCTTATTTAGTTACAACTAAACTACAAAATATTAACATGAGATTACTTTTTGAAGTCGGGGCCAAACAAACTATACCTATAACTGGGCGTACCCGCAAAACGTACTATCCGTCGAGTGCGATTCATAAAATGTATATGTTTGGCACCGACTTCAAAAAGTAATTTCATGTTAATATTTCGTCGTTGAGTTGTAACTAAATAAGATAATAATTATTTTATACCTTTTAGTGTATTTTATTTGTTGCATTTAATTTTTTTGAAGTCGGTTTTATTTTTTTCTTAAAAATTATTATTTTTTTTAAAAAGGTAGAAATTTAAAAATGAATAACATCGCGAAAGTTACTAAATTACTTTGCGAATCCGCCCTCTCATCCATGACATTTGGCATTATTTTCTACCATGGTTATTCAGCGTCACCTTCATCGACATTTGCCAATATGAAATCCAACAAGAATTTTAATATAGAGAAAGTGAATGAATGAATTGACAGTATTGCTTTATTATTACCCAGGTGGTTTAATAAGCTCCACTGTTCCAGGAAGATTTCGCATTCGCTTCTCCAATGACCTGGCCAATCTTGTCTTTTTATGTCTTCGCAAACCGCATTAAATTATTTATATTCAACACTCGAGAGCTCGCTTACAAAATAAATAATCATCCACTTATACTGTTTATATCAATTTAAGGGTTTCAGTAGACGTTTATTAAGTTAAATTAAAAATCGGATGTTAATTAAGTAAATCACGAGATTTAATCATACATCTGTTCTAATTCAAATATAGGCTCTATGTGATATACGTGTATTAATAGAAATCGTGTATGATGAGATTTTTTCAGACCTTAGCTTTTAATTTGAATCAAAAAGGGGGAAATTTTTAATTGGACTTCATTTATGTATTATTTTATTTTGAAGTTGGTTCGAGGTGAAACATTTAATAAAATTAAAATTAGATTGCTAGGTAGGTTTGATAAATAAAAAAAATAGTTCTCATGAGCAAGAGTTCGATATATTTCAGGAGACGAGCCAATTTTCAGTTTACAATGACCGAGACAATAAATGGTAAACTTCTGAAGATAGGCTCATCGCCCGAAATATATATTGACGCTTAATAAGCAATATTTCTTTTATTTAATGAAACATACCTACTAATTTGATTAAATAGTGTTATATAGAAAATTTTCAAATAACAATAACTCAAAACAAGGTTTTTGAACATTTGGCATAAAGGTGACAATAAGTTCTCAGTAACAACTTTATATTTTCTAGTCTAATTGAGGGGCATAATTTTGTTTATCATTCTCAAAAAATACTGAAAATCTTTTGATAAAATATTAATTGAAAACAGGGATTTAATATTTACAAAAAGGAGAAAATGAGAATGAGAGAGAGAGGTACCAATCGATTTGATTGGGGAATAATGGAATTTAAATAATTATCGGAAAAGAGGTTTTTTTATCTAATTAGATTTTTCCTCTTATTAAAAACAAGGACTAAAGATAAATAAGGACACTCGATGGTGGAGAAGCAATCTCCGGAATCGAAGCTAAAATACATGGTATACATTAATTAATGTAAAATAATTGGTTTAATAAAATTTATAAAAAAAAAAAAATATTTATATTAAGAGAGGAAAAGTGAAGGATGGAGGAGAATTGGTAGGTGAAACCAATCGACTTGATTGGGGAATAATGGAATTGAAATAATTATCGGAAAAGAGGTTTTTTTATCTAATTAGATTTTTCCTCTTATTAAAAACAAGGACTAAAGATGAATAAGGACACTCGATGGTGGAGAAGTAATCTCCGGAATCGAAGCAAAAAATACAATGTATACATTAATTAATGTAAAATAATTGGTTTAATAAAATTTATAAATTATATTTATATTAAGAGAAAAACAATTTACATTTTAATATATTATTTTGGCAATAAGTTATAATACAAATGAAAAAATAATAGAATTAAAAAATAAATAGTATGCAACCATTTTCAAAAGAAAAATACTCAAGATCTTTGAGACATTAATTATATTTAGAACAATGCAGAATTTAGAAAAAATCAAGAATGCTGGTTAAGAAATCTAATTCATCTCAATATATTATAGCAACTAAATATGAAATTAGTTCATTTTTGCCCTAGTAATAATTCAAATGTTTAAATTAGAGACAATATCGAATTATCTTCTAATTCGCCTGTTAAAAATAAATTGAGTTGATAATAAAAATTAAATGAAAGAAGGAAATTTATTGAATCCAATTCAGTTGAATGCGATCCTCTGAATTAAACAAATCCTTTGATTTTTTATGCAACAGCTGCTCAACAGGTGATTCCCATCAAGGATAGCATATTTATCCATGCCCTTTCAATCTAAAATATAATTATCATTATAATATTAGATCATTTTTGCTTTGGGAGTGGAATTAGAATAGTCAGGACATATGAATAGTTTTTATGGGATAGTTAAAGAATCGACCCTGAGGAGTAATCTGGAACTGATAGATAAATTTTATTCTATAGCATGATATTAATTATATTCCTTTATTTCTGCTAAAAGTTATTACTTGATACTTTTGATCTAATAACTACAATACAGTGAATAGAAGATAATAATACATTTCAAAACCCATAAAATTTATGTTGTGTAAAAAATTAGAGGTGAAAATATCGTTTTAAGACTTGGTAAGCGAATATTAATAATTGGCAACTTTTTTATCTCCCAAAGATGGGAGCTAGAATATGCGACTTAACGCAGTTTATTAATACAAACATGAGTGATAATTGCATTTTTTGTGATTTTCAGGGGTTTTTTTGAACCGGGAGATCTGAAGCTAGAAAAGCCTATCTAAAAAAATTTTGATTTGAAATTACACAGATACTGGCTCTATAACAAACTTTCTACATATTTCCGTTATTTGTGAGTATTAGAATTCGCATAGAAAATAAAAAATCGTGAATGATGATGATTTGTCTACGTTTCTGACATTTCTAAAAAATAAATAATAAATTCGAGTGGATTCAGTAATGCTTCTTCTGCATCCAGTACGAACCGATTAAAATCAAATTGGAAGCTGTATTTCACTATTCATAATTTAGTTTCATTTGTTTTTAACACTTTCTTAAATTTTTTATACACTCTTATCCATTATCTTAGTATAACATTTAAACACTAAGAAATTTATTTATATTGGTCACACAAGAATACTCGAATTAAATGTTTAATAACAATTATTTTTTTAATTTCGAGCTCGTAGTCCAATGGTTCTCAACCGGTGGTACGCGTACCTCTTTGGAGTACGCGAAAATCCGTAAAGGGTACGCGCTTAATGAGCCAAACATTGATGAACTTTTGTAAACAAAAACAAGCCCAGCGCAGCGTTTCTTACTAATTATTTTCTGAGACTTTTTTAATTTTATGTCTGATTAATAAAACGTCCATTAAAATTAATTTTCTTGTTTTTAATTTAAATTACTTATTAGTAATTAAACTTTAACAGTCTAACAGTTAAACTTAAGCTAATATTCTTTTTAGGGCCGGTTGTATGTCGCAAAGTAAATGCTTTTTACCACTAACAAACGGTAGATGGTAAATGGAGCCACTGGGATGACCAATCAGATGACAGGCACTGAAAATGCCCTCCGGTTGAGAACCATTGGACTACAGAGCTCGAAATTAAAAAATGAATTGTTATCTCCTTCCAGTCCCTCCATTTACCATCTACTGTTTGTTAGTGGTAAATGACGGCTTTTGCGACATACAACCGCCTGCAGAGTGCCATGCCCGAAACGGGTGTCGGCGCTTCTCGACATATACCTATGCTGAGTGTGTTTAGTTGTTTTACAGAGATATACGGGACCTACTTTTTAACGGCGGTTCCGAACGGCTAGTTTGGAGAGCTTGACTAGGCAATTATACTCTTGGTAGGTTGCCATTGCTTTCCAAGAGGAGGCGACTGCAAATATCGGTCGAGACTCAGTCTCAAACCAGCATACTTCAGGTCACCGGCCCGACACTCTAACCACTGACCCATAGTCGCCTCTTAAACTAATATAACACATTTTAACAAAACTAAAGTGTTTTTGTTGGGGGTACGCATAGTTAATGATATACACAAAAAGGGGTACGTGGATTGAAAAAGGTTGAGCCAACCGATTAGGAGTATTCATAAAATGATAATGGAATACTGGCCAACAGATGTTAATTTGTAAAAAAGATAACCTATTTATACCTAATTGTATGTAATTTATTTATTTATTTATTAATGTACATAGGTCTAATATATACTCTCATGGTGTACACATCTGTTTGTAATTTGATCAAATATGGTAACTATACAGTGAGTGGAAGAAGTAATATTAAAATAAACTTCTTAGAAAAATATTCTGAAATGCAATTACTGTAAAGGACGAGTAGGGGAGGATTAGGGATGATGCTAATCAATAGTATCCGATCGATATATCCTCATAGATGCCCTTTTAACGAGTGGTAACGGGATCAGTGAAAAGGGGGTAACATGCACATTCCTGACGCCCTGTTTGCATACATTTGCAAAAAGCGACTAGCAACCCCTAAAATATTACACTTGGAGTATTTTCGACCATCTCTCGAATGACAGTTCCAGTTGGTTCGATGCTGTTTCTTTTTTTACTTTTTTTTCTCGTTGCAGTCCCCCAAAGCAACCCTACATTGAAGTTTTTATTATTTATTTTTATCCCTCTATATAGGTACAGTTACCTACTATCTCTAGTAAAATAAGCTAAATTTGAGGATTTATACATATTTTCTCTTTTTTGCTTTTGATATTAATACAATCATAACTACAGTAATAGTTTGTGGCAGAATAGTAAGAATTAAAAAATTAAAATCCCAGGATATTTTGAGTACTAAATTTGGAAAAATATTAAAAAAAAAATAATAATAACAATTAAAAAATTGAGGATTATAATGCAATCTAAGAATAAATTAATTGATTTTTTTTTAAAGAATTTGGTGTTGGTACTTGGTGAAACATTTTTTAAATTATTGGATAAAAAATACTTTACATTAAGATATAAAAATAAAACGAATTTATTTTTGGAGAGACTTTAATCTCGATATATATATTTCGGGTGGCTAACCCATCTTCAGAAGCAACAGAAAGAAACTTTACTGGAAAACAGATGTTAATTTCTGAAAAAGATAATCTATTTAGAAATAATTCTGTTATTTATTTATTTATTAATGTACATAGGTCTAATATATACTCTCATGGTAAACACATCTGTTGGAAAGTAACTTTTTGTTGCTCCTGAAGATGGGTTAGCCACCCGAATATATATATATCGAGATTAAAGTCTCTCCAAAAATAAATTCGTTTTATTTTTATATCTTAATGTGAAACCTACCAAGTATTTTTTATCCAATAATATAAATTAATTGGAAAGTTTTCTTTTGAAACTTTTAAACCGACGATTCGGAGAACATTCTTCAAGCTTCAAAGAGTCAATGAATGAAGCATGTAATAATTTTTCTTCTTGTCTTCTTTTTCAGTGGTCGTTTGTGTTAAAAAATATTTTTTTTTGTCTTACCATCAGCACCAGAGCAGTGAAAAAGGAGATAAGAAGACAAATTATAACATGGTCCCTTCATAGACCCTGAAGAAGGAGTGAAGATCCTTCGAAACGTCGGTTCAAAAGTTGTAAAAATAAAACTTTTTCAATAAGTATTCTTTTAATGGGAATCATCTTAGTAATTACCCTTGAACTGTGTTCCCTTCAACCCTCAGTTTTATTAGTCTATCAGTCCATCTCCGAAGAAAAACATCTAAAATATTAAATTTAAATTAAAATAAACATTTGTTTTTGATTAAAGGAAACAATAAAAGAGGGTGTCTTCTGCTGGAAAATATTTTTTTAATTTAACATATTTATAACGAGACTAGAGTTATATGAAAGACTTTCACACATCAATTCCTGTGAGTCAATTGTAATAGACTAATGAAGAGGGCAAAGCCCTCGAAACTATGGTCTCGTTATAAATAAATTAAAAAAATTATTTTTCCAGCAGAAGACACACCCTTTTATTGTCTCCTTTAATTTATAAAAATTCTTCTACTCTTGGCAAAAAATAAACTTTCAATTTAATTTTACTTCTTCAGTGATAGTCTGAGAACTTTTAGGTCCAAGCTCTCTAGCATATTATAGTGTGGGTAAATCAAATCTTAATTAATTGGCGTTAATTGTGTTTTTTTGCCATGGTTGATCTAAATGATTTAAATTTATATTTATGTTCTGATATTATGATTTAAATTTATATAATTTATTTTAAGTTTACTTTGTTTTTATATTTATATTTAATTATATTAGATTTATGTTGTGTTCTGAATTTATATTTTAAATTTATATAAATTGTACTAAGTTTATTTATTGTTTTTTGTATTTATATCTACTTATATTAGATTTATAATCTTGTTCTGAATTTATATTTCAAATTTATATAATTTGTATTAAGTCTATTTATGTTTTTTTTTTATTATACCTTTATCATTGGACTTTGTTTTATAATTATAATATGTTTATGTTATCATCTATCTTTTCCTATTGTCTTTGTCATTTATACTTTATTTTTATATTATTTTTTCTCATACTTTACTATTTATACATGTACTTGTGATTTGTGAAAAAGGGTGTGACTGCCCGTTAATAAATAAATTAAATAAATAAATAAATAAATTTGGAATTTAAAACGCTATAATTTACGGACAGCTTACCAAGACTTGTAAAAGATTCTAAAATTGGGCTTTATATCTTTTAATATTTCTATTTTCAGTTAATCAAGTCCGATTTACACCCACGTGGCACTCCCTGTTCGAATTTTTCACTTCCCTTATTCATGTATGTGCGATGTCTAAATTTGTGATTTTTCAAAAAAAAGGAGCACCTGGTGATTTTCACCCTACTTGAAAATGGATGGAAAATATTATTTTAGTCCGTTGCGACGTCAATCTCCCAAGGGGTGTTGAAAAACGTCGACTCTGTAGCCCCGAGTCATTTCGGGAGAGAGAGAGAGAGAGAGAGTCTTCTCAAAAATACAAGTGAGCGCTATAAACGATCTACACCACGAGATGTCACTCCAATGAACTCAATGAAAAAATACCATTCAATGTAAATTTTCGGAAACGAATATTCAATTTTCGATTTCTTTTTTTGAATCATCTTTTTTTAGAACATTTTATTTACTTTTCAATTGGTTATTAGGATAATTTACAAGATACATATTTTAATAAACATACAATTTATATATAAAAAATTAAGGTTTTGTCTGTACATTGGTCCAAATCACGCCAAATTTTGGTTGCACACGTTTCAAGCAAAGTTATGAACGAAAACATCTTCAACAAAATTCCTGTCTGTCTGTCCGCGGAATTTCCTTATTGCTTGGCATAATAACGGCTGGAGATATTGTTATGAAATTTTGTATTTGGATCAGATGTCTTATAACTTAAAACCTAAGCTATAGAATATTTTAATATTTTGACCCCAAAAGGGGGTTTTGGGGGGTCAATAATAGAAATTATAAAATAACACATATATACTATTAACTCTACAGCAAATTCTGTTAGAAGCAAAGTTGTAAAGGATATGATTTCTGCAAAGTTTTGTTTAAAAAAATCCCCAAAAACCCAACCAAAAAAGGGAAAGGGTCAAAAAATGAAAATTCTACCCCTTCAACCAAAGTCAGCTAAAATTTGTATATATAATCTGTACTAGAAATGCAAAAAGTAACCAACCAAAATGGGGGAGTGGAGTTCAAAAAATTAAAATTCCAAGCAATTGGACAAAACTCAACCAAAATTTGTATACACAATCTGCTGATCCCTAAGGAACTAGAAACTCAACAACCAACCAACCAAAATTGGTGGACCTCCACCCATTAAAAAGTATTACCTACATATGTCAATAGAAAAAGAATTAAACCTCCTCAGGGGCTGGTAGGGTTCGGAGGTTGATCAGAGTTGCGAGGGAAGAGGATATAGTCTAGAGGTCATTTATAGGGTTGGTGAAATGGAAGGGGATTCAAGGCAGGGGGACGGACCCAGGGGATTCGGTCGTTGGCTAGCAAAAGGCCCGCCGAAGGTGGCCTTCGCAGCTAATATTTAATAAGATTTTCTACATTACGATTCGTATTTAAAAACATACGTTTTAGTGTAATTTTTACTTTACCTAACTGAATATGACCAATTATATTATAATCGAGCAAGAAAAAAGTGATATTTTTAATTTTTTTTTTTTTTAATATCTCAAAAATGATTTCCTCTATTATGATAAAAAAGTAAATGAGAAATCACGGTCTTAATGACTTCAAAAAGCATTTTATAGTGGATATTAAACAAAATTTTATTTTAATTGATATTAATTATTTTGTCAAAATGTTTCCTAATTTTGTTGAAAAATGACGGGAACGTGTGGAAAATCATTTTAAAAAATATTTTTTTCTGTTTGAGTATCTTTCTGTGTGTTTTGATTCAAATACCTATGATAACATAAGAATGAAAATTCGTAGAAAGTTCGTTCTTGTGGTAAAATGTTTATATTAATATTTCCAAAGCGGAGAGAATGCAAAATTATTCAAAAAATAATTTTATGAGATTGTAATCCTTTTCTATAGTAATAAAATAATAACCAATCAAACAGATGTATTTTGAATTACCATTTAATAAATTGTAGGCAGCTATACAAAAATAAATATATTGATAATTTTACTTATGGAAAGTGGTGTAGGTTTTAGGTGAAACATGATGTTATTTAATAGAGTAAAGGGTGTGTAGTTTCACAGTGAATGAAATAAAAACTCAAACAGGTTTATACAAACCTCTTTGAGTTTTATTTCATTCACTGTAAATCACACCCTTTACTCTATTAAATATTGATAATTGTCATAATTGATGTCTCAAGGGTCTTAGTAACAAGCCCGGCAAACGGTTTAGTACTCGGGTTCAATTCCTGGGGAAGAAGCCTGATATGCAATGTAAAAATATTATACTAAAATCTTAAATTTTTGACTTTAATTAGATTCTTGATATAGGTATTTGTTTTAATCATGAGTTCTATTTTTTCAAAAATACATATAATTTTTCAAAAAAAGATTTGGGTTGATTATTTTAATAAATATATTGTTTTTTGAAAAAATTTTCGTTTAGGAGAATAAACGGTAGGAGTTTGACTGAAACATGGAAAAAGCATTCACTAAATAATACTTATACGATAAAGGAAATGGTGTCAAAAACTATTAATTCACCGAAACTGCAAACAATGTACCGTAATTTCACTTTTTCTCCTAATTTATTTTTGAAAAAATCTTCTTTCTTAAAATTTGATTCTTTAAAAAGTAATAATAATACTTTTTTATTTATGCAAAAATTTTTACTTTAATAATTTTGATCAAAATAAGATATTTTTGAAAGTCGCATAGAACTCGTATCGTTTATTTTTTCATTATTTTAGCCTTTATTAAAATAACGGTTGAGAAAATGGGTGATGCAGAAGGGGTATGAGGGGGGTCTGCGGGGGACGAAAGGAGTGGATGTGTTTGCTAATTAATTTTAATCTTTAGTATTCTCAAAGTTCATTATATCAAATAAATTGCATCACGATAAATATATAAGAAATAATCGGCTTTTATTTTTTTAATAAGACAAGATAATGGCCTCTATACTATAGGAATATATAAAAAATTAAAAAAAAGCATAATAAGTGACGTTAATTATAAATTTTCATTAATGTTGAAGGGAAAAAACGCTTTGGGATCTTGTTACTTAACGTGTTTTCAATTCTCTCAACTCTACTTAATTTGCTATGCCTTGTTGTAAACGTTGAACAAAAGGCAGGTAGACATTATCTTATATTATGTTAAGTTTTTGGAATTATTTTAATTAAATAAAAAAATAAAAATAACGAGAAATTGGATTGAAAATGTATGTGTACCTAAGCATGTTAAAAATCGAGAGAATGGATAATATTTATTAAAAGAGAAGTTGTATGTGATTTACTGAAAGTGATATTGTAATGAAAATCAAAACAGATTGTCAACTACTGAATTCGAATTGTTACAAATGATTTTTTATTATGTCAGAAGTGTTGTTTTACCCTTTGGGAATTGAACGCGAATGTCCAAAAATGCACTCCGAGGACGAATTTACACTGACATCTAAGGAGTGGAAACAACTCTTCTGACTTCATAAAAATAATTCATAAGACTTCAGATTTAGTAGTTGACCATTTCTGTTGATTTCAGTTGAAAGTCTTAATATAGTAGTATTTGTTATATCGATTGTTATTTCAAGGATTTATCATAAAGAATGAGGGAGACATTTATTTAAATAAATAGGTGTAAAATGTATGACGCAAAATGAGGATTGAGAAAGTTTTATTGATACTTCCCAGAAACTAAAACGATACTTATTACTTACTACTGAAGAAGAATGAATTTATTATACATTCATAAATAAAGATAATTTCTCGAAATTTTTCATTTTGTGACAAATAATACTTTAAGTTTGAAGAACATAAACTACAAGTAACGAACTAACATTAGCTTTGTAAAAAAATTTATTTAGTAGTAAAATAAACTATGGAAATAATTAAAATAAAAGCTTAAATAGCTTACGGAAATAATGATAGATACAACAACAATATTAAGTAAAGGAGAAAATGAGTATCTCTTTTTGAAAATAAGATGAAATTTTTTCAAAAATACAATTCGAGGTTACAAAAGAATTATTTATGAAAAGAATTTAGTTTTTAAGGTCTCAATTTCTTTGATATTAGTTGAAATATTGTTATATTGAATTACTAGAGGGATCGTCCCCCCAGGAGTTGAACCAAAGTGAAGTTTTTGCTACATTTTAATATATTGCATGTCAGAGGTGTTTTGACCTGAGGATCGAACTAACATGCCCGAACAGTGTGTTAGTAGCTGGGTTCAACTCCAGGGGGGACGGTCCCTCTGATAATGCAATATAAAAATATTTCAACTAATATCAATTAAGACATTAAAAACTAAATTCTTTTCATCAATATTAAGTAAGTTTAGCTGAGAAAATAATGATAAACATAACAATTGTATTAAAATAAGTATAATAAACTATGGATAAAGGATATAATTATATAACAAAAGTATATCTCCTAAAATTATCTTAAAGTCTTAGTCGAAGTTAGATCCGCATTTTTTTCCGACTCCACTACATTGTACGATCATTTTTTATATTCCACTTTTTTAGGGCTATATTTAATTCGGAAAATAATAAAAATAAAGCTTGTATATAAATACCTATTTAATTTGTTAGTACGGATATCAAATCGAGAATTAAATTTATAATTTGCCATAACGTAATATAATAAGAACATTTGGTATTGTATAAGCTTTATTATATTATTTCACTAATTAATTACCGTATCTTGAATCTGGCATGTAATTTAACTTTCGGTTGGTTGTCACGTGTCATTGCCAGCTCGGTTATTAATTTAATAACACGAACTGCAATCCTCCTCGATGCTTGCCACGAAGGAGGCGGAATGTCCGATGACCTCATCCAGGTTTTCAATTAATCCATCAAATCAAATACATTCTGGATAAACCCCATGAGTCGCCAATATAGGGAGCGAAAGGGCTTGTTTATTAAAAATGAGAACGAACGCAACGCAACTCTTGGCCATCCATTCTCGAGAGTAAATATGGCCCCGCATTTATTAGCTGCTCTAATGAACAAATTCCTTTCGATTCATTCTATTAGGTACTGATATTAAAAATGGGTGTTTATTGTACGAGCATGGCAAAGTTTTGAAAAATATTTCTTTTGCTATATAATATTACTAGAATTGTTTTTATCAGTAGTTTTTGATAGTTTGTGAATATATCATTTGGAATAAATCATTCCAAAAAGTCAATATTTTGGTTAGAACGTTGGAGTCATAATTATGAAATCTTGAATTTAGAGCTTAGGGGCCTTAAGACGTTCGAAGCCCCCATGGTACGAGAAAGTTTTGTAAAACTGTTACGTGCTAAAATTCAACCTAAATGAATACTACAATTTGTGACTTTGATTGAGACCAAGGGTTCCGTAGTGTTTACCTGATGATCCCTTGAAGACACGCTTGCCGCGAGACCGATCCAAAACTTCATCTGCTTCGGGGAAATGCCTTGCGCCTTTTTTTCGCGATACCCTTAACTAATGTGTCAATTCAGTTGTCTAAATATCAAGGGCTTCCATTATAGCTATTAAATGACCGGACTGTGTTTAGAAACGTTAAAGACTATATTGGAAGTAGAAGTGAAATTTCTCCAATACTTGTGAGGAATTTTGTAACAATATATCACAAAATGATGAATTATTGAAAAAATTTCATATTTCATCGGAAAAATATATCTTTATATCTTTATTTGTTATGTTGATGTTTTAATTTTATGTATGACTGCTTTTATTCCATTATGGTTTACAATATATACCTGTATGATAATAAAATAATTATATACATACAGATTCATGTCCCACATTCCATTGTAAAACATCTGGTCACTTTAGGTTAGAGAGATGATATGGGACAAGGGAAGGGGGTGCTAAGGAAACGTAACGTTAGTACTTTAATTTTTATTATTAACTTCTCAGCAACAAATTGTTTGTATATTATGGGGTCTAGCTTTTGTGACATTATATTTGATAGGGGTCTCAGAAAATTTTGAGTACTTACATATTTTATGAAAGGTCCCTTACACCGAAAATGTGAGGGGCCAGAGATATTTTTTAAATTATTTTTATTCGAGTATATGATTAAAAATCTCAAAGGTTTTTTCTACTGAAATAGACTTGTTATGGATAATTTTTATTACATCTTCGAAGGGCACATTGCCTCCACCTCGACGAATCCAGATTTTTTGGCACTTTATTTTTTGATTTCTGACATAAACTACAATTTATCCACAACAAATAAAATTCATAGGAAGAAATCCTTCAGAGAAATCTTAAATGTAGTCCACTTGGCAATTTAAATGCTTTACCCAAGTAATCCTTAATTTTTCAAAGTTTCTCAAAAAAGGCTCTAACGATTATGGCAAAAAATTGTGTAAGCACAACAAAATGACCTTACATGTTGGGGAAATTTGTTCTTTTTAAAATTTGGTCGTTACCTCTACTACTAAAGAAGTTTCCTCTTTTACAAATTATTCTAAAAATAAAAATTCAACTCATAACGCAAAAATTTTCTGAATAAAAAAAAATTGTCATTTGATTTGTTTTTTATGTCTTTGATAAATAATCCTTCTTTTTTTGTATAAAGATTATATAATAGAAATGTGTTTTTTATTTGAATGGAAGCTGAGCGCTGATCATATTATAATAATTTCAAATATTAGCAGGACAGTATGTCTTTAGTGGAATGAATAGAATACCAGAGCATTTTTATCCCTTGGGGTAGGGTTCCTCTCCCTTCTGTCGGTCGTTCGTCGTGGTGCAGACTCTACCCCCGAAATCCCCTCTTCTTCGATGTTTATGCATGAAGTCAGCCAGAGAACGAACGACTAGGGGATGTTCAGGGGGGATGAAGTGGTTCGGGGGTGGTTCGGTTGAAGCACGACTTAACATTCACAAGTGTGCGATAAAGCGACAGATTGATAAAATATTTCCAACAATTCGGTTGCAGAAAAAAAGAATTAAGAATATAAAAAGGTAGAGTTATGAATGTTATTTTTTTATTATTGGAGTTACGAGGCAATGATTGAAGTTTAAAAAATTATTTACAAATAAAAATAAAACGAAACTAGTGTATTTTTCGACTAAAAGAGAGAATATAAAAAACAAATGTTGATATTAGTAGCTTTAAAAAATTACTATCAAAAATCAAGAGAGATGGTCTACTACTAGATCCGAAATGTTAGGGATTATTATTTTTTATTACCTAAGTCAGAATGGTTGTTTCAGCGATTCAGGAATCGAACCCGAATGCTACGTGCTATATCAATGTCAGATGTGATCCACCTTGGAGGTCAAACCAAGTGCCCAGTGCACTCTTTTGGCATTCGGATTCGATTCCTCAAAGATGAGGAATCAACCCTAAAGAAATAATCCATAACATCTCTGATCTAGTAGTAGACATCTCCTTGAATTTCTAAAATACATAAGAGAGAGAAACATTTTTCATTGATTGATTAATATTTATTAAAAAATCGAATATTATTGAATAAGTAGCTCAGTTTGATTAATATTTTACCTTTGTAGAAAAGTTGTAGTTATGTAAGATAAAGACAGTGACGTAAATAACGCCCCCGCAGGATGTTCAACCCTGCAGGGCCTCGGAGCAAAAGAAATATTTTAAAATATAGGGGTTTTGGGGTGGAAGGTACCCAAGGTGTTAGTGAGGGGAGGGAGGACTTTAGTTACGTCAATGGGAAGGGTACAAAAATAGATTTTTTAAAGATATTTTAACGTAATTGTATTTTTAAACTCTATATTAAATATTAGTAGAAATTAAATTTTATTTTCCTTTCAAAATCGAAAAATTACTCATAAGGGGACCCTTTGTAAAATGTTCTCCCTTCAGAAAGGGTTCAAAAAAATACTTTGTTTCAAAATATAGTGTTTTGGAGAAGGGGAGCACCCAAGGTTTACGCCACTGGATATACTATAGATAACAAATAATGAATTTATATATAATAATAATGTTAATTGAAATTAATGGAAGGCAGCCCAGGGGTAGTAAGGAAAGAAAAATTAGCGTATATCCACATAAGGTATAATTTATTGGATTCCTTCCTTCTTTCCTTTCAAACCGACGTTTCGGAGGATTCTTCCCTCCCAGAAGAATCCTCGGAAACGTCGGTTTGAAGGAAAGGAGGAAGGAGTCCAATAAATTACACCTTATGTGGATATGTGATAATTTTTTCTTTTCTCACTACCCCTGGACTGCCTTTCATTATTAATTTCAATTAAAATTTCTACCAGTCCGTCTCCAGAGAAAATTTCGAGCAAATAAATAATGTTAATATAATAGAAATGTAATATATATTTAGAACGTAGGTACTGATCAAATTACAATATTTTATTTAAAAACTTAATATATCGTTTTCATACGACAATACTAAAAATAATTTATAAAAGTTATGGTTAACTTCATGAAATGTGTTAAACATACTACTCCATTAAATATTTATTCCGATTCTGAAAATGGCCACAAAAATGCCGAAATGTCGGCGTGTTAAGTATTAAATAAAAAAATTGACTGTACTTATATTCAATAGTTTTTAAGGAATTTGGTGTTGGTACTTGGTGAAACATTTTTTAAAATTATTGGATAAAAATACTTGGTAGGTTTTCACATTAAGATATAAAAAATAAAACGAATTTATTTTTGGAGAATCTTTAATCTCGATATATATTTCGAGATTAAAGATTCTCCAGAAATAAAGAAACGAAAGTTTCTCCTGAAGATGGGTTAGTCACCCGAAATATATATATCGAGATTAAAAGATTCTCCAAAAATAAATTCGTTTTATTTTTTTATATCTTAATGTGAAACCTACCAAGTATTTTTATCCAATAATTTTAAGTACTTATATTCTTTCGTGAAAAAAACTCTATTCAAAAATATTTTTATAAAAATTATATCAATTTTTAAGTAATCCTCCGATATCCTTTAACCTGGTCTTTATTAATCTAAATAATTCCTTGATTAGGAATATTCCCCCACGATATTTTCTTTTACTCATTACATTACCCGACGCCGATGACTTATTTATTATTGGTTTCCACGGGGAACAAGGTCTATAAAAACGTGTAATCAAAAGGGATTAACTTATTGGAAATTATTAAGACATAAAATCTTTAAAATTCCCCCTCAATAATATTGTTCACCTTTTCTTTTCCCATTAATATCCATCATAAAATATTGAGTATACGGAGAAGAGAGGGAAAATTGAAGCAAGGGTGGGAGGAAAAACTTCTATTAAAAAGTATTTACTCGTTTATTTCAATGTCGTTCAAATAATATTTTATTTATTTTTACTTAAAAAAAGGAATCCTTTTTCCAATGGGAGAAACTCTCAAATGATTGCCTCTTAAAAGTCTTTTTTTTTTGTTTTCTACCATCAATATCACATCATGTTTAGTGTCAATTTTATTGTACGAATTTAATATCAAATTTAATTGAAATCCATTCCAGGGAAAGATCAATTATAGATTGGAAACATCAACACCAGGCGGATGAAAATAAAATGGCCGACAGGGGGCGCTTAAAATAAACTATTCAACCCTTAAAATACCATTAAATGAGAAAATTTATAACAAAATAATAATGTTGCAAATAAAATTATGATCTATATTCCGAGAAATGTTTGTCCCTTCAGACATTTGTTGTAATAAAATAATGTAATTAAATTATTTATTTCTATATTTATTAATTTATTGTATGTTTGCTACTCTTTCTTAGAAATGTCTGAAACTAAGAAAGGCTAGTTAAGAGAAGAGTTATTGGCTGGTTTCACTTCAAAACCTCCACAAGAAATGTATATACATTTCTATATTCTAATGTTATTTATTATGTCATAGTATAGAAAGAATAAATCAATAAATGATGGGTTGTCATAAAAACTACCATATAAAAATGTTATTGGAAGCATTAAAATTTAGATGCAAAATCCAAATAGAAAATAAAATATATATGGTGTTCTCGCACCACACGGATTTCGCCAGGCAAGAAATATAAGACAGCATTAAAATTAAAAATGCTTCTAAATAAGAATGGGAAAAATCAAATATAAAAAGATGTTCATTAATTTTTACAGATTTTTATAAGGAGGTCTTAGCACGCGAATAGAGCGTTAAAATTACGAATTAACAGCCTTCAAAGGATTTTTAAAAATTTATTTAATGGCGCCTAATTCGATGGGATGGGCGAATTTTTTATCAGCACATTTTATTTCTGTAATAGTATCTCACAATTGCTTTCTTTTAAATATGACACCTGGAATATAGGCTAGGTTATCAAAATCTAACATCGTGCCGAATTTCAAATAAATAGCTTTAATAGCTTAATAGTTACAGGCTCCATTCCAATCTTAATAATATCTAACCCTTCGATACAAAACGAACTTTTCAAGCTAGACACATGGAATTTGAGGTGTTTATTCCTTCTATGACCTTAGCTCATGTTGTGAAGTGATTTTCAAAAATTTCAATTCTAACGAGATGAAATGTGGGGTGGAATAGTTTTTACAGCATTCATTCGGTTAAGCCCAATGAGATAAGGATTTGATTTTTGCTCACAAAAATTACTCGTAACAAATTTTTATAAGAATAATTCGGGATCTAATCAACCCCCCTAAAAGGGCGAAGAAGGTGAATTAGCTATTTTTTTTTTTTGTATTTACTTATTTATTTACGCGAAAAATTTAAAGCTAAATAAATCTCTTCTTCGGGGGAAATTAATTTATTCAAAGTTGACCAATAAAGCTTGAAACCTCTTCATCTTTCATATAATTCTAAGTTATAGGTATTTTACTATTTCGCATTCTTTTAGTGAAAATTTATAAAAAAATATAAATCAAGATAAATACTTTCATTTACCAATAGTAAGTGGCCAGAAATAAGTTTAATTCTGTAGATTTGCCATTTGTATTTTATATTCGCACTTTATAATAACAACCATTTATAATTTTAATCAAATCGATTTAATCTGTATCAAATTTATTCTGTAATGTATCTCAATATCATCAAGTTTCTTGAGAAGCCTGGCCTTCCCAAAAATGTCAACTCAACCACTTCTCGGTCCAGAGCTGTATCTTCGTGCACAAATTATCGCATTCGATTGTATATATACCTATATAAAAATAGTAAACTAATCAAGATGGTTTTAAAAGAGTGCTCTAAAGAGAGAGTTATGGTGTTTATTCCACCAGGGCATTTTCCATCAGTTTTTCAGAAGCAGCATTATGACTGTACGGCTACATTTCCTTGAATCTCGTAGTAGTGTATATTTTTACGAGGCGGGGAGTCGACTGCCCACGCTCAACCCCTTTTAGTCGCTTCTTACGACAAGCAGGGGATACTGTGGACCAATTCTAGCCCCAGTCCACAGGGGGGGCCTATAAATTTAATCGATTGATGTTTTATATCTTCCTATTTCTAGAATATAAACCTACAAATGTGACGCTCAAATATAATTTAAACTATGCGTTTAACACCATTAAAAATAATTTAAATAATATTTTATGCGTAATTATCAAGTCCGGTCTAAAGCATGCGGTTTATTCAATATTTAAAGCGAAGAATTTCCCTCATATATTGAATATCTAATTGAGTTATTATTAATCTAACGCATATAGAATGTAATTATTTTTCGTTGGGTAGTTTCATTTATTTCAGTGGGCTTAGGACCTCATCTCGCTTTTTTTAGACTGGGGTGGGGGGTGGGGTTGGAGGAAGTAAAGAGTTTTAACGAGCGCTGAGACATTAGGGGAGCGTTTTAATTGCGCAGAAAACACAATTAGCGAAGAGAGAAAGGGAAAGGAAAGGAAAAGGGGGTTCAGGTACCCCATGGGGTTGGAGGATTCAACGGGGGAAAATCGATAAAGAAGGGCGCCAAACGCGGGGGTACACACTTTGGACCATCGAGTCGGAGCCACTCAAGCTTGAACTTCATAATACGAATAGTTGGGGGGGTTGCTTTTCCTTTTAAGTTACGTGGATGCTAAAAATATAACGTGTGTTTTTTAAAAGCTAAATTTTGGCTGTCTAAGGTTTTTAAAGTTCCACGGTTAATAGTAAATAATTTTGTCATATGCATTTGTTAAAATTTTAAAATTTATCACATAGGTTACTAAAAAAATTTCGAAAAAATTGATACATTTGTAGAAAAATTGAATTGGTAAACATATATTTTAATTCATTTTGAGAATTTCAATATGATGAAGAGATGAAGGGTTGTTTCAGAATAAAGGGATTTGATTAAATTTATAAATGGTTTTTATAAAGTGCGAATCTAATAAATACAAATCTACAGAACTAAACTTATTTCTGAACATTTACTTAAAAATAATGAAACTATTTATTTTAATTTATATCAAAATATATATTTTCACTAAAATAATAATAAGTCCTAAAATAAGTATAACTTAGTATTAGGTATATCAAAGAAAGATGAAATTGAAATAAATTTAAAGTCGAAAAGAATATGAGGGACTTTTTGAAGTATTGTAGTTTTTAAACAAGAAAAATGTTACATATTTATGTTACGCGTCGAAATGGTCACCTAAGCTCAAGGGCTAAGTAAGTTTTCTAACAAAATCCCGCTTTTGACATTAATAATAATCAATCCATATGAAATAATATGTTCATATACATATGTAATAAATAAAGGGGCTTTAAATGTATAAGATATAAGTAAATAAATAAATATATTTTAGTATTTATATAATTTACGTCATGTTTGGAAACATTCGAGTCTACAAACTAATACTGCAGTAATAGTTTCTTCTTGGGTGAATAAATAACTACGGAATTCAATATTTTTCAATATTTTCTTAATTAAAAAATAATTTAAATATTATAAGTACTTGGCCGAGGTGAAGGCTTTGGTATGTTCAAAGCAGATTATCCTAAAAGATCTCTAAAGTTAAACAGTATGTGGCGCATCTTGATCTGGGGCGGCTGACCAACTACAAAGACATTGTGTGTTGTTGATACTTTTAAGGTCTTCCCAATTCCAGCCGTGTTGTTTGCATTCCAGATGAATTGAGTGGTAAGACCTAAAGGAAGATCTGGAAATTTTTACCCTCTATCTTTGCTAAAATCGCAACGGCTATATGATTATATAGTGAGAGTGCCATCTATAGGATCCGATGGAATGAATTATTTTTAATTATTTCATACGGGTTGTTTTTTACCCCCTCGGGAATCGATCCCGAGTGCCAGTAACAGCTATCCAGGCCATTTGGCATTTGGCTACCTTGTGAGGTGCGAACCCCTCTAACATATTATGTAAATGCGTTAAATAGTCTCTTATGATTTTCTAAGAAAATTTAAATCTATTACTATCGACAACTTGAAATCTCTTATAGATTAATGGTTTTGTTCAATTTGAATCTAATATGACAGCGAAGAGTGTTAAGCGTCCGAAAATTGTGTGTTTCTTAAAAATGAGAGTTTACTGGGGACTATGAATTTAATTCTTTAGAACAAACGGTATGGTAGTACAGTGAAGTCCCTCAAATACGAAATCCCGTGAAATCCGAACGCAAAAAAGAGAAACTTATTTATTTAACAATTATGTATATATTCTACATTATTACCTTATTTTACATAATTAGTGGAAAAATTAACGAAGATGTACAGTTAGCATACCTAACAAAGTGTAAATGTCTCTACATACTTATGTCATCCAGGATTGAAAAAAGGTAAAAGTTGGTTATTGAAATTCTTTAGGTTAATTAATCACTTTGCAAAAACAATGAAATAATAATAGAAACCCACCAAGCATCACTTAATCTTTCACTTGATATCAGTTATCTTCAATTTGCGAAGCTGCTTTCGGCTAATCCGAACAAATTGAAATCAGAACAGGCTACAGCCCCAATTAGTTCGGATTTGAGGGGTTTCACTGTATCTATAATAAAAAGAAATAATTGAGATGATAGAAGATACCAAGGCTATCAGTCTAATTGTTCGGCTCCAATTTGCGCCCAGGTTGACTAAATCTTTGATATGATAGGTATGTTTGACTGCACAAGTACGAGTATATTCGACACAATATGAGCCTTGTACTCGTTTTGCGATTGGCAAAAATTTATTATAAAATTTTTTTCTAATTTGTGGAACTCTCCATTTGCAGGGAATAAAGCAAGCACTGCTGGTTATTTATCGCCTGCGCTTATCGATACTACTTTGTACCTTTTTGTCCCTAATCGCTAATCGACCCTTGGTTGTCCCCTTATCCCCTTGTCCCCTGTCCCAGTCTATTCCTTACACTTGAATCCCCCCCATCAGCCCCTTGCTCGATTTTCTATGCCTGAGGACGTTCACTCTGAACCACTTAAAACGAACAAATTAATGCTAATTAAAACAATCATTTTAGGATGGATAAAAAAATGTAATTCATAATATATTAACTTTCTATTTAACATATTAATTAAAAGATCCTATCTCCGTATTAGTAAATATTAAATAAAATTTTTAACTAATTTTTTTTTTTTTTTTTTTAATTAAGAATTATGCATTGCTCTTTTTTTTGAGTTTGTTTTTTTTAATCAGCTTGTCATTCATATTGAATTTAATCGGAAATCGTATCTGCGCGGATAACAATGGCGTCCAATCTGGTGCACTTAATGCGTTGCAATGGACCAATAATGAGGCATTAAAAAACACAATATTCAATTTACTAATAATAAGACATTTCATACATGTTTATTTATTTATTATCACAACGGAAGGATAGATGATGTGTTTATTTATTCATATTAATAACTATAATAATATTATTTTAATTATTTCTCTTTACATTAATAATATTTTAATTTATATTATATAATATATTTTTATTAGCGATTGTAAACACTCACTCTTTTATTTTATCTTTTTCACTCACATAAATGAAAAAGTTGTTGTGTGTTTGTAGGGACGTATATCAAAAATATATTGGTAGGTATACAAAGATATGTTAGAATTAAAAAAATCAATTTATATTCGAAATCATAATTTTTTATAATTTTCCGCCCACAGAACTTGTCTCACGCTTAACACTCCTATACTGTGACGTCACAGTATAAACTTGTTCAGGCTATGTTTAGTGATATCAAAACACACCAAACTACATTTCGTGATTTTTAGTTAAAAGCCAGACTTTTTTCTAAATAATTTGCTCTTATTTAAAAAATATGTGATGTGGCTATTGCATAACTTTCCCCCACCCTTTAAAAAACTATTTTTGCAATAATAGTTAGTTCCCTAAGGCCTTAAAGCTAACTTTGCAAAATTTAGTCCAATGCGGGCAAAGGGTTCAAAATTTTTAAAACCCTCCTACCTAATATGTTTGTCCAATTTCACCAAAATCTAATCAACTCTTTATATTAACATAAAATATCTAAGTATAAAATGGTTTAGATGCCTTCATTGATTTTTGAGCTTGAGCGTATAAAAAATTTGATACTTAACAAGAACTCAAAGACATTTTGGCAAAATAATTTATCAATGGTTATAAAGTTGATACAATTTGATGGCTGTATATGTATATAATTAAGTAATGGAGAGGGATTCAGCCAATGGGTAGCCTCTGCTGAATAAAAAACTCCCAATTATAGAAAACGTTTCGGCTTTAATTAAATAATGCCATCATCAGTTCCTAAGAGCTGAAAAAAGCGATAGAGCACACATGTAAAATTACAATAAAATTTTTTACAAAAAAAAAATCCAAACTTGTTAATTACAAAATTATATCTTACAGTATTAGCGACACAATTAATTTTATAAATAAATTGTCCGCAGGCAGAGTTGTTGTGGATTTTATCATAATATATACAAAATTATATGAATTACAAAATGGTACATAAATCTTGGTGTGCTCTCACTTGATATGGGCAACGTCTCAAGTGCAAATATAGCAAATTTCAATTTCATTCAATTAATAATAATAATGATTATGAGGACATTGATCTAATTAGGATCACTGACCCCTCACAAACATCTCTTAATTAAAAGATTTCTCAAAATAATTAACAAACATTAAGAATAACAAAAATTCGAATTCAAAATGACAATATATAAAAATAAAAATAAAAAATAATTTTTTTCCTTCTCTACCTTTTTTTACAATTCTTTCGCCCCTTTCTCAATGTTTATTATACCTGGGCATCAGTATTTGTCAATATTGACAAGTAAGCATTGCTGTTTGATGATGATGTCATCTTGATGAGATTGGGGAACAATTATAAGCGTATGCTGGCCGAAAAATGCTTTATTAAGACATATGGGCAAAGGGCTCTTAATTTTCAAACTGATTGCATTGGGCTTAGCAATGCTTACTTGTCAATATTGACAAATACTGATGCCCAGGTATAATAAACATTGAGAAAGGGGCGAAAGAATTGTAAAAAAGGTAGAGAAGGAAAAAATTTATTTTTTATTTTTATTTTTATATATTGTCATTTTGAATTCGAATTTTTGTTATTCTTAATGTTTGTTAATTATTTTGAGAAATCTTTTAATTAAGAGATGTTTGTGAGGGGTCAGTGATCCTAATTAGATCAATGTCCTCATAATTATTATTATTATTAATTGAATGAAATTGAAATTTGCTATATTTGTACTTGAGACGTTGCCCATATCAAGTGAGAGCACACCAAGATTTATGTACCATTTTGTAATTCATATAATTTTGTATATATTATGATAAAATCCACAACAATTCTGCCTGCGGACAATTTATTTATAAAATTAATTGTGTCGCTAATACTGTAAGATATAATTTTGTAATTAACAAGTTTGGATTTTTTTTGTAAAAAATTTTATTGTAATTTTACATGTGTGCTCTATCGCTTTTTTCAGCTCTTAGGAACTGATGATGGCATTATTTAATTGAGGCCGAAACGTTTTCTATAATTGGGAGTTTTTTATTCAGCAGAGGCTACCCATTGGCTGAATCCCTCTCCATTACTTAATTAAAATAATTTATCTCTTAAAATATAAATTTTTCGATATTTACTATACATGGCTATATTGTAGATTGAAATGTTGTTATAATCGAAATAGTTTCGGCCGTTTTTTGAGTAAATTTGAATTTATTTGAAAAAAATCAAAATTATGCAAAAAATATAATATTTATAGAAAAGCTAAACCGTCAGGTATGATTCTTTTTTGTGTAGAAATATATTATCAAATAATCTCTCTTTATATTATTATTATTATAACATTTTTCAAATAGAAATCGTTTGAATATTCCTTTGAATATTGTTCATTCAATCGAATATATTGAATATTTGTAAATTCACTGAATTCTTTGGCAATGGACAGTAATAGGTCATTGAGCACATTGGATAACTAAAATATATAATCGATTTATTGTAGTTTAGCCAATGAAACAGATTATTTATTCTTTACATATTTCTCGTTTAATAATCCCTTTCGAGAGATTTCTACTATTTGAAATGAATTTAGAAATATTTGATCATATTTCTTATTATTCGTGATTTTTTAATATAATAATTAATAATAGTTTTTTATTTTGAATAATTCATGAATTTGAAATTCTTGGACCATCTGGGTGAAATAAAAAAAAAAGTAGTTATAATTTTCTAGATTATTCACGATGTTTCTTCTTATAATCTTCGAGCTGTTTTAAGCAATGATAGAGTAAAAATACCTTCACCTCAAGAGGCACATTTAAAAACAATCCAAAAACATAAAAGATAGAAACATCGTGTCATGGGATTTCTGATGAAAATATCTCATCATTTTGGTCAGGGATAGATGGTCTCACGAAAATAAAATTAAATGAAATGTTTACGAATTCAATAAATCTTAAGCTATATGCCCACTGACGTGAAATAATACGAATTTGCGGCCATGATTTGTCCCTGTGTGAGGAATAACTAACCTTAATTTGCCATTACTCTTAAGGTGGGGATTTGTTCCTAGCTATGGGTCGAATTGACACATGGAACGCAATCTGCGTCCATAGGTATCTAGAATAGATGTATTGTATTTACAATTCTTCATTTAGGGAGTTTTTCCCGTCAATCCAGAGGCTTAGAACAACTCTTCTTTTAGTGTAAAAGTAAATTAGATGAAGTTACCTTTTCTAGAGTCCTTTGAAAAAACATTGATAATAAATTAGATGTAACAAATCAGAGGAAAAAAGGAAACAATTAAACACCGTGCTAAATCATAAGCAGTATGATTTAACACGGTCTTTTAATTATTTCACTTTTTCCTCAGATTTGTTACGTCTAACACTGATTATGGAACTGAACAATAATAATGATTGATAATAAATTTATTTTATGTTACCTAATTGTTTCAATGTTTTACCAAAAGCTAACAAACCTATTCGGCACCTTTATAATTCGGACAGAACTACTGAAATTTTTTATTTTCATGGTGCTAGAATCAACTTTAGGATATGTGTTTAATCTTTCTAGCATAACACCTGTATTAATATAAAAATAAAAACTTATACTATTTATGATTTTTGTCAATATAAAAATAGCCCTTTCTAATAATTATTTGGTATACATTGAAAATAGA
Source organism: Forficula auricularia (assembly GCA_024734495.1). Taxonomy (NCBI): domain Eukaryota; kingdom Metazoa; phylum Arthropoda; class Insecta; order Dermaptera; family Forficulidae; genus Forficula; species Forficula auricularia. The sequence continues at coordinate 1,659,534 of JALMQS010000161.1, read as the reverse complement.
ATTTTACATATCTAGGCTAGAAAACAATTTTGATGTATCTAATACTATTTTTTATATATCATTAGAATCAGTGAAAAAAACTGAATAGATTGATTGGTTTGGGTCTCGTTCTCCTACGATGAATTTTTATATAGATTCCTACGACGTTCAAAATGTTTAAATTATTTTCACTAAATGTTGTAAAAAAATCAAAATTGAATACATACGTCAAAATTCTTGCAAATGTTTTTTTAGTAATCTTTATATGTCGTCGTGTTTAACTAGAACAAAACAGTTATGTTAAGGGAGAATGGTGTTAGGTTCTTGGTGAAACATTAAATAAAGTAAAGAAATTTTTTTAGAAATTTTTTAAAATATAAAATTGTAGGTAGGAGTCTCCTTTGTGAACTCCTGAAGATGGGCTTATACCCCGAAATATATATAAAGTCGTGCTAAACAAGCATCTGATCTTTTATTTATGTGAAACCTACCTACTATTTTATATTTTAAATTTTTAAACAATTCAAAATGTTCTTTACTTTACAAAATAGTTAGTTAAATCGTTTTTCAACTTTCTGATAAAGTTCGTTTTTTCGAGACATAGGAGCAACGATTGCTTTCTAGCTTCGATATGACTATTGCTTTAAATTTCATAAATGAATAAGGGAAAATGTTTTCCGGAATTTGTTCTTCTAATTATTGATTGCTTTTTAAAATAAAGGTAAATAAAAATTAAGTTTTGCCGATAGTTTATGTTTTGTTAATAATCACTGAAGTATCCTCTAATCAATCCAGAATAATATGAAAATGTTTCTTACATGACCGAAGGATTGTATGCTATTTTCAACCCCTGTAAGTGCTAAAAAGTTTTTGACATATAAGAAAAATTATCCACATGATGGATTAAGTAGAGGGCACTTTAAGTGATTTTTACAATAAATTTATATCAAATATCAAAATATATATTTTCTACACTTTTTAATTATACTTTAACAAGTAATTCTCTTTCTTTTTATTATTTCTTTCTATAATACTATATTTGAAAAAAAAATAAGAATTTTAATTATACCTTTGTTGTAAGAATATTTATGGATGGATATTCCTATATATAGTAATAGAGATGAAGGCAAATAATTATTACAATCAAGCAAAGCAAAAAGGGGAGTCGAATTATCTCCGGTATAATAACAAGATTAAGCTTATGAATAACGTCATTACCAAAGTAGGTAATAACAATCAAGCAAGATTCTTGAGATGGCTCAACGAGAAGACAAAAACTAAAAAAAAAAACACCGAGCCAAAGCAACTATCATATATAATTCATAGATATTAGCTTCTTGATGAGAAATGTGCGTGAACAACTCATTTCATACAATATTCTTATATATAACTATATATACTTATATAGAATCATTATTTTATTCCGTAGAAAAAAATTATAAAATACTAATTTAGTATACGAATTTCAAGATAGTAATTATTGAGTTGATCCCCAATTTGGAAGTTATTTTTAAATTCAAAATTTTGAGCGGTTAGTTCTTAGGCTGACTATCTTAGATTCATTGACATTCGATTAAAACCCAAGCCTCTAAACAGATTATCACTGTAGCGAATTGACATTACAGTGAAACCCCTCAAATCCGAACCCCGGAAATCCGAAATCCCGGGAAATGCAAACGAGTTTTTTTTGACAAATTCAAATTTGGGTAGGTGTTTCCTCGAACTCGAGGCTAGCCCAAAGCTTCTTCCAAGATCTCCGCAGTAAAAGTTCACACTTGTATTTTGCCAAGATTGTGCAACCCAGTAAATAAGGTCTTTTTTTGTAACTTTCTTCTGCTTCTCAAGGATAGAAAGAGAACCATTTTCTTCAATTAGATATCCAAACCATTAGCTTTCGGCTAATCCGAACAAATTGAAATCTGAACAGGCTACAGCTCCAATTAGTTCGGATTTGAGGGGTTTCACTGTATTTTGTTGAGTGTAAATAACATATTCGAATCCGTTTAATATCAAACCACTCTGATTCTGTTTTTTAAATACACGTTTTATAAAAATTACTAAAATTTAAATATTGGTTATAAAGAAATGAATTTCGTATTCTTTAAAGTTACATCGTAAACCATAATAAAATTTATTTTATTTTATTACGGAGGCTCATCATATTTTTAGTTCAACATTTATTTATTATTATTTACAATTTAAGGAAATTACAAAAAATAAAAAATAAAATTTTCTATTCAAAGTCACAATCGAAGTTAAATTAAACACCTATATTTTTTATTAGGTCTGTATTTATTAAATTATAAGTATAATAGATAAATAATTATAGGCAGCGTATCGATAATAATTCTATGATCTCGAAGAGAATCTGTGAATTTTATCAACCCTTTAAGTTTTGGATCATGCATCTCCTATTACCGAGGAATTCATAACCCAAACTGAATACCACCCATCTTTTACCCATATATCAGACCCTAGCCAGATGAAGGAGAATGTGAGAGTTGAACTAAATCCTGAAATTTTGAAAATATAAAAATTATAGTATTTTATTAATAAAAATAATAATAATAATATTAATAAAGTTTTACTAGGTAATTTGGACCTTTTTTAGAGAAAGGAATTCCTATAACTAAATATGTAATGTGGAAAACGAGCTTAAATTATTAGGGTTTTTTAATTTAGCCTTTTCATCTTCTAAATGTGATGACAAATATAATTTCTGTTATTATGACATTTGAGTAAGAAAGTATTTCGTACGACTGACTGTAATGTTACGATATTCGTAGATAAATCATCATCATTGAGTTTACAGTCCTAAGACTGGTTTGATGCAACAATCCGTCTCCACTCGACTCTGTCCCCCGCCAGCTGTTTAACCTCTCTAAATGTCTGGCATCCCATATCCCCAATTATTTGGTTGAAATATTCTAATCTGGTTCTTCCCCTTCCCCTTTTCTTTCCCACCTCCCCCTCCAAGATATCCCTAAGCAGTCCCCCATGTCTCAGTGTGTGCCCCATCATCTGACCTCTTCTCTTCTTCAGACTCTTCCACAAGGTTCTTCTTTCTCCGATTCTTCCAAGAACTTCTTCATTTGTAATTTTATCCATCCAATTGATATTCATCATTCTTCTGTAGCACCACATTTCGAAAGCCTCCAATCTCTTTCTCTCCGCTTTTCCAATTGTCCAGGTTTCACACCCGTACATGGCTATGCTCCATACATAGATAAATAGGAATTCAAATAAATATGACAAAATAAATATTATTTTTTTCTTGTTCTGATGACCGGAGCTTAGAGAGTATTCTTTTCCATCTCTAATAATTTAAAACTAACGATTATCTTGGTTTTACAAATATGAATGGATCCTCCAAAGCTTTTAATGAACATGAACAAATAGCTAATTCAAAAAGTATTTTTTAAATGAAAATTCTTCATGTATATTACTCATAGTAATTCCTATTGTAAACGATTGTCAAGGATTTCTTCCCACGATCTTACAGGTAGCAGCACAAAGCTCCAATAGACATGTTTCGTTTCAAGGTTTCAAAAAAATATTTCTCTAGTGACAATTATTATGAGCTTTTAAAATTATTTCCGGATATTTCTCACATGATGGCAGAATTCTATTTTCGCTATTGGTTAGATCACTAGTTCTGAATGGCTGCCTTCCAAAGCAAAGGTATCGAATTCTTACAATAAAATAACAGGGTAAAATAACAAGCTAGAACGAAACGTTTTCAACTTCATTTCCACTATTTCATTATATTTTAAACAATTATTATACTAAATAATCAATCTGCCTAACTATCAACCTAGAAGCCTTTTAGTAAATTTTTTATTGCTTAATAATTAAAGTTTCAGGAATAAAGCCTAGGCTGGGGGACACGCTCAGACAAGTAATATAAATATTTATAAAACTACAACACAAAATTACCTACAATAAGTTTATACTTATTTTGTGGAATATAAATAAGTATTATTAATTTGATTATTTATGTTCATCGATTAAATTAATAAGTTGTTGTAGGGAAATAAGGACAATAGCTTATGCAAATATTTTTTTATTTTATGCCAACGTTAAAAAAAATAGGAAAATATTTTCTGTTCGATGACTAGCCTATATGTGTTTGTTAAGAATGAATATTTATAAAATGACAAATATGCAAAGAAGTTAATTTATTTGAGCCCTGAGGAAGTCAACAAAGTTGACGAAACGTTGGCATAAAATAAAAAATATTTTCATAAGCTATTGTCCTTATTTCCCTACAACTTATTAATAAATAAGTATATTATATTAAAAAAAAGGTTGGTCATAATGTCTGTTAGTATGTTAGTTAACTAGTTATTAAATTTTCTATACCTACACTTTCATATTTTAGATAGTTTTTGTTTTGTTTTCAAGATTTAGAGTTTATAACATTTTAGTTGAAATCGAACACAAATTTGGGGAGGTCTTGAAAAATTGAAATCATGAAATTTTTAAATTGAAAAAGCTCAAATTTTTTATGAGAGTGTCCTATATGTAATAAGAGATGTGATTATATTCAACAAAATAATAATTTCCCTTAAGTTTTAGATTTTTTGATCAGTGAGTGCCGAATTTCGATGACTTTTTAAAACCTTGCAAGAATAATTATCTATTTGAAATTATCAGTCACCCAAAATGGAGGGGGAGGGTTATAAGAAATTAAAATTATAAAATATCCAAGTCCAAAAAGAAATCAATTTATATTTTATATGGTAAGTGTAAGAAACACGAGATTATTCATTTCGCTGACAAGTTGGATAAGAATCGAACTAACGTTTTTACCAATTCTTTTATCCATATATGATCTTTACAGAGTAGAACTCGCATCCTACCACCGTCTTTACCGCGACCTTATAATCCTAATCTGTTCAAGACCCACATCCCCAGGTACCTTCGAATCCGATCCAGCCTTTATAATTTCTTCTTTCTTCTCTTTCTTTTTCTACTGCGGAACTCAATGCTGGTCTAGAAAGATTGGTGTGTCACGCATCAATAACATAAAAAAAAATATGACTGTGGCCATCTCAGGACTTTACCATACACCCCTCCTTCCCTTACAATTTTATGAAGCTGATAATAATTCCAGGGGGCCTTAAAGGCTAAAAGTGCGAAATTTGGTTCAACTTTTTAACCCCCTCCCGCTAATTTTTGATCTGAATTTAAACAGTTGTTTTAATCTCAATATACAATATTATCTAAATATAAAATTTTGTTTTGATCATTTATTATATTTTGAGCTAGAGCGTACACACAAATTGGTAGCACAGGCATTCAATAATAGACATAATAATTAATATCTCTTAAAATATCAAATATAAGGCTTTGTTGTAGATTTAAGCGCTGTAAACTGGCACGATTTTTTAGCAAAATATTTACAGCCGTTTTTGATAGAAGAAATTGTAAAAAAAAAATTAAAATAAATGGATAATACGAGTGAAGTATTATAGTTTTTGGAAACAGGCTGTTAAGTGAATTGAATAGATTTTGATGGGGCTGTCCAAGGTTCAAAAAACGAGAGAAAATTATTTATATCTATCTTTTTAACCGACTTTGAAAAAAGGAAGAGGTTGTTATTTAAAACCGAAGTTTTAGAGGTTTCTTCCCTACTTCTTCAGTGTTTTGAAAGATCATTGAAAGAAATATAAAGTGAAATTCCCTTATGTCTCCTTTCTCAGTGGCAGTAACAATATTCTAAAATTTTTCATTATTACCAGAATTTAGCGTGGTGTAGTTTATTGTTACTCCTGAAAATTCGTATTTGGGCCACTTTAAACTTTCTCTATTCACAAATGAAAATAGGTGGGAATAATAAATCAAAAAGAAAATTTAATATAACAACAATTATCCATTAACAAGAAAGAAATCCAACAGCCATTAAAAAGGATTATTTGTAAAACGCGTTGCTCGTTAGGGCGGGAGGGGCTGGATTGCATTTGAGCGCATAAATCAATTTGATGAAACCGCAACCTTTCAGCGGCCAGATGAATTGATTAATCAACATCACTTTCAACAACGCATCAGCTGAAATGGCATCGGTGCTCGCATCTCAAGAACTAAATAACGACCAGCTTTGTTATTGCCCCTGGTTAGTGTGAGTGCGTCAGTTCACTCGGTTGTAACTATCAGAATCCGTCATCGGTGCAGACGGACATTGCAAGGATGTACCAACGACTTTGACACAAGTTCAGTCAGACCCCCCCCCCCCTAAAAAATAATTACTTTGGATGAAAAAAAACATAATGCCATCTAGATAAGAATCAAATAATTATGCTTTTAAATGTTTAAGGACAAACTCTAATTAGAATATGTCTAAATAGAATGAGGCGCTTTTTTGTTCCTCTCCTCATTGCTGACTCTCTTAATTGAAGTCCTCTCTCTTTAATTGGATCCTCTTTACGACTTTTAATATAATTGATTAGGAATATTTATTTTTATTATATGAACGAGGATGTTCAAATTAGTAACAAGTTTTAGAAGTATACATTAAATTGATCATTAAAAATTTAATTTTTTCCGACGCCCCCTAAAAAGCTTCGTTTTGATGAAAAAACGCGAGGTAAATTTTTTTTTATTAAAAACACGTGCCGCAAGTTCATTTTTAAGTAAAATCATGTTTTTTTGGAAATTTTTTATCACAAATAGTATTTTTCCTTAATAATAATGAATAATTGTGGAACTCAATGAATAAAATTTTAAAATTTTCTAGAAAAACATAAGATGGTGTCATCTATTAAATCCGATGGAATGGAATATTTTTAATTATATGTCAGAGGGGTTGTTTTTCACCCCCTCGGGAATTGAACCCGAGTGCCAGTAACAGCAATCCGGGGCATCTGGCTCACCTGCGGGATGCGAATCTCACTCAACGACCTTTATTTAAATTATATGGCATGGCTATATGTTTAAATTTAGAATCATGAGAATGAATAGTTAATAATGTAACATTGTTAATAATATCCAATTATCAAAAAATTATTATTAATGCATATTTAATGAGAAATTTCCAAAAAACATGATTTAACCAAAAAATGAATTTAGATCGTCTTGCGTGGGTGTCGGAAGAAATTTAATTTTTAACGATCATTCTAGTAATCATATTATAATATAAACAAATTTAAAAATGAGTGTGTACAGGGCATACTCAAAAAGCGGAATCAATTGAGGTTGTCCACTGCTTGATGCAAATGACAATAAGGTTCGACCTTATTCATCATCAAATTTTTTAATTATGAATATTCTACCTGTTATTTCTCATGGGTTTAAATACCGTTTTGTATATACGTCAATAACTCGCTTTGCGTCGTTTCGTTTTGCGTTTTTTTCGAAGTTGCGATGCTGCTTAATTAGTACTAATTTTCACTGTGCGCCGTTAGATTTTCGAGGTTGCGTTGTTTTGGGTTCGAGTCTTTAATTTTTTTTTTTTGAAATTTTCTTTTTTTTCTAAAAGATGGCACCACTACGCTACCCGACAGAGTTAAAAGCATTAATTCATGAAGGTGGCTATGATCCGAAACAAGTCTTTAATGTTGACGAGACTGGGTTATTTTGGAAACGTCTACCTAACAGAACTTTCATATCTAAAACAGAAAAATCTGCGCCAGGATTTAAAGCTAGCAAGGATAGACTGACTCTTCTTCTTGGTGGTAATGCAAATGAAATTTATTTTACGTTGAAAAAAAAGCTGTTCAGCAAACATTGGACCAATTTTTTGTGAAAGAAAGCCGACTTACGACAACAGCCACTATGGACTCATCAGACAGTGATTAATTTTAATTTTGTTTTTCATAAATTAATTGAATAGTTTATTTTGTTTTAATTGAATACCTTTTTCTTTTGTTTTTTTGTATGTATGAAATAAAATTTTATATTATTTTTGTTTTTTAAATGTTTCCTTTGTTCAATTTTCTTTTTTAAAAGTAGTATTTTCGTAACCCTGGAACCTATCTTCGATCTTTACATGGTTTGCTATAGAAAATCTTAATTCACTTTGCGTCGTTTCAATTTGCGTCGTGTTTTTGGATCGTAACCCCGACGCAAAGTGAGGTATTGGTGTATAGTTAAATTTGATTTGTTGTTATAGTAAGCTAGTCACTCAACAAATGAATGAATTGTTGAAATTAATTTGTTGAGTGACCAGCTTACTATAACAATAAAACGAATTATGATGAAGGTCAAACCTTTCGAAACTATAGTCTCTATCAAATATATATTATATAGATCATATTTAGTATATTATGTAAATATAATATGTCTATTTGTATCAAGTAGAGGACAACCTCATTGATTTCGATGAAAATAACGGATTAGTGAGTTTTTGGATCGACAAATCGATCTGTCCGAGTGTCATCTTTAAGTAATTTTAATTTGAAAGATTTTTTTCTTAATCAAAGTAATTATTCGCAGGTGGGTGTGTCAATAAAAATGTATAATTAAACTTTTTTCAATTTCCTTTTGTTAATTAATTGTTTTTTTAATTTTAAAACCCATTAAAAGTTTATTACAAATATTATTATAAATTAAAATAACGAAGTTTAATTAATTGAGATATATTCTATTGAAGACGATGCAAAGGCAGCTCAAGGATAATGAAAACCACAAATTCCCAATAAATCAATCTTATTTAATGCAAATAAAAATCGACATTTTTACCTGAATTTATAAATAAAAATAATATTAATAAATTTTATATCGCTTTAACTAAAGCAAAAAATACTGAGCAACGTCCGTTCCGATAGGTACTATTTATTTAATACATTCAAACATTCAGAAATTTATTTCAAGATAATGAAAGAATAGGGGAAGTGGGATTTTTAGAAAATTGGAAGTTGGCATGAAATAGAGAGTGTAGGCGGGCCTGTTAGTGAGTCAAACCAGTCTTTAGACTATACTCGATGATGATGATGGTAATATTCATATTAATAAATTTACATTGTGCGGTTGACGCGTCAGCATCAGTCGACTGTTTTCTAAGTATCAATATTCGATCTTAATCTTCTCCTCAGTTTTGAAAATAGTATAATGAATATTTATTGAGGGCAGAAGGTGATGGCTACGTTTGATCTATCTTGACGTTTTTCTTTGTAAACTTAGACAAAATTATTTTTAATGATTGTGTCATTGAAATATTATTTGCTTCTTCATCCATCACCCGTCAAATCTGTTCATTTCATTTATTCTTTCTTTGAATTAGGAATTCTGCGTGATTAAACATTTCAAAATTAAAACTTTCTTTTTTTTCAATGAAATTGATTTTTTTTATTTTATCTTCTCTTTTTGAGGTAATCAAGCAAGTTTTCTACGAGAAAGATATATTGGGCTTAAATTATACCCTTGGGGGGAGAGAAGGGGTAGAAAATGAGTGTGAAATGAAAAGTTATGACTCATCTAATTAATTGAAACCAAAAATGACTTCCATTATACTTTCTAATCATCCTTAAAAGATATTGATATTGATTTTAGTCTCCTAATTTATTTTTAATTGTAATTTTATTAGTTAGTATTCTACTAATGAGAGATAATTTGCGGAAATAAAATTTCATTTTAATTTCATAAATAGGGTGTTAAAAAATAGGTTATTTATTTTTCAATGATATTTATTTTATTCCTCGAGCCAGAGTTAATGAATAACTCTAACATTTTATTTATACCTATATTAAAATTTAGTAAAAATTAGAATAATTTTGGGGTATTTATTTGCTGTACATTAAATTGCTTTAACAAGATTCGGATTAATTTTTTTAAATTAGAGATAATTTGAGCCGTTTAGTTATTTAATAATAAAAAAATATGGCATAGTTGTAAAACTTACTTTTCTCCCTATAATGTTGAAATCAGATTTTCAGCCTCTTGCAGCGGATTAGAAGTGAAGACTCCAGAACACTCGCGTTTATAAATTTACTTTTCACTTATAAAAGATTTTTCGGAAAAGGGACACTATTGTGCATAAAAGTAAAGAGACACGATGTTATAAAATTTATTATAAAATTTAAATTAAAATATTACAGGAAACGAAGATAAGAAAACTAACCAAGAGTTTTTCGCAAATAAGGAATTAATTTTATCAATTTTCAATACGAAATCAAATATTTTTTAATGAAATGAAAATGGGAAAAATTTGAGTCAAAATTACAAAAGGTTTTAAATGATTTTCATTGAAAAAGTCACTTTATCTGATTCAAATCGTTGTAAAAAAGCTGATTCTAAAATTTAGAGAAATCTTGTTGAGTATTTTCAAAGAAGATTTTTGGTGAAGTCACTTAATTTGAATAAAAATGTTGTAAGAAATTTAAAGATAAAATTTGGGGAAATTTGCTTGAATAGGGCCATAAGGTCCTTAATGATTTTAATGAAAAAGTAATTTAATTTGAGTCGATACGTTGTAAGAATGTTCAATTTAAAATTTGGTTGAAAATAGCCAAAAGATCTTTAAGGATTTTTAATGAAAAAGTAATTTAATTTTGGTGGAAACGTTGTAAAAACGTTAAATTTAAAATTCGGGGAAATTTGGTTGAAAATAACCAAAACGTCCTTAAGGATTTTTAATGAAAAAGTAATTTAATTTGAGACGAAACGTTGTAAGAGCGTTAAATTTAAAATTTGGTGAAATTCGGTTGAAAAGTGCCAAAAGGTCCTTAAGGATTTTTAATGAAAAAGTAATTTAATTTGAGTCGAAACGTATTAGGAACGTTAAATTTAAAATTTCTTGAAATTTGGTTGAAAATTGCCAAAAGTATCCTTAAGGATTTTTAATTAAAAAATAATTTAATTTGAGTCGAAACGTTGTAAGAGCGTTAAATTTAAAATTTGGTGAAATTCGGTTGAAAAGTGCCAAAGGGCCCTTAAGGATTTTTAATGAAAAAGTAATTTATTTGAGTCGAAACCTTGTAAGAACAATAAATTTAAAATTTAGTCAAATTTGGTTGAAAATTACCAAAAGGATCCTTAAGGATTTTTAATGAAAAAATAATTTAATTTGAGTCGAAATGTTGTAAAAACGTTAAATTTAAAATTTGGTGAAATTTGCTTGAATAGTGCCAAAAGGCCCTTAAGGATTTTTAATGAAAAAGTAATTTAATTTGAGTCGAAACGTTGTAAAAACGTTAAATTTAAAATTTGGTGAAATTTTGATTGAATAGTGCCAAAAGGCCCTTAAGGATTTTTATGAAAAAGTAATTTAATTTGAGCCGAAACGTTGTAAAAACGTTAAATGTAAAATTTGATGAAATTTGGTTGAAAATTGCCAAAAGGTCCTTAAGAATTTTTAAAGAAAAAGTCAGTTAATTTGAGTCAAAACGTTGGGAAAAAATGTAAGGGGTTGGTTGTAATTAATTAAGGGTGAGAATATCGTTAAATAAATTGATTTCTATACACACTTACAAAATTTCTATCGATGTTGCCTGGGCGCGTGACCCAATGGAAATGACGCGGCCGGCCTCTACTCTCTGCTTATATCGCAGCTCAAGAGAAGAAGGGTGGTGGGGGGCAAATTTCAATATTTTAAAAATTGTCTTGAAAATGTATATCTAGATAATAAATGTTATTCCCTATCTAACCAGCTACTTATTTTGCATCCTCCCCTACAAAGGGTAAAGGAGTTGTCCATCCCCATTCCCACGGACTAAATGAAAAAATTGGACTTTTTGGGTTCTGGACAAGATCTCATGTACATTTTTGCAAAACTGTCAGATTCTAAATTCAACTTGATTGAATACTACAATTTATGTCTTTAGTTGAGACCATGGGTTCCGTAGTCTTTACCTGAGGACTCTTTGAAATCGCGCTTAACGCGATACAATAATTTACCAATGTTTATGGACAGAGGCGTAGCCACGGAGGGAGAGGGTCAGACCCAACCTCCAACGGCAGGGTTCATGGGATGAGTAACGGCAACGATAAACCGTTTCTTATGACAAACTAATCGTAATTAAATATATGTCATGTTTAATCAAGAATTATGTTCTTTTTTATTTCTTGAAGTATTATACATTTTTAGTCCAGTTAAATTGTTCTCTAAAGGGCCCCTTGCGTGAAAGTTTTGGGGTAGTTTTGATTTCTTAATCCTATATATTTTTTGGTGTGCTAAATCCGAATCTGAGGTTTGCTATAATGAAAACGATAATGATAACCCGTGCCGCAACGCAATGAGGTTTTGCAAAAAATCGCAGTTTTTCCTACATAAAATGAAAACCACTCATCCTAGAATCTTGATTTCTACCTCATTCTCTAGGAAATTTTATTCACTTGAACGTTTACTTGGACCACTTTTTGATAAAACTCTTAGATTTATAGATATCTAGGATGTTCCATGACAGAATATGATCCGAATCCTCAAAAGTGTCATGAAAACCACCAAAAAATGAGATTTTTTTTTTACCTTTCTTTGCATTTTTGAAAATGTTCCGTCACTAAATTTTTTAGCAAACCACAGATTCGGATTCAGTAAATCCAAAAACATAAAGGGTCGAAGAAATTACAACTACTCCAAAACTTTGGGAGTAAAAACACAATTTAACTGGACTATTTGTTTTAATAAAAAAAAATCGAACTAAATATTTTGCTTTGTGGATTGAATGAAAATCTGTTAACAATTGGCGAGGAAATCGAGTAACATAGACACAAAAAAAAACCTTCTACTTTTTTGATGTCGGTTAAAAAATTAATGTAATTTTTATTTTACAAAACCATCCTTAGCGATCGTCAAATTGGTTTAATTAAGTAAATGTCGAAAAAAAGGAGATTTTTGAAATAGAAGAAAAAACATCGCTTTCAGACTGTTTAATTGAAAAATATAGGATGTTTAAGTTGAAAGGGTGGTGGGTTGAGGGTTGAGGGTGGATGGCGATCATCCCTGCCGTGCTGTCTGCACTGGCTGCAAAGACAAACAGCTGCAGTCTCTTTCTCTTAATTGATTGACACGAATTAATTAAACCGCACTTGAGCGCCCCTGGCGACTTGCAGCTTAATTACTCCTCGGCCCTTACGGCGAACTAAGTCAAATTAAAAATTACATCGTCTACTTGTTAGCAGCTAATGAAGCCTCTTCGCCCGCTAATTAATAAATAAAGCCACCCCTTGTATCTTGTATGGTTCAACATCTACATGCGAGATAAAAGTCAACTACAAAGTACAAATACATAAAATATTATTCTCGGAAACGAACAATTTTACAATACAAGGATCATGTAAATAGAAAAGCGTCATTGAAATTAAATGGTGGAGGTTATGTAGAAATCAAATAAAAGAAAATTTCATATTTACTCGTTTTGAACATTTCAGCCTCGAATCTCATAGATCTTGATACTCGAGAATTAATTAAAACTTGGTGGAATTATTCATAGATTTATTTATAACTCCCCTCTTATACAGTTCGAGATCTATCTACCTATCTTTATTGAAAGCATTTTTATTAATCCTAAGAAATTTTCATTTTAGGGTTCCGTTCAATCAAAAATGATGGCCATACAATGTCCGCCAGTCGAAATAATCTCAATCTATATAAATAAAAATGTACTGTTACGCTTAAGTGATACGTTGAAGGATCTCCAAAAGTTCTTCACCGATTTCTTTGAAATTTTCACACAACATTCCATTCAAATACACGAGTGTTTTTATATATATAGTGTTTTTTATAGATATCACACCTGTGGCATGTAAAAAAATATTTTTTCTAGGAAACAACGCCAGCGCCTCTCTGGGGGGTAAAAGCAAACAAACAAGATGGCCGATAATAGCTTTTTGGAAATCTTTCAACTGTCAATATTATTTTTGGTTAAGGGAACAATTTTGACAAGTAATATATAATTCATTTACTGTTTTAATACTTATTCTATAATTATTTGCATTTTCAATTTATTTTCAAAACTATTATTATTTTTTAAATATATTTAAATTTTTGATCAAATCAATTTTGACAGGTAAGCACCCGGGCGTCAGCTATTATCTATATAAATTTTAACCATAAAACGAGACGCTCCCCGCCAGGAGCCAGGTGAAGCAGGGCCGAAGGCCCGGGCGTCAGCTAGTAAGTTATAAACTTGAAATGTCCAATTTGTATGTAGGGTTCGGATTTTGCATATAATGCATGTTTTTTCCTTGATTGCTATCCTTCTAATCTTTTGTATCTGGGCGTTTTAGGGTATCAGGACCCACCCAGAGAAATCATATTTTGCATATAAATGCATATTTTGGAGTGTAAGTGCATATTTAGCGATTATATTTTGCATATTTGTGTGTTTTTTGACCCACACCCCCCCTCCTTCTCACTGTCAAACAAATCGGGAACATTTAGGAAATTAATTAAAATATATTTAAATTAAAATAATATTTTTTATGAAAATTATTCTAAAAAAATAAATAGTAATTTTAAAAATAAACTTTGAAAACATTAAATTTATATTAAATAATTTGCAGTTGTTTCTTAAAATTTTCTTAAATTTTTAACCGACTTCAAAAAAGGAGGAGGTTCTCGATTCGACTGAATTTTTTTTTTTTTTTTTTTTGTGCCTATGTTACCTCATATCTCCGCCAATTGTCAACCGATTTTGAATTTTTTTTGCATTGGGTCCAGTCTAGCTTCCGATTGGTCCCATTTTTTTTCTCGATTTTTTCTCATAGGTATTAGACCTTTTTTATTAGGTTTGTTTTAGACCTAACCTCTTTGTTTATGAACCGATTTCGATGGTTCCTTTTTTATCCGAAAGGGGTGTCTTAGGGATGGTGTCATATTAATTTGGTCAAGTTCTGATGATATGATCACTATTAATGACATCACTAAAAAAAGAGAAAAATAAAAATAATTTTTAAGAAAAAATAAAAACCGACTTCAAAAAATTAAATGCAACAAATAAAATACACTAAAAGGTATAAAATAATTATTATCTTATTTAGTTACAACTAAACGACGAAATATTAACATGAAATTACTTTTTGAAGTTGGTGCCAAATATATACCTTTTATGAATCGCACTCGACGGATCTTACTTAGTACGTTAATTAAAACGTTAACGTAAATTAAAATAATATTTTTTATGAAAATTATTCTAAAAAAATAAATATTAAAATTTCTTTAAAAATAAACTTTGAAAACATTAAATTTATATTAAATAATTTGCAGTTGTTTCTTAAAATTTTCTTAAATTTTTAAAAAGAAATAAATCACAAACATTATGCTAAAAAATATAAAAAACCCCGAATTTCTTTAAATTTATTTTGGTTAACATTATCTAATTTTAAACTGTTTTTCTAGAACTGAAAATGTCAAAAAAATAATTCCTCTAAAAGTGTATATTTTAAGTGAATATTACCTTTTAAAATGCATATTTTTAGTGCATATTTCGGCCTAATTTTAAAGTCGATATTTATGAAAATACTCTAAATGCTTGAAATTTTAGGGATGCGCCGAATCCACAGCATCCATGGACCGTACGCCACTGATATCTATCTATATCAGGGGTTCTCAACCGGGGTGGAATTTCCGTCCAATGGGGAATTTTAGTATATCAAGGGGTGAACTAACATGCGTACAAATTTCAAAAGTTTTAAAAAAAGTATTAAAGAACTAGCAAAAAAACAACCCCAGCTTTCTCATTAGATAATTATTTATTATTTATCTTTATCTCTAAATCAAAATATAATACCTATATTTTCAATATTAAAAGCATTTTATTTGAAATAAACTTTTTGAGTTAGAAAATCCTGGAAAGGGGCGATGTCATTTTCTTACAAAATTGCAGAATTGGACTATATGCTTAGACGTCTAAGTTAATGGCTAAAGTGATTTCTTTTAATCGATTCAAGGTTGATGCAGTAATTTAATTAGAGTCGCATCATAAAATTGATGTTGGTCAGCACCGACATCAAATATAATTAATAAATAAATCTAATCTCTCCACTCAATTTTCCTTCGCAAAAAGGGTCACTTAGCCCTATTATTAAGACAAATTAATAATAATAAAAAATTTAATTTTTTTTACGATTATAGAGAAGTTAAAATTTGAGTGTCTGTCTCTTGGAAGGTCATTGTTTCTTCCATTCAAGGCTGAATTTTTCAATAATTTACTTAATTTGATTACTGGTTAAATCGTTCGTTTGTTTTATTCTTTCATCAAGGATAAATTTTGTTTAATGTGTTTTTTAATTATTTATTTCTCCGACTGACTGATGATAATTAAAATAGCAAAAATGTTTTTCTCGAATCGTTTAAGTGAAGAAATTTCTACATGTGAAGGGGCAATTGAAGAAAAATAAAAAGGTCAAAAGTATAGATAGAGTTGAATTTATTTATCACCTGTATGTATATCAGATATTAAGCTAGAGTTATCTATCTAATCAAAAGTAAAGGCCGCTTCACACGAGGCTTTTTCTCATACTTGTTCCTTACTTGTTTGCTCTACTTGTATTTTGGAGGCATGGAGGCGGTCGAAATGACGTCACCATGTTGTGTCAAATAGTGAAATTGTTTTTTGACAAAGCGTGATTAAATGGGCCACTGAGGAAGTCAAAATAAATTGACGAAACTTCTGGCCCATTTAATAAAAAATCTATGATTTTAATTTTTGTCCAATTCCCTGATGTTCCTGTTATAGATAATAATAATAAATACTAGCTAATGGTTAATGCCGAGAAAGCCAAAATAAATAAATAAATAAATACGAAATTTAAAACAAAATTTGAATCAAATCTTACATGTACTATCTTGTGATGTGAGAATAAATTAAAAGATTAAAAATTTTCAATTTTATCAAAAGAAATAAATTACAACTCATAGTTTTAAAATAAAAAAGGGAAAATGAAAGTCGTGTGGTGGGTATAACAAATTATTTTTCATACTACGAATTATATCTATCTACTCTTATTAAACGAGCAGAAATTGTATATTTATTTATATATTTGTATCTTGGTTCTATTTTGAAAACGGCCCTACCGATTTTGATGAAACAAAATGAGGATGAAAAAACGATCTGGCTAGGTCTGGACTTCATCAAAATTCATCTTAATTGATTTTTTCTTAATTAAAGTAATTATTGATAGATGATCTCGCATTTGAGGCAAGCACTCTACAACTGGACCAATGAACTATTTTAAAAAACCTTGCTTTTTACTTTTACTAAAATGAATATTTTTGAATTAGACTTTATTATAAGTGTGGAAATAATTGAATATATTATATATAGCTATGTATTTAATAAATAGTAGATATTTATTAGATAATTGCGGCGCAGGCAAATTTGAAATATGTATAATTGAATTAAGCTGAAAGACAATTTTTAATCCAGAAACATTAAATATATTAATAATTATTCCTTTGCCCCCCCCCCCCACTCTTCTAATTAAAATTAAATATTGAATTCTCTTTTCTCCTGGCAATTATCCTTGCAATTGTCTTCCTAAAAAAATACTTGGTTGGTGAAAGTTATCACTTCTGTCGCACGTCCCGAGAGGCACAGATTTTTTTTAATATTATGTTTTTATTTCAGATCCTATACGATTATTTTTTTTATTATTATTTTCTTATGTATTTTTTATAATGTTTATCAATATGAACGAATGTGGGCAAATTGGTCTCCGAGTAAACAAATATACACATAATATGTGGACCATTAGAAAGATAGAAATGCAAAAACTGGGTCGGGGGTGGGGATGGATGTGGGGGTGCAGGAGGTGGGGTGCAGTTGTGGGGGGTCCGGGGATGGGAGGGGCGGTTGGGGTGGGGCGGAGTGGGGGTGCAGTGTTGGGGGCGAGGTGTATGGTTTCGGGAGGGGTGGTGGGGGGTCAGGGGTTACCGAGCATCGCTCGGTGCCTCCAGGTACTTAATAGTAAAAGTAAAGGAATGATTATAAAAGAAACAAGAAGTAAAAGAAGAAGAATGAATGATGGAAATATCAATTGAGTGTAGGGAATGGATGGCCCTAAGGGGGTGAAGTCCCCATCAGGGCTTCCCCTTTTCAAAGGCCGAGCAATTAGACAAGGAGAGCCTCACTGGTCACGAGCCAGACGTGTGCGAAGAACCCATCTCCAGCTCGATCTCTCTGTTGGTGCATGTCGAGGCTGTTGGTCATGTTCACGTCCAAGTGAACAATACGTGGCCAGTTAACCTGACCAGAGGGTAGACAACCAGCCAAACATGCCTTCGAGGAACCCGAGATAAAATTATTTGAATTTTCTTCTCTTTTATACTAGATGGGGTTGGCTGGTTAACTTGACTGATAGAAATCATCTCATAAAAATAAAATATGGTTCGATTGTTTTTCTTAAGTGTCGAAAAATTGAAAAAACTATATCTGAAATGTACTGATGGTATAAAAGACTTGTATTTATTCTTTTGCGATTTAATAAAGACTAACTATAAAAATAATAATTAATTTTTTGTGTTAAAATTGGTCAATTAAAAACCTTAAGAACAGTTAAGATTTTCTCGTAAGGAGAAGAAATAAGGCTGTTAAATAAACCCAAATTCTTCTTGTCCTTAGCAAATATTTATTTACAAAACCTTGGAGACATGTTTCGGCAGATACTCTCTCGCCATCATCAGTCCTCAGTTCTAGAATAGTACTCTGGTAACCCTTCTACATATCATTTGTATTTTCTTCCCTTATAAAATACATCACTCAAACCAATCAATATGAGAGACATTCGATTAAAATATTTCACATCAGTTGTTTTAAAGGAGAGTTTAAACCAATTGTTGCTTATTAAATAAACAATTATAGTTTTGTAAAAACCAGCTTAAAATATGACAGTTTATATCCTTATTCTTATTGAAATCAAAGATCTTTTCTTAACAAATTATTACATTCAATCACAATCTTCATATAATTCTCGTTTTCGTTTAGGACAGACATTATAATTTTATTTTTTATGATTAATATGAATTTCTTTTTATTATAAACCATTTTTTCTTTTTATTATAAATCATTTTTCAAGTAGATAATTTATTTCTAATGAAAATGGAGTCCAAAATAGACCAAAATGATGATTATTTTTTTCAGAAATCTTGAAATCTAGTTCCAGATTCAAAATTTAAAATTAGCACTTTTATTTTTTGAAAACTTCACAGTAGATTTTTAGATTTCATATTTTAGAGAAAAAAAATTATAAGGCCAAATCGTTGTGTGTTTTCCAGTATCTACATATTAATCTCAATGTTTTAAGGAATTTTATAACTTTAAATTGGGCCACAGGATGGAGAGCCCTGGTTTAAATCGAATGGGATTAAAGAAGGATATGAGGAATGATAATTTATTTTTTTAAAAGGGTCACAGATATAATAATCCCTAACTATCCATTATCTATTGACATGTAAGAACGTGCAAAGATATAAAAGACAAGTCCTGACACGTTTTAGTCCCGGAGACAAATTATCAATTAATTGTGATTGTTCTAGAAAAGCCCAATTCCTTGTCTCCTTGTACTAGAATGATAGCTCTATAGACTTGGTTAGTGTCGTAGCATATAAATTACCGAAATAATAAATATTTTAGAAAATATGAGAAGAAGAAGAATTTTTAAATATTCGAAACTTCATTATTTTTTTTTTATCTTAAATATAATAGTTGAGCTTATAATTCTGCTTTTAGTGAGTTTTATTCTTGAAAAAAGCTTCACGTATTGTAGAAATGTACATTCATATTTCGAAAAAGGGAATAAATATAACTCTATATATAAATTTCCATGTTTTAAGGAAGTTTCTGATTTTATGTTGGTCCACACTAATTGCAGTACTGGGGCTCGGGTCACAGATTGGACAGCCCTGATCTAATTAAAAATGTGCAATCTAGGTGGATTTAAATTTCTTTTTCCATGTAATTATAAATTTATATTTTGTGGGAACGAACGTACGTCCTCCTGGCACTTAGTGATAATTTTAATAATGATATATCTATTATCTATTCAAAATAATAATAATAATAATAGTATTAAAAAGCAGGTAATAATTTTTAATTGCTATTTATTCATTCACTTTGCGAGTGGGTGTGTTTATCTGACTATTTTCACTAACTTCTCGATAAGCTAAAGAGCTGACGCCTTTAATTATTTATTATTATTATTTTTTTATTTATTTATTATTTTTACACGCAACACAATCACTTAACATATCCATGCAAAAAGCTTGTATTTATTATAATTCGCATTGGAATTCATCCACAGGGCCATTCATTAATGTACATATGCTATCTATCGATGTTGCAAGTGGCTTGGCACGAGCATCGCTTGCGACTGCACTTGACTCTCGAGGGGCTGAAACACCCCTTATCTCATCCTCCACTCCATGGCCCACTTTTTGAATTGGAGAATGAAAATTGAAGTATATATCACTAAAGCGGTGGGGGAGAAGAGGGCCATAAATATTATTAATAACATTAAAAAAATATTGCAATACATTTGATAATAACTCGATATTTAGACTAAAATGGTGATTATTGATAGTATTTTTCCAAGAAATTGAATAATTCAAACTATATTTATTAGGACTAGAAAGGTTTCAATGTACAAATTGTTAGTTCCCATTTTATGACCGAAGTTAAGAAACATGTGGAGCAGGTTGTTATGGAAATCTATGGTACTATCTATGTGGTTTTGGCATTTTTACAATCTCCTCAATACCAGTTGCGTCTATCCATATCACAATAGAATTAATCTGAAAGGCCTACAGGGGAAAAATGGGTAGTGTGACCCTCAAAAAATTAATAAAAGCCTTATTTTCTAAGAATTTATAAGAAAGTGTCATCTATTAATTCGCAGATGGTATGGATTATTTTTAATTATATGTTAGAATTGTTGTTTTTTCCTCCTCGGAAATCGAGCCCGAGTGGCAATACAGTAAAACCCCTCAAATCCGAACTAATTGGGGCTGTAACCTGTTCGGATTAGCCGAAAGCAGATTAGACAATTGAAGATAACTGATATCAAGTGAAACATTAAGTGATATTTTGTGTGTTTCTATTATTATTTCATTGTTTTTGCAAAGTGATTAACCTAAAGAATTTCATCAACCAACTTTTACCATTTTTCAATCCTGGATGACATAAGTAATGTGTAGACACATTTACACTTTGTTATGTATGCTAATTGTACTTTGTTAATTTTTCAGCTAATTATGTAAAATAAGGTTATAATGTAGAATATATGGTATACATTATTTCTTTATGACTAAATGAATAAGTTTCTCTTATTTGCGTTCAGATTTCCGGGGTTTGGATTTGTGGCGTTTCAATGTATTAGCAATCCGGGCCTATGGCCTAATGGCTAGCCTAGGAAGTGAACCCCTCTGACTTAGGTAAAGGCACTAAATAAAGATTTAATTCTTTATTTGTAAAATATTTCGGTTTAGTGGTTCTAAAATTAAACAGATAGCCATGCCATTTAGTTAAAATAAAAGTGGTTAAGTGTTTCAAACTTTGAATTTCTTCAAGGCAAGAACAACCCTTTTAACATATAATTAAAAATACCTAATCCATCCCATCTCGGATCTACAATAATAGACATCATCTTGAGATTTTCTTAGAAGATATAAAATCTAAATCTATAGGCAACTTGAAGTCTTAAATAAAAAAAGTTTAATTTTGAAATTCAATACATTTTTTTAATAAAGCACTTTTAGAAATTTGAAGAAGTTCATCTATATCTATCTAATCAATATTATTTTATTTTTTTTGTAAAATTTTTAGAAATATTCAAATCGTAAATCCATTGGCCTTTGCAGAAAATCTTACAGTAAGGAGGGGGAGACAAAGATAAATAATTACATCAATAAATTTTATTTAATTTTCACAAGTAGATTATAGCATACTAGACACTGAGAGCAAATGCAATGATATAAAAATAAACAATAATGAACATTTTCACTCGATCTTAGGGGGTCCATCCCCTATCATTCCATCAACGTGTTTAATTCTAAATGCTTGTCTAATATTTTTATAAAATATTCCTTAAAATATTTTTTTAATAAAATTCATTTATCTGGTACTTTAAACGGGCATTTAAGCGTTTTAGAAAGTGAATTTCTCTCTCTCTTCCACTTTTGTTAATCATTTATAATTTGTTTTTGTTTTGTTTAGCTGATGCGTTGCAATCTAGCCAATTTTTTAATGGCCAAGCCAGTGGCTCCGGGGGTGGCTGGAAGTGTCGTTAACTAAACGTTGTCCGCCGCCAACCCTTAGCGGGAGCTCCAAAAGGGCGCTGTCCAAATAACTATAGCAGGTGATTAATGCCTGCCTAGGCGATACATCACTGGAACCTTCTAATTACCGACCAAGCACACACATATATACACATACGCACAAGGGCTGACGTACAGACATGTGTACGTTACAATACACAGACAGATGGTTAAAATCCATGTTTAGAGGAGATAATGCCTAAGGGAGACAGAGGGTAAGGAAGGTCTCGAGAAATATATTTGCATTTCGATGTTAAGTTTCAGATCTCATTTGAGAACTGAAGGGGAAACTAGGGAAGCTGGAGATATCCAGCGAGGGGGGGGGTAGGTGCCAACTACGTGAACAATAATCTTATCTTATTATATTAATATATATATATATATATATATATATATATATATATATAATTAAGGTTTTGCCTGTACATTGGTCTAAATCACGCCATATTTTGATTCCACACGTTTCAATAAAAGTTTTGAACGAAAACACCCTCAACAAAATCCCTGTCTGTATGTATGCATATTTAGCGCAAGCCAAGGGACTACGCCCCCTGGACCCTTTGGCTTGAGCGGAGCCCACGGAAACATACAGACAGGGATTTTGTTGAGGGTCTTTTCGTTCATGACTTTGTTTGCAAAGTGGGTAACCAAAATATGGCGTGATTTGGACCAATGTACAGACAAAACTTTAATTTTACATATATAGTTTTAGATATATATAAAAGAGAACCTGCCGTATTCATTCATTTATTCACTGACTCACACTCAGCCCAAACCACTGATCCTAGAAAGATGAAATTTGAAGTGTATATTCTACAAATGATTTAAGATTGGGATAAGAAGGGATTTTTTTAATTCGAAAACTAAAGGAGGGAAAGTGTCCCAAGAGGCGTTTTCAAGGTTTTTCAACATCTCTTAAACCCGAAAAGATATGTGGTAGATATGGTTTTAACTTAGAAAGGTAAAGCAGGAGCCGTAGGAGGGCGTTACAGGCAGTATATATGTATAGAATTGGTTTTTCGAAAACGGGTCGTATGATTTCGATAAATAGACGGGTTAAGTTTTTTTTGGGGGTCGACATTTGAAGGTAATTACAAACTTGGGCCCGTCGATAGTAAGGGGGAGGATGCATCTCAGATTTGTGACAGGGGGCCCGTGAATCTTAAAAATTGTGATATCACAAAAGTCAAATTAAAATTTTTTAAAAATATTTAAATAAATTTTTTAGATTTCAAGTTATTATTATTCCAACCTGAAAATGTTGGTAAAATAAATCTAGACAAAAAATTTTAAGCAAAAGCAATTTTTAGCAAAAACACTTTTTTTCAAATAAATAATAAAAGTGCTGGTGTGATGTCACAATACTAGGGGGGGGGTCTAAAAAACTTGAAATTCGTGTTACGTACTTTATGAACGGCCCCTTATCTAGAAAAAGCGAAAGTTGGTTTAAAAGTAATTGAGAAGGCTATTCATAGGACGGTCATCTGAGTGATCTTGTGTTTTCCGTGCAATACCTTTTAAGTACCGGTACTAAAAATCAGTCACAGTGATAGGATTATGTCATAAAATCAACGCATGATACTTAATGTGTTTTACGATGGCACTTCAGGACAAATAGAACCAATTAGCTAATTCTTTCATCATTAGATCTCAAAAATCTTGAATAGTCTTACTGTTTGCAATGTTATTCATTTCAATTACAAAAACTTGGAGGAATAGGACCAATTTTTATTTTTTTATTTTATTAGAATATTTTGGAATAAGCCACATTTCGCAATGTTAGATATACTATATAGGTATAGACTAGATTTACCTAAACTACAATAAACAATACAATGTGTATATTTGTTAATGTTTTAATCAATATATTTAACATTGCGTAATGAGGTTTATACCAAAATGTCCTAATAAATTATTCGACCACAAAAGCTTTAATCAATTTAAGATCTAGTTTGTCTATACAAATCAAGTTAATTGAAAACTTGTATTGTGTTTATTTTGTTCATGAGTATTTCCTTCTCGTGAAGCATTTTAAGAATATTAAAATTACTTCCTCAGATTAAATGATAATATTTGGAGAATTATTAATTGAAGGGGTGGCTCTAAAAAAGTTGGAAAATCATTTGAGAAAAAATATATTTTCATAAATTCTCGAATTTATATATTGAGAGTTTTTAGAAATGGATTTGTCCAAAGATACACAAATCATCTTTATTTATTACTTTTCAAAACAAAAATGTTTTTTATAGAATTATTTGAAATAAAGGATAATAATTTGAAAATTCGAAGTGGATATTTATGAAAATACTCGAAATGTTTGAAATTTTAGGGATGCGCCGCATCAACAGCATCCATGGTCCACAATCCACTGGACTATAACCCTTCTGACATGTAATAAAAATTATACATAGCAGTTTCGATTTAGTAGAAAACAATCTCAGGCGATTTTCTTTTTTGATTGTCATCAGCTCATCTGAGGAATAGATTTTAAGATTTTAAAAAATCTTTATGAAAATAAAAAACTTATTAAGTATAAACATTTTGGTAAAGTGAAATTCAAGCTTTATGTACATATGTAGCAGTTCCCTTTAATTGATTTTATTTACATCTGCGATATTTATTGTATTTTCATCGGTGATAACTTATTATTTATTAGTCGTTAGCTTATTGTTGGATTCATGGTAGACTGGCTAAAATGGAAATTATACCGAGGCTATGAAGGGAAGGAAAAAATAGCATTTCATTTAATCTAAAAAAATAAGTGAGGTATTACTGGTTTTCGCTATGATCCCTAGTAGCACAATGTTTCAAACTATATAGTAACTAAATAGTGCCTATATAGATTCCCAAAATCTATATAGGCGCTATCTAGTTACTATATAGTTTGAAAAATTGTACTACTAGGGATCCCTTATTACAGGCAGAACTTGGCAAAAGTTTTTAACTAAAATGATGGTCTTAACGAGGTCCTTTCGCCGCCAATGTTAAATAAAAAATATTAGATTATAACTATAACTTAATTTTTTTATAGTAGTTTAAGTCTCATTCTATGCATTGGTAAAGTTTGAATCATACATTAGCGAACAAATTTTTGAAAATACAATTTTTTAAAATGTAAACATTTTCTCAGAGTCTTATGGAAAATTAAGATCTTGACACTTTCTCTTGAATTATACTCCTATTAATTGATTATATAAAGCTAAAAAAAACTAAAAATTAGCTTTTTGAAACATGCAGGTTTCTTTTTTTGCAATAAAATATATCATTGACCGAGGAATTTACTGAGAAATTTACATAAAAAATCACATAAATTCTATGTTTGGATGTAAACATAAACAGTATTAATACGACTCATAGGCAAATCATACAAGACTTATTATCAGCTGATTTGAATAAATCAAACTAACTTTTGTATTTAATTATTTTTTTATAATTGTTTTTATTTCAAACATTTACTGTTTTCATACTATTTATTTTTTAATTCTATTATTTGTATTTTAACTTATTTTTATTAAATATTAGATACTAAACTTGTTTTGACTCAAAGGAGGTCCTCCTTAAGTATAAACCAGATTATCAGAAATATTATTTTCTTTTCTTTTTTGGTATATATTAATAAAATAAGCTTCAATAACGCGAATATATGATATACAATTTAATTTTAATCAACGCTTTTTTCTCCCCCCCCTACAAACCTATTGACACCGTTTATTAATTATATTCCAATATGTAAGAGTGAACGGGGGGAGCATATCGATTAAATCCATGGATTCTGTCGCTTCTTAATAAACAAATAAAAAATGTTATTAAATTTTTTAATACTATATGTATAGTATAGGTATCAACAACATATGCAATATTCACAAAAAGCAATTTGTTTCAAAAGGGAAAAAAATTAATCACAAAAAAAAAAACTAAAAACAACAAAAAAAGAGAGGAGAAATCACTATAAAAAAATCAAGTGTTTTAATTAAATCTACGAGATTTATTAAACGATATTTTATTTATTAATATACATACTAGAGTGTATATTAATAAATAATGGTAGGTATGCACTAATCATACTAGAGTGATTAGTATATACATACCATCAGGGATTAATAACAAACCAAGATTAAAATAAAATAATCAATTGAAAATAAATTTATTTAATTGATTTTTGTTTTTGAAATATAAAATAAAAAAAAATAAAAAAAAAAAAAACGAAGCCCGGAACCTAGGTCCATGAATTTTCTCAACCAAATTTATATTCATTTTCATATGGGTATCTAAATTTTGTCATAAGACATAACTATAGATAGCAATGAATAGGATCTTTCGATAAATAAATAAAATACCTGCCTAAAATTTAAAAATATCCTTAAAACCTTTTTTTTAGAAAATGAAAGAAAAATTGTAAAACGCCTGAAAGAAAGTGTATTTTTGGATATACGATTTTTTTTTTCTTTTTTGGCTTTTCGGCCTTTCTAGCCATCAGCCAATTTACGAATTTAAATTTTGTCTGCTAGTCGGATTCGCACCCGGATCCACTTAATTAGCAGGCTGGTATGCTATCCCTTCGGCCAACCCGACCCCTATATAGGAATTTTATCAAATTTATTCACAACAAAGAACAACATTTTATTGGATGTGAAAATAAAAAAGTAAAAAATAATAATGAAGTAATTTCTCAGTAAATAAATAAATAAATAAAAGCATTGAAAAGAAATGAGTGCTTCCAGTTTCCAGACAACTGGATACCAAAAAAATATAAACGTGATTATTGATAAAAATTTAAAAAAAATCGTTCTAATAGTTTTTTAAAAAAAGATAAAAATCCCAAAAACACTGAAAGTAAAGGAACTTCTAAATGTTTTATTTGAACCAAAATCCTGATGTGATATCTCAAGACGAAACTGGCTCTGTTTTTTAACATTTACCGTTTTTGAGTTATTGGGATTGGGTCGATCACAATTATTGTTGGCGAAAACTCAGACTATAACCATAAGGGTACGTATACCTCGTCAAATTTATAGCATTAGTATTTTTTAAAATAAGCCTCATTATGCAATCCAATACTTCATTTATTCTATATATACGAGGGTAGCTATATATTAATAGAAGCGATAATAAATATCGTAAGCGACAGTGAAAAAAAAACGAGAAATTGTTAGAAATATTTCGGGGAATTTAGTTCACACCACATGACTTTCCCTTAGTCCTTTCCTCTCCCTAATAATAATAACTCAACATTAAAATAATGATGAAATAATATATCAAATTTTGTTAAGGGAGAATGATGAAGGTTCTTGGAGAAACATTTTAAATAAAGTAAAGAAAATTTTTGAAAATGTTTTTAGAAACTTTTTAAAATTTAAAATATAATACTAGGTAGGTAAAAAATCAATAAAAGATCAGATATGCTTGTTTAGCAGGATTCTATATATATTTCGGGGTATACAGTAAGCCCATTTTCAGGAGTGTCACAAAGTGACACTCCTGAAGATGGGCTTATACCCCGAAATATATATAGAGTCGTGCTAAACATGCATATCTGATCTTTTATTTATTTTTGTAAACCTACCTAGTATTTTATATTTTAAATTTTAAAAGTTTCTAAAAAAAATTTCAAAAATTTTCTTTACTTTAATATATCAAATGTGATAATCTGGTTAAACAAAAAAGTAATGATTACATCAAACCAGCCTTAGGATTATAAATATGTATAATACTTCATGATGATAAATAAGAAGATTTTTTTTATTTAATGCTGTTTAAAAAACCTTGAGGGAGTCGGATAGCCGCGCGCGTTAGAGCTATCGCTTCTGCATCGTCTTGATGGCGATGTTAGAGCGGGAGGCACAAGTTCAGGCCTTGCTTGCGGCAGAATAAAAAAAAATTGACCGGCGAAAATGAATTCATACTACGTCCCCTACTGGCTATGTATCCGAAGTCAACCAATCACTAACACTATTAACCCCCAAAAAATCTAGTATTCGAAAAAATATTTATTTATTATAATATATTTTATTTATTAAAACATTAATTAATTTATTTATTTATATAATAATATTGAAATTTGCTAATTTAATTAAGTGTAAATAGTGAAATGGAAAAGAAATTAAAGTGGATAAATCGAGCGAAGGTAAATAAATAAAATTCAATTAGTATAAGCTTATCTAATTGATTATGATTTAATTAAATCTGCTTGAACATGAGTTCGAATAGTGAAACGGCAATGGGGGGAGGTACACGGGGTGGGGGTGCTTTGGGGGGCGGGATATCGCAGGCGTGACAGCCGCCTTTTCGAGATATTGGAATTGGCGATTTATCATTTTAATTGGATTTTATCCTCGGGAAGAAGTAAAAAAAAGGAAAAAAAAGAGAAAAAAGAACTTTTATAGAAATTCTTGTAAAAATATGTAACTTTTTTTCCACCCTTTCTTCTTTTCTTCCCTCTCTCTAGTCTTTACTCATTTGAAAGCGATTATTAACAAGGTAAAAGGCTCTACCGAGAACGAGAGAGAAAAGAGGTGAAAGTAAAGAGAGTACGAAGGAGGAGGCTCGTCTTAAAAGGGAAATGATCCCCTCAAAAAGAACAAAATATTAAAAAAAGAGCAAATAATTATGTACTGAATGAAGACATTTGAACCACGATATCAATTTTTATTTCTTTTTACTTTCACTTATTACACTTTTATTATCCTTTGCAAAATTTTCGTTTGTTTTCAGATTAACCCCTTGGAGGTAGACAACTTAACATGCACAGTATCGATATTAATTTAAATTAGCGAAAATCACGATAGGCGCGACATCTTCTTGAGATACATAGAATTAATAATACATCTAAAATCACACTCTAATACTTAGTGGCAACCATTTGGGGTGTTAGATAACGGGGAATAAAAAAGGAAACAAACATATACTTATGTTTAAAAATGGTCGGTTTAGAACTATTTAATAATTTAATTAGACAATTTTCTACCAGGAGGGATGAGTTGGTCAAAGTGTATCGTTGTTGCTTTCCAAGACGAGAATTTAAGCTTACAGATAATATAATCAGACTTATTATTTGATATTTTAAAATAAATATGCACAGTTACTTGGTGTCTGCTCATTATTATTTAATTAGTTTGTAAGATGATAATATAAAATTGCTTTATATCAGTAAAAATTATAAAATTTGATTGGCTAAAATCCTATTTCGAAAAAGGCTAATATGAAGAAATGCTTGGACTTTAGCAAATAAAATATTATAATTTTATTTTCACATCTTCCAGTCTAGTCAAATAAATATGCACTTCAATTAAATTTTAGATTGACTCAATCATGAGGTTGTCAATATTTACTATCAAAAATGTCAAATTCAAGTTAAAATATAAAAAAATATGTGTGAGCCTCATCCACATAAGCTCACGTGGAAGCGAAACTTTAGCCGTATATGTTATTGAAATAATTTAAATTTTTTAATTTTAATAAATTTTATTTGTCATGAAATATTAGTGGGTTCTAAAATATTTTTTCCCCTCTATTGAGCCATTTCCCCTTTATTGTAACAAAAAATCAAACAGATACGTCGCTAAAGAAGTTTCATTTCAAAAAAAAATAAAAACTTGACCGAACGATGAAAAAATATTCGAAAAATTTCAAAAAACAAACCAAATGGGAAAAATTGAACAGGAAAGTTCGAAGAACATGAAAATATATAAACATAAAAATGCACGGATAATAAAATCACGGATAATAGTAGAGTTAAGATTTATAAAGAAAATCCGAGATGTTTTCGAATACTAATTCCGGTAAACCTTAACTTAGTCCAGGGTAGTATTAAAATCGAACCGTACTAGTCAGCTTATCATTGATTACATTCTATTTAACATAATTTCAATCGAAAGGATATTTCATTAAAAAGTTGATTGGTTTCATATTACAAAAGTTTTATGATTTAAAAAATTTAAAAATATAATATTCTAGGTAGGTTTCACAAAAATAAAAGACAAGATGTTTGTTAGCATGACTCTATATATAGTAATATAATTATTTCGGGGAGGAGTTCTTTTCTCTGTAAACTCCTCCCCGAAATAAGTATATTACTATATATAGAGTCATGCTAACAAACATCTTGTCTTTTATTTTTGTGAAACCTACCTAGAATTTTATATTTTTAAATTTTCTTCACAAAAACCTATAGACCTATACCATTCTTCATTAACAAAGTTTTATGATTGTTTGGAAATAGGGAAAGATTTGATAAATCTTAAGCTTTTAAAATTTCTAGTGAGAACTGTGGGTCAGTGGTCAGAGTGTCGAGCCGCTGTCCTGAAGTATGTTGGTTGAGACTGAGTCTCGGCAGATATTTGCAGTCGCCTCTTGGAAAGCAATGGCAAACTACCAAGAGCCTAATTGCCTAGTCAACCTCTTCAAACTAGCCGTTCGGAACCGACGTTAAAATGTAGGTCCCGTAGATCTGTGTAAAACAGCTAAACACACTCAGCACAGGTATATGTGGAGAGGTGCCGAAACGTCAGGGAGACCTGATATGGCACTTAAAAAGAAGTGCGAAAATTAATCTGCGCAAGCCTAGTTCACACTAAGGCTGTTTTATTGTTATAAGTCGAATTCAGTATGTTACTTTGTACTATCTATATCACTGACTTAATTCTTTCTCCTTAAAATCTTTGTTAAATATTTAAGTACTTCCTGTAATGATCTCATTACTTTTTTCATTAAAAAATAAAAAAACATCAGTCGCTTTTGATCGTATTTATTACTAATTACAATTTCTCATCACCTAAATGAACATTATGTTAATTTTAATTTGAAAATCCCTCCCAAGAGAGACGAGTTACTGACTGACTGACTGATCAACATCCGCCGATAATAAAATCCGATAAATGTAATAACAAACCCTGGTACACACTTTTTAAATTATATTTTCATTGTCATTGATTGTTCTACACCCAAACTCGCTGACACATCATCTCGGCACAAACTAATTGACGATTTGCGAACAATTTGGATGGAAAGATTGATTAGCGTTTGATTGTTTTGATAAAAGATCTCCCACCACAACACCACATGAGGTATTATTATTATTATTTTTTTTACCTCCCCTCGTACTCCACAAATATCTAAATCGAGACCAAACGATGGTTATCGATATATAAACAAAAATTAATAAATCATATCATGTTATCTAACACGCGTTGCAATTTATATAATCTTTCTCTAATCGAGAGAGACATTAATTTTTGCAGTTTTATATATATATAGGTATAACCGATTACAGCAACATATATTATTATTTATATAAATTTATCCAGTGATAAGAGAATTTTTTCCCTCGTAAATTTTTTGATTTATTTTTAATCAAAAACAATAAATAGATTTTTTTTTAATTTTGAAAGTATTAATTTCTTATTCGTTTTTTTATCTATTATTATTTTATATTTATTTGTTATATAGAGCTCAAAAACACTGCGTATAGAGGTTTTTCACTTCAAATTGAACATTTACAAATACACTCACCAGCAAAGAAATCGAATCAGTCTCTTCTCATTAATTTAATGATATATTGTATGTTTCTTTGTATTTTATTAGAAATTTAAATATTTTTTTCTAAAAAGGGTGAGGGAGTACAATACTAAATATTAAAAAAATGCTTAACTAAAGATTTTTTATTGTTTTATTTTTTATTTATTTATTTATTTGTTTGTTTGTTGAATTTTCTCAAAAATTTTCATTTTTTTCTAATTTTTCATTCCAAGTTAAATAATTAAAAATTAACTGAATGACTTTTGATGTAAAACATATTGATTTAATCTTTAATCTTTGGTATAATAATTAAACTTGAACAAGATGCGAGGTAGGTTTCACAAAAAAAGAAATAAAACAAAATTGAGTTTTTGAATTCGATATATTTCGGGGTGAGTTTTCTTTGACTCCTGATGATGGCCTCACCCCCGAAATATATCGAATTCAAAACTCAATTTTATTTTATTTCGTTTTTTGTGAAACCTACCTCGCATCTTACTCAAGTTTTATTATTATATTAAAATGTTTCACCTAGAACCAACCCCTAACTCCTTAAAGGTTATTTAATCTTTGGCTTTAATACGTTATAATTTATATTAATATAATATTATTTATATTTGAGAATGAAACTTACATTTAACAACTTACAAATGAGGTGATTCCATTTCTTTGCAAGTGAGTATAAAATAAATATAATAATAATAATAAGAAAATGTTCAATTTGAAGTGAAAAACTTGTATAGGTATATAAATTCTGAATGAATTTTCTTGCCGAGAGTAGCAAAGTTGGTGATTTTTAAGAAGAAATCAACGAGTCTACTTGCACATACGACTACTTATATATCGAAATAATTTCCTGATTGTTTTATTAAGTGAAATAAATGCAATTCTTTATAAATAGAATCGAAAAACTTTTTAACAAAAATTCAAAACGTTTCGGGAGAAATTCTCTCTTCATGTGAAAATTTGAAAAATTTGAATAAAGCAAATTTTTTAAATATTTTTCAAATTGTCAATTGATAAAGGGAGAATATTTCCCGAAACGTTTTGGGTTTAGTGAACGTTTTTGGATTGCTTTTATAAATAATTGTATTTATTATTCTTATGTATTAAATAAATAAATATATAGCTATACGTATATATAATTTTATTTGATAGAGACTATAGTTTGGAAATCTTGGCCTTCATCATTAGTCTTTTAAATACCTCATTAATCACCATTTTGATCTACATATTATGAAACTTTTTTTAGAAGAAGGAACACATTGGCTATAATTTTATTTTCATTGCTCATTAGAAATAGAAATATTATATAAAGTAATGGGAACTCTAGTAGTAGTAAAAAATTTAAAGTTGAAATATTTATACGTTTTAAAATCCCTCTTAGTTCGAAGTGAACCCAGGAGGTCCTATGGTCTACAAAAAACTTATTAAAAAAAATTATTTTATGAGGTTTTAATTATTTATTTTATCCAAAATAAGTACCTAATTAATAACTCGTATGACAAGCTTCTTAAAAATTCTGAAAATGGTAACAAAAGTTTTCGAATATTTTTTTTTAATACTTATAAAATATCAATCACTAATCTTAATTATTTAAGTAATTGATAGGCTGAAAAAATATTTTTCATATTTTACTTACTAAAGAATTCAAGATGATAAATTATCCAAAATGCATATTTTAATGAAAATTGGTTTCTTGTTGGCGATCACATTTATTGATTTGTTTTCGAATCATAATGGTAATTTGTGGAATTTAAAATTTCCTATTAGTAGATAACATGTAAAATTATTTATTATTAATAATGGAATGTAAGTTATTTGGCGATATGTTTTAAAAATGAAGTGAATTTTTCATTTTAAACTATTTCAGAAGAACGTCAAAATATTTAAACAATTTCTATAGTGATAATAATATAAATACATACCTCACTTAAATAAAACCGATACGTTATAGAGATAAAATAATGATAATTTGGAAAAAATTCCCCTCAAGAATAAAACATGCAGTCAAGTTTGAAGATGTTAGCTAGAGAAATTTCGATAGGAAATCTTAATATCGTCGTGGAGGGGGGGGGGCTTGGATTGCACTTAAGCCCCTGGCCTAGTGGTCGGGTTGCCTGCAAAGGTCTCAAGGCATCTATAATGCAGGGCCAAGGGCATTTAGTCCTCGATCCAGACTAAATAATTTGCAAAGAGCTTCCAACTTTGGACGAGAGTTTGCCACCAGGGATAGAGGGTTAGCTCGCAGATTTACTTGACCAGTTTATTTATGAGGTACATCTCTTTTTTTATTAAGGAATTAATTCCGAAAGAAATTTTCATTTAAATAGAAACTTAACCCAAATATATGAGAAGTATTAAGAAAGTTTTCTTTTTTCTTCTTCAGCATGGATACTGTCTTGGCTTAGGTTATCTGATTATGTTGTAAATAATTTTGACTTGGGTAAAAGGAATTTAAATTTACAGTTTATAAAAGAATCACTTTAAAATTGCTTGGCATATGTTGTATTTTCGGATTCATAAACGTAGTACTACATATTTGGTAAAGTAGTATTTTATTATGATATTGAATAAAATAGGTTTTGTCACATAAAAAATAGGTTGAATTACATATAAACTCTGTTAATTGATAATTCATATTAATTACATATAAAGCATAGTACACACCTAGCGACAAAGTTATACGACATTCTTCTCGAAAAATTAAAACTAGAAAATGAAATGGGTTTCAGAAATTTTTTAAGAATGACCCCTACCGATTTCGAAACCCTTTTGCAGATGGTTGGAACAAACATTTCGAAAGAAAGCACTATATTTAGAGAAACTACCCCCCAGTTTCAGTCAAGCCAACATAGGGACTGCATCTTATTGGTACGGCGGTCAAGTAGATACTGACTCTGAACACGGATGTTGCGAAACATTATTTTCACCGTTTGGATGTATAAAAATTTTTAAAAATTTAAAAATTTCTGAATCTCATGAGGTCTTCTAGTTCTAATTTTTCGGTAAGCAAGATTACTTAATATCGCAAAGCCAAAAGCAAAAGTTTAACAATAGTAAGGATATGTCTTTGGTTTTCGTCTAATACGTGGAATCTCCAACATACAGAAGTAGCTAGCTCTAGGGCAAAAGTTTCAAATGAAATGGATAATGTGGTTTTTGACTTACCGTATGTAGTCGTTCTTGCAGAGGATCATATTTGCCTTGGTGAAGCAGGACCCGCCTATATCAGCCAACATTGCGCCACAGCAGGAACATTTCAGACACCCATTATGCCAATATCGGTCGAGTGCGTGCAATAAATATCGCTCGACAATTTTACCACCACAGCCAGCGCACACTTTCACAGTAGGACAATTATTGTTATTATTATTATTGTTATTGTTATTGTTGTGATGGTGGTGGGCATGGAGATTGGGTGGGGGTGGTGGCTGAGGGCCACCCTGGTTTGGTGGAGGTCCATAATGGCCGCCTGTCGGATCGCCAGGATGTGAAGGAGGCTGTTGTGTTCCGTTGGGGATTCCCCCTTGAGCTCCTGGAGTGCCCAAAGGGTGGTACCCCGAAGCATCCGGCGGCGGCGGCTGTGGAGCTGGCGGCGAGTGAGGCGACGCCAGCTCAGTGTACGGATGGTAATGGGGGTTCATAACGGCAGCCAGTTTGACGGTTTGGGCTGCCCAACCCTCGGCCGATGGCTTTTAATTCACGCAGATATCTGTAAACAAACGAAAAGTCAACAAATTAGCAAAGTCACACGACGAATAAATTAACAACTACAACTATTACAACATTAGTGAATACTGTGAAGACTTTGTTTGTCGATATCATTTGTAAAATAAAAAAAAAAAATCAGTATCAAAGTTTTTGTGCAGATTCTTGAACTTAAGAAGTCTTTAGTTCTATGTTTTTATGTTATTACTTCTAAGAGTGTCTACTCTAGTGAGCATTGGCTATTACTATGGAGAGCATCCTTTCTATAGTATTTTTTTTGTGGGAAATTATTCACATTGGTTGTTTCCCGTTGCCTTCGCGTGGATTAATCGAGGCGCCTCTTATTTTTGACAAGGATGAAAGTTGTTCTGACTAAGCTCGATTCAAGGTCCAGCGATCTAGTCACTCCACTATCGATATCTTCAGGTAACCTAAACGATCATTCTGACTGTCAGTCAGATAGAATCAATCAGACTTTCATTCGTGACAAACCGCCAAGACTGATGAAAAGAATGACGGTACCATTATACGCTTCATCCAGACTGTCAATCTCCCCCTCTTTTTACATGATTGAAGCCCTGATTTCAAAATATATGGAAATCCGTCAATCTCGTTCATCAATCCATCAGTCCTACCCCTACACGCTCAATCGGAATGCCATTCCTAGACAAGAGTGACATGATCGTGTAAGCGTAATTAAATAATTCATTCGTCGAACGAAGCAGAATTAGATTTTATGTTATAAAAAATTACTAAGAATATTGTGTAGGTTTCAGGTTGATTCGCTTATTTGGAACCCTAATTCCATTTTCTTATGTATGTTTTATTCAACCTTAACTTGTCTTCTGGTCTAGTCATTAAATTAAAAGGATGAGTGAAATGGATTGTCATTAGCTTAATGGATTACTACCTTAATATAAAAGCGTTCTAAACACTGCAAGAACATACAATTCACTAATGGTTTATAGCAGCTTCCGAACTAAGAGAAAGTTGGTGAGAATCAAAAAGTTATTGGAACACAAATTAAAGTTTAACTCAGACTTTTTAAATTCAAAGTTTACCCAGACAATCGAGTAGTAAAGTGAAATATTAAAAATTAGTTGGCTGCTATTTTCAACTGCAATGATGAAATATTTTTTTTATTGGAGTGTAAACATGTACATTGTTTATGAGATTTCATTTCCCACTAGTTGTCATAGTAACTAGAAAACAATAGTTTAATAATATGCATTTTGAGCACAGGATGAAGATAGCCACGCGTAAACAAACAGCCATAATGTCAAAATTAAGCCTGTTAAAACGCGGAAAATTTGTATAGTTATATAGAAATATAGTGTCAATTACCATTGGGTCCTGATTGTGCAATATACTAAAATATCATTTCCAATCCCCATAAAAATCACTTTTTCCCTCCTACATTATTTGATGGTCCATAAATAGAACTGATGTATTTAGGTTTTAGGAATGATTTCTAAAATATTAATTATGATATAAGTTGAATAAATTGTCCCAAGTATAACTACTGACAATATTTTTGAAAACATTTATTTCAAGTTCGCCGGGTTATTTCCGAGTGAAACATTTTGATAATTTATACTAGTAGTCCGAAATCTATATAAATAAAAATGTACTGTTACGCTTAAGTGATATGTTGAAGGCTCTCCGCCGATTTCTTTGAAATTTTCACACAACATTTCATTCAAATACACGAGTGTTTTTTTATATAGTGTTTTTATAGATATCACACCTGTGGCATGTAAAAAATATTTTTTCGAGGAAACAACGCCAGCGCCTTTCTGATGGGTAAAAGCAAACAAACAAAATGACCTATAATAGCTTTTTGGAAATCTTTCAACTGACAATATTATTTTTGATTAAGGGAACAATTTTGACAAGTAATATATAATTCATTTACAGTTTTAATACCTATTCTATAATTATTTGCATTTTCAATTTATTTTCAAAACTATTATTATTTTTTAAATATATTTAAATTTTTGATCAAATCAATTTTGACAGGTAAGCAATATATAATCATTTATCATTTTTTTAATATATTGTTTTATTCTTATTTTATTAAAAGAAAAAGCTTTGTCCTGCGAATATAGTTTCGATACGTCCAGTGGTTTAAGCGTGAAGCATAAGAGTTAGTCATAGCAACGCGTGGTCGGGTCAGCTATTATCTATATAAACCATAAATCGAGACGCTCCCCGGCAGGGGCTAGTGACTTCGGGCCAAAGGCCCGGGCGTCAGCTAGTAATATATAACATTTGAATTAATTTATTTTTGTTAAACCACACTTTGAATTCTTAATATTAAATATCTGAAACTATTATTGTTAATAAAAATTTATCAGATTTACAAATTTCGATATTCAAAATAGTTATAAGTATTAAAAGAAATAAATAGAAAAGAATAAAAAAGATATTTCATCTGTATAAAGAAATTGTGTAAGAGTATATGACTAGTAGTATAAAGTAAATGGCTGATGATTTGTTTCCATCTCTTTTGCCTTTAGAACACCCTCCGCTGTAGAATTTTCTTCTTCCTTGTGTAACGTGAAACAAAGGAAGAATGGTACTAAAAGGGCGCTTTAATTAAACTAATTAATACCTCGTTGCCAGCTAGACAATGTTCATTTTTAATTCGGCTATGTTGGTATTTATCTGCACTCGACCCTTAACTTTACTGCTTGCCTCTGGGTCGTTGTTATGGGAATTAATTAAACTAATAACGCAGGTAATTCAGCGACGGCGGCGCAAAGCAATGGAGCAGGAGAGGGGCGGAAGAGTGAGGAGAAGGGGAGAGTAAGTAGAGTGGGGAGGGCGGAGGGATCCCTGATGAAAATTCTCGGACTGATTTAAAAGCTTGGTGAAAGGAACAACAACAGTGCAGGAAAAAATAGATCCATTCAGACTCAATAGTTCTATGGAAATAGCAAAGTTCGAGGAGATTGGGAATGAAATATTGACATCATTTGATTAAGGTTTAATAAAAAATAAATTTTTATTTCCAAACTCATCAAAAATTTTTGAAGCTCCCCCAAAATAATCATATGAAAATTTTAATTTAGGCTAATATCATCAGTAGGAGCATATTAAAATTGAACTAGACAATTTTCATTTAGTCAACGTTAAATGATTCTTGAAATTATTTATAAGAGTTTTTGAGTAAATTTATTTACCCTCTCGACGAGACTTTTGTGGCAAAACCGCCACGTGCTAAAATTCAACCTAATTGAATACTACAATTTGTGACTTTAATTGAGACCATGGGTTCCGTAGTCTTTACATGAGGACCTTTTGAAGTCGCGCTTGCCGCGAGACCGATTAC
Organism: Forficula auricularia; assembly: GCA_024734495.1. Taxonomy (NCBI): domain Eukaryota; kingdom Metazoa; phylum Arthropoda; class Insecta; order Dermaptera; family Forficulidae; genus Forficula; species Forficula auricularia. The sequence goes on along the minus strand of JALMQS010000161.1, from coordinate 1,620,811 downwards.
AATACTTTCCCCATGCTTCGCATTGGATAAAGTAAAAAGGGAAAGGGCGGAGACAGATCTACGATGGGCTAGGGAGTCGAGAGTGTCAGTTAATGAGGGATCGCCTATAAGTCTGATAGCCCGCCTCCGAATTGCATTTAAGGTATTAAGAGAATGCTTGGAGGCCCCTCTCCACATATGAGAGCAATATTCAACACAGGGGCGAATTTGAGCCTTGTATAATATAAGGAGTTGAGGGGGTGAAAAAGCGCTTGGTTCGGAAAAGAAAGGCAAGCTTACATGCTGCAGCTTTTGCTTTTTAGTTTGAAACATTGTGCTTCTAGTGAAACAAAACACCATTAATTAGGCAATATTTTTATATCTATTGAATGAATATTTCACATCTAAACTATATTAGCATTGATTTGCAGCGTTATCTAGTGGCGGCTGCTAGAACTACTTACATGCTAGCTAAGAGGAGGTTACATTAGTTAATATATTTTTTAAATTACTAAAATTACATCATGTCTGTTTGGGTTAATTTTGCAGTACCTACTTAGTTTTAACAAGTTTTTATTTAATTATATATATATATATGAAAAAATAGAAAGCTTCAAATTCGGACTTTTCCATATCAAATTCAGGATTTTAAAAATCAAAATCAGACTTTTTCAAATCAAATTCAGAATTTATTAATAAACAGTTGAAAAAAGTTATAGTTAAGAAAAGTTTTGATTTAATTTAACTCTCAAGAAACGTTTTCAGGTAAAAAGTTAAAATTTGGTGCATTGTAAGATATTTGGGTATTTTCAGCTCATTAACTAAAACCTTTCAAGATTGGCATTTTGTACTTCCAGAAAACGTTTTCAGGTAAATAAGCTAAAATTTGGAGCATTCTAAGATATTTGCCTACCAATTTTCAGCTCATCAATTAAAACGTTTCAAGATTAGCATTATTTACCCTACCATTCATCCTGATCCGCTCACCCATTGTGAAGATTAATATTGAAAATCCCTATATCTATGCTATATTTGACAGTGTGAAAAATGTTTAACAAATCCGTTTTATCCAAATATCTCGTTATTTATTGATGATAGATAGAAATCGTTCAAATAAAATTTGTAAAGCATACAATTATCTACAAAAGTTCGTATGCATTTTTTCGATCGGAGCAAGCCTCCTTCCTCCTTTTACCTCTGAAGAAGGAGGGGCAATCCTTTGAATCGTCAGGTTTTTTAAGAGGATGAAAATGAAGTTTTAATAAATTCTTCGATTCAGAATTAGCAGTTTTCATTATTATTGGGCTGCCTTTGGATCAATTCAGCATTAAATTCTATCACTCGATCTTGAATACCTCTAATTAATTTTTTTCTTTCAATTAATAAATAATTTATTGAACCAGTTATCTAATGAACTATATTTCTAATTTTTTTTTTTTTTACATTAATGTATACATTATATTTGAGCTTCGATTCCGGAGATTACTTCTCCACCATCGACTGTCCTTGTTCATCTTTTAGTCCTTGTTTTTAATAAGAGGAAAAACTAATTAACGAAAAAACCTCTTTTCCGATAATTATTTCAATTCCATTATTCTCTCCCAATCTCCACTCCCTTCCTCTATTTATCAACTATATTTCCTAATCTTAATATAAAATAATATTATATTTGTAATGATCTATTAGTGAGATTTAAAACTAAAAAAAATAATTAAAAGGAAATTGAAAAAAATGAAATTATAAATTTTTATTGACACAACCACCTGTGAATAATTATTTGAATTAACAAATAACCTATCAAATTAAAGTAAGCTGAAGATGAGACCCTGAAAGATCGAAGTGTCTAGCCACAAACCCAATAACCGGGGGAATTTCGTCAAAATCGTTAGAGTCATATATTATTATGTAATAGCAAATTCTGTCTCAGAGAAAACTTAGCTACCAGACGTTCATTCAACTTCACAAAAGCCAAATTAATAAAAAGTATTACTTGACAGCTGTAAATATCTGTAATACAATCGTGAAACAATTTAGAAAAAAGAATCGAACTTTTTATACATCAGGGTTAAAAATGTTGACGAAAAAAGTGTATGTGTGTGCTTGTGAAGGGGCTGAGAAGGGGGTGGATGACTTAAACGTAATCGCAAAGGAAGTTGAGTTCTCTGGGGACAAGAGGAAAAGTTCGGCCCAACACTTTCCAGCCCGCCCTCCACCTTCCTTCCGATGTTAAGACACTCTAATGCCAATAAACTTGCCTCGAAATAGTACCATCAAAATAAAATCAACTTGGCTCTAACAGCGAACGTACTACTTAGCAGCAGGTAGAAGATAGAAAGACTGCAGCCCCTCTCTGATTACCATACTAGATTCAACTTACAGATTATATTTATTTACGGTCTCTTAGTTGTGTTCAGTGAGTTATGTAAGGTTGCGGAGCTTAATAAAACTAAATTAAATATTTTTTACACACAGAGCGAGCGAAGCCCTTTGGGCGGGTGGCAGTATTAAATTCATTCGAGTATATTTATTTTTTTTGCTTTTTCGTATTTAGAAATTTATGAAATATGGAGAAAAATCCTGTCTAAATTTACATATAAGCTCGTTTTGGTGCCAACATTTTTGTATTTCAAAAATAAAAACTCAATAGATCGCTCTTTTTATATTTAGAACTTCCTGGTGAAAAAAATCGAATTGTCTTACGATTGATTGTAACCAATAACTGAAATTTGGAACATAATTTTGTATTAATATTTTGCATCCCTACCCCTACCTTGAACCGAAAACAATTCCAAACCATTAAAATTTGCAGAAAACGTAGTTTTAAAAAAAAGTTTTCACTTTTCTCCAATTTAATACCCGAGACTGAAAGCCACAAGAAGTATTCATAGAAAAGAAAAAGTTATAAAAATTAAATATTTTCAAGTAGCGGTTTAAGAGAAGGTTAAGGTTATAACATATAATGTGTATTAATATTTTTAACTAAGTGTCTAGCTTCTTGATTCAATCAATCAATAGCACACCCGCTCTAGAAGATGTCTTATTCAGCTCTTATTGTCTTTAAGATGTCTAGAAGGTCTCCAGATATCTAGAAAGCATCTTCTAGACCTAGTTAGCTAACAGGAATTTCTCAAGTCTTCCCAGCAATAAAACTTTTTTTTTTTCAAAAATACTTTTTATTATTGAACTACTCTTAAAAATGTTACTTAAATTATAATTTTTTAAGTATGCGTGGCACAATTTCAGCTTCATTTTTTGCTATCCTAAAATTGCAGAACTCCCTCAAAATCCACCCTAAACATACTAATTGTATTCGGTTAACTTTAGAGTGCCAATGAATACAACAAGAAACCCGATTAGAATTCCAATATTATTATTTAATCAAATGAATACAAACTCTGAAACAAGCATCGCCGAAGCAATATTCTTCATGCTGAAGAAATAAGCTGTCAAAAGGTGGAGCCTGCAATAAATTATTCCTTTTAATTTTTAGTAACTGTTTAGTAATGTATTTAGCCTAAGGACTGGTTCAGCGCACATAAAAGCCTACTTCTTTGTCTATTATTGGTTTTCTTAGCAGGTTTCGATTCGTTTGTTTCCATTTCAAGGACTGCTCGTCTGACCACCTGTTTTTCAATCGATTCTTAATTGTTTGCTTTTTTTTACTTGCTTTTATTTAACTTAGTTTCTCTGTCTGTCTGGTTATCTGGGTAGCATCTTGTTACCCTATTTCAGCCCACTTCCAATGAGCCGATTTTTTAAAATTTCTCCTACTCACAAATTCGCTTCAATTATTAATATTAATTTGTTTTTAATTTTGCGAGATTTACTTAACAAACTCAGACGATGACAAAATTTAATAAATTCCAATATATAATAAAGGGAAATATAATACAAACATTAACAAGTGATTTCATCGCTTATACTAAGTTATACTTAGTATATATTATTCAAAGAATTGCAAATTTAATGCTTTGGTGGTTAAGTTGTAAATTACAAGAGAAGTGAATCAGCTTCTTGAATCATTCTCTTACTCTAATTTGCTGCTCTAGTTTAATCGACAAGTAACCCTAATATAGAGTTCACAAGAACTTTAAAATAACTACAGAATTATACGTAGAAACATTGTAGATTTTGATGAGATTATATCATTAAAAAATATCAATCTTGATTGTTTTAACCAAAAATTCTCTTTTGATTGGTTGATTTTTACAAATTTAAAGACTAAAACGTAAAAAAGAAAAATATATATAAATGTATATATAAAAATTATTTTTAAAAACATGTTTTTATTTCAAAATGCACTAAAAAGTAGAAAATTAAATTTTCTTCAGAAATACCTAACATAATTTTCTAATCATAGAATGAATAAAAAAGAGTATGGGTGCATATATTAATTAAATTTTAAGTTAAAATCATACTTTTATTTTTCGTCATGTGAACAAGAAAATCATAAGAAGAAATCAAAGAGGTTGTTCTCTAACATTTAGGGAAAGCGCTGTTGGTTTATAGTGAAACATATTAAACACAAGAGTTAAAAACACCACTATAATCCTTTAAAAACTCCTAAGGTTGTCCTCTGTTTGGTGAAAATTAACATATATGGTAGAGATGCTTATTTGTATAATATCCACTCTAGAAAGCAATCTTGCTGTATCTCGAAAAATAGAACTTTATAGAGGATTCAAAAACGATTTAATGAGAAAAAAGTTGTAACTGTTTTGTACTAGACAAACTCAAGGAACATGAATTATAGTAAACGAAATATCTGGAGGAATTTTGACGTATTTATTTAATTTGAAAAAGTAGCAGATTTTGATCTTTTAACAACATTTATCGTACATTTAGTAAGGTTAGGTGGAGAACAAGACCAAAAACGACGCATCTAGTAAATTAAAATTTTGAAGTTGGTATCATTTACGAGCTTCAATAATGTTTTGATAAAAAGAGACTACTAATAAATTAGGGTGATGTTTTACTTTTGAATAATACTAAGATTTGAATGAAAACATATTTTTTGACCAATTGCCTCTTGAATGACCTGAACTGCCGTTTATGCATTCAAATAGGGCGCATAGAGTATCATATGCATACTCTACAGGAAAGATTTTTAATTTTCATTAATTTCAAACATGTAGTCTATAATTTTATTGCAACGCTGATTCTAATGATATATAAAAGTGATATTCGTATTTTTTCGAAATACAGCGAAATTGCTTTCTAGCGTTGATATATATATATTTTTTAAATAACTAACCCAAAGGTTTGAGTATCTTTTTTTGAAAATAATATGGATTTTTTCAAAAATAGAATTCACAGTATAAACCAAATAATATTAAGAAATAATTTATATTTAAGTCCAAAATCGAAGATTTTAATAGAATATTTTTATAATAATAAAACTTGTGCAAGATGCGAGGTAGATTTCCCAAAAAAGAAATAAAATAAAATTGAGTTTTGAATTCGATATATTTCGGGGGTGAGCCCAGAATATTTTTACATTGCATATCAAAGTGTTTTGTCCTCTCAGGAGTTGAACCCGCGTACTACCACGCTTGCCGGGCATGTTAGTTCTCTGGGTTAGCTCCTGAGGGGATGAAGCTCTCTGATATGTAATGTAAAAATATTCCATTAAAATCTTAGATTTTGGACCTTAAATATAAATTCTTTCTTAGTAGAGACTATATTTTTGAAGATTTGACCTTCATCATCAGTCTTTTTAAGTAGAATTGTATCTCTCTGTTATTTCACATGGGTTCAAATACCTGATCGTATTTAGATAAATTAGTTTTATTATAATAGTAAGCTGGTCATTTGACAAACAAACTGCATCAAGCAGAGGACAACCTCATTAATTTCGTCTTATGAATCATCAACTTCGCTAATCCCTTTTCAATTAAAGTAAAATGTATTTTCTAATTATTAGAGCATTTTGAAATAGTATTTTATTCTAAATACTATAATTTGATTTTTTGATTTACGATTAAACATTTTAATTTGTACCCTATAGAATATGACATAAATCAATCCAATCATGTTTTTGATGCTAACCGATCATCGGAACGATTTGTCTCTCTGATGGATAATTGAGGGCAAGAGGTCATTTTGTTCATCGTCCCTTAAGAAACGGCATCCAACCATAGTTTTCATTCCATTCTGTTCTGTTCTCTCAGCTGTTTGTATTTGTAGGTGTATAAAGTGTGTATGTGTGTGTGTGTGTGTGTGTGTGTGTGTGTGTGTGGCTGAGTTTGTCCATTGGCGTTCAAGAGGTGTTAATGCGCAGACACTTCTTCAGCGCTTAGCTACAAAGATCGCCTCGGTTAGAAAAAGCGGTGTTGGTCCATTAACGCAGATATGTTGGCTCTTTAATGAAATGTAGAATTAACATAGCGCGTCCGTTAATGGAGAGCCATTAATTTAGATAAGTAGAAAAAATACAAAAATTAAATATTTTTATATAAGATTATATATATACATATAAAGATCTTAGTATATGTATATATAGAGAGAGGGAGAGAAAAAAGTATTTTTAAAAGCTTTTTTATCTAGATTAAGCATTTCTCGCTTAAAAGAAAATTCTATAGTTAGCAGTTTGCATATTAATTTAAATGTATATAAATGTGTATGAGTAGGTGTGTGTGTACCATACACTTATACTTATTTATATTTCGATTTTTTTCAAATTACTTAAACACATTTTTGTTGATGGAACCCAAATAGAGAAAGAGAACACTGTTTGAGTGGAAATATCAAATTACTTTGAATAAACAAAATAAAAGTGATCCCCATACAAGGGACGAATTTACATTCCATAATTCATTTCGAAAGGATTTGTTTTATCTTATATAAATAAAATGGATATTTTTTTTTATATAGAAACAAGAAGTTTCTAAATATTGAATATTTTGAAAATTCTATCATCAAGGGCACAATTTCAAATTTAAATAAAATAAATTGGCATCAACCTAAACTTTATCTATAAGGGTTTAAAATATTTGAAATAAATTTAAAAAATTGATAGCTAAATTAAAGAAACAAAATAAAAATTAGGTAGGTACTAGATTACATAATAAAGTACTTTTAAGTAATTTTTCAAAAACATCTTTATTATAGCCTTTTTGAGGGCCCTTAAAGCATTTAAATAGAATATTAAATTTGATCAAGATTAATTAATTAATTTTCAAGATACTCATAAATAACTAACTTTGTAGTAAAAAATTACTAATGTTTGAAGATCGTTTTGCACAAAAGTCTAATCAGCAATAAATTTAACCATTGTTAAATAATGGTAACCTAGTATCACAATGTTTCAAACTATATAGTAACTATATAAAGCCTATATAGATTCTCAAAAACTATATAGGGACAATATAGTTACTATATATGTAGTTTGAAACATTGTGATACTAATAAAGTTTAGGGAAAGCGGTGTTGGTTTATAGTGAAACATATTAAACAAAGGAATTATTATTTAACGGGTTATAGTTTCAGTGTTCTGTTTAACCTCCTGATGAAGGGTTCATAGCCTGAAACTATGCAGCAGAGATAAATAAAAAATCTCCAAAATAATTTAAAAGATTTTTTAATCTTTTTAATTTTATTTCCTCTTTGTGAAACACCACTATAACCCGTTAAATAATAATTCCATTGTGATACTAGGGAAGTTTTGAATTTAATTTCAATATTATTCAAAGATGGGGGAAAATCGTCGACAAATAACTGAATCCATACATGCATACTACTAAAATTAGCCGAGAGTTTATTTAGTCTTGAAAAAGTTTTCATTTTTCCCTTAAATTCAGTGTTAGATTTTACAAGAATCTTATACATTTGAGTTCCGGGAACTTAACAACGGCCCCAGATACCTAAATACCCCAATACCTACCTATCTATAAAATTTTATAAAATATTAAGTTTTTCCTATTTGTTAGACAAGCAAATTTTTTATATAACAGTGATTCATTAAGTGGATAATTATTGCGATCGGTTTTACGATTTATAAAGTAGTTATCTATAGTTAATGTGTCTAAAACAAAAGTAAGTATACTTTAAATAGAAAAAGTCACAAAACGGGAAAATGATATTTGTTCTAAATAGCTTTCATGGCGGGATCACCCGTGGCATAGTGGTCTTTGGGTAAATAAAATAAAAATAAAATGTAAATATTTAGATTAAGGATAATAAAAAAATTGTATATTAAACTTAATTATACTCATATTTTTAAATATTATTAATTATTATGAACAATATTAAAATATATTAGTAGTGTAAGCTCATAGGGCAGGAAAATATTTATAAGGAACAATAAAAAACATTTGTAAATTTTATATAATCATGTATATCTGTTCTACTTGTAATGTATTGCTTTACAATGTTGTATCTGTAAATATTAAAATTATAAATAAAGCTTTTGAATGGCTAAAGTAGAGAACCCCGGGTTCAAATCCAGTCGGGTGCTCAATTCATTTTTCATTTTCACAAAATAATAAAATGATTTTCTAAATATGTAGAATTAACATAAGAAATGATTGATTATATTATTCAACTTTCGCGGCTCAATTACTTTTAGTTGACTATATTTATAAAAAAATAAAAATAAAAATAATTTTTATGACCATAATAATGAGCTTCTAAGTATTGAATAAAGAATTGGTTGTTCCTTAGGGAATTCGATATTGCATTCCCATCAGGGATGGAAATTAATACGTACTCAAATTTAAAAAGATCAAAGCCGTGTTTGAGCCGACTTGACCATCTGGATGGAAAACCTTAATTCGAAACGTCACGGACAAGTCACGTTAACATTAAGGCCCTCGCTCGCTAGAACAAGGAAGGTTTGTTTCATCAAAAAAAAAAAAAAAAAAAACCACGAAACCCCGAATTACCTCACCTTTCAAATTTATTTCGAGGAAATTCTTAATTGTTCCGAAAAGAAAAATATCGAGAGAGAAGATCGTAACTTGAAATTAATAGTGTACTAATTATTATTAGATTATGATTAATTTTTGCTGAGAATATTTAGAGTGAATTATTCTTCGTTGGCAAGCAAGCAGATGAGATAGGAGTTTAATGAAAAAGGAACATTCCAGGAGATTGGATATCAATTATTCATGGATAATTAAGCAAATACAACAACAACCAATGAGAAGAAGATATTCAAATCATTTTATAATTAAAATCTTAACTAAGTATTTGAAAAGAACGTACATCTTATCAATTTCATTTTATAAATTAAATATTAGATAAAGATATAAGGTTAATCAAAATTAATTTTATATACAGTAGCTTTGGGACCGTGTTTTAGTGCCTAAATTAATAGCGAAACATCCCTTAAATATTTTTCTAATTTTATTAGCCTACACCGAAGGGTGATACGCGATTGGAAGTAGGTGTACACCTCTTTGGAAGTATTTTGGAAGCACCTGGAAATATTTGAAAGTATGTACTTGGAAATATTTGGAAGTACTTGGAATTGCTTAGAAATATTTGAAATTATTTGGAAGTACTTGGAAATATTTGGAAGGACTTGGAATTGCTTGGAAATATTTGGAATTGCTTGGAAATATTTGGAAGTACTTGGAAATATTTGGAAGCAATTGGAAATATTTGGAAGTAATTGGAAATATTTGGAATCACTTGGAAATATTTGGAATTACTTGGAATTGCTTGGAAATATTTGGAAGTAATTGGAAATATTTGGAATTACTTGGAATTACTTGGAAATATTTGGAAGTACTTGGAAATATTTGGAAGTACAAGTGGAAGTAGGTGTACAGCATATTAGGTCGCGGTTCACCCTTCGTTCTACACTGTTAAAAAAATTGTAAATTTACTATGTGTTTACAATACAAATAGCTAGGAAATTTAAAAGATTGTGTATAGTAAAAAAATACTATATTATTACATTACTCATTGCAAAAATACAAAAATAATTTTAATTTTACTTTTTTCTTGTATTATTTAGATACGTATTAGTAAAAAATATGGTATAAGATTACAAAACGGGTATGTAATATTACTAAAAAGTTTTGAAGTTGGACTTCCCATTTTTTATAGTAAAATTTGATAATAAATTTTTAACACAGTATCTTGAAAGAACTGATTTTGGCTTTCTTTTAAAATTTCTATATTATGAATTCGAGAAAAAGTCGGTATTTATACATCATCTTAAAGTTTCAAAAAAAGGTGGTTTTTTTTAGAGGCCGTGTTACCAATATTCGGGCTAGAAAGTTAAAACAATAATTGAAAAATCTTGAATTTAAAAGTTTTTACTATACCTAGTTAGTGTTAGGAAAATGGAAAGATTCAATTAGTATTCTCTTATTTTTCACTTTACCAAGCTTTTTTTTAAAACTTTCAAATTAAATAATAAATTATAGATTTTTTTTTGCTTTTCGGCCTTTCTAGCCATAAGCGAATTTACGATGCTATTTTTTTTTTAATTTGTCTCTACCCCGGGGTCAGGTTTTAGCCGGATGCCTCGAGTCGGATTCAAACCCGGGTCCACTTGGTTAGCAGGGTGACACGCTAACCCCTAGCCTACCCGACCCCAAATTATAGATTAAAAAACTAATAAAGACGCTTTTGTTAGTAATGCACTAAAAAGTACAAAATTTTCCATATTTAATGCCCCTGTAGGGTAGGCTTCTGAAATCCACCAACGTAAATCGATTGCATATGCCCCAGGAATTAATGAATAATTAAGAAATAATTAATTTCAATTAATGCATAATGGTTCAAATGGTACCAAATTATTGTATTGACGACAATTAGAAGAAGGTTAAAAATTGTTGATAAAGCCTAAATATTTTGTTTTTGAAAAAATTATTTAGTTCACTTTCCTGTGAAACTTCAATTTTTATAAATCATAGACACGAATCATACTATATTATAATATTAAAAATCATTGTATCGAAACTGTGAATATATATAATTGGTTTCTCGAAAACTGCTCTAAAGATTTCGATGAAAATCACTGATTAATGGGTTTTTGGGTTGACAAACCGATATGTTAAGGCCTCCCCATAGGGTAACTTTAATTTGATTGACCTTTTTATAATTAGATTAATTATTCATAGGTGGGTGTGCCAATAAAAATTTATAATTATATTTTTTAATTTTTTTTTATTTTAAAACCACTAATAGATCATTAAAAATATTATATAATAAAATTAGGAAATTTAATTAAATGACGTTGTTTTCTATTGAAGAAGGCGTAATAAACGTAATGCTGAATTGATACAAAATCCAATTAGAACGGCATTTTCCTTCTCGGATGATTGTCCCTCCTTCAGGATTTAAAAACGAGCTAAAAAAGGAGCTGAGTGATTTAACATTATTTTCAATTGCAATTAAGTTCAAAATTTTGAGCACAGCGATGCCTTGATGATGGCGCAAGCGGGACAAAAGGTAGGTAAAAAAATTTATTAAATATTATTTCAATTTTATTTAATTCAGGCTGCAAATAAAAATCAACTTTTTTACATGAATTTAAAATTGAAAATAATACCTATATACCAGGTGAGTTTTTTATCTTGAGACAGTCTTATAACTCAAAAACAATGCATTATATGAAAAAAAGTTTCAAATAAAAGTTTAGTTATATCAAGGGGGAAACTAAACTACGGTATTATTTTTCGACTTAGAACAAGCTTTCAAGGGTATTTTGAGGTCAAGTTCTGTAAACCTATATGTTTCTGTACATATTCTTAATCTAGAAAAAAAAACTGAACAACTTCCATTAGAACTATTTTTTTACACGATATCAAATAAAAAAAATATTAAATCAATTAGATCTCAAAAAATCCTAATAATTATTTTTAACAATCATTCAACTTAATTATCAAATAATAATGATCAAATATTTATTTATTAAATAAATAATTTAATAATAATTAATCATTTAATAATTTTGCCCTCAGGAGCTTCATTTTAACGTGCTGTAATTCTATGTAAAACAAAACAAAACAAAACAAAACAGGAAATGTAAAGGCTACGAAGAAACTTAAAAGGCCAAAATAACGAAATTGGAACTGGAATTCATCCAGAAGACTTTCGATACACTCTGGAATGGCTCAAAACAGTGTAGCAATATAATTAATTATTATTAAATTATTTATTTAATAATTAAATATTTGAACATTATACTATATATAAGAGTCTAGATTAATTTGTAACAACGCTCAGAGAATGCTGCCGACAGGGAGCGCTGGTGCCGATCGGTATATTTGCGGCAAATTTGAAATATAATTGTAATTGTAATTTGAAATGAAAGACTCCAATTGATTTTAAATTAAGAAACATTAAATATATTGATAATTATTCCTCTACCCCCCCCCTCACCACTCAAAAATTAAATATTCAATTCTGCTTTTCTTTGCGAACAGAAAAATAAATTAATCGCATCTTATTTGATTTATATTTTTATATATTATTTGTTTATTTTTTAATAATTTGCCACTTTTTTATAATTTTTTAAAATTCTAAATTTTGTTATTCTTATTTTTGGATTTTTACAAAATTGAACGACTTAAGACACGCATGCTCGAGTTTATCATGGCAATACTGGAGGGAGCAGCCTGTCATACAAAACAGCACCTGATCTCTTTTAAATATTTTGGAGCCTTATATCCATTATCGAATTCTTAAAAAAATGATATAATATAATTCTCCTCCTCACACGATCCCACTTATTTAAATAAATCTATTTCCACACAAAAAATATCACAATACTGTAGATTATAGAAAAAAATACTTCCAGATTCATATCTAGAGCCTCATTTCTGTAGCTGTGTCAGGACGAAAATGAGGCGAAACTTTTAAGAGACTATGTATTTTCGGGAGTTTACAGGTATACATTTGGAGTGTGGTGTTTTAAGAGGAATAAAATTTTTGAGCCGAGACGCCGCCCGCCAGGGCATGAGCCCAGGCACGCACGAAAAGCTCGTTATTTTATAATTAAGTTGAGATTATTGTTAAAAATAATTATTAAGATCTTTTTGAGATCTAATTGATTTAATATTTTTTTATTTGATGTCGTATAAAAAAATAGTTCTAATGAAAGTTGTTCAATTTTTTTTCTAAATTAAGAATATATACAGAAACATATAGGTTTCCATTTAAAAAAACAAAACTTGACCTCGAAATACCCTTGAAAGCTTGTTCTAGGTAGAAAAACAATAGCGTAATTTAGTTTCCCTCCTAACTTTTTTCATATAATGCACTGTTTTTGAGTTATAAGACTGTCTCAAGATAAAAAACTCACCCGGTATAATTTAGCTAAAGTAAAAAATTGCCAAGCAACGCTAAGTCCACCAGGTAGTAAATAAATAAATTATTAAAATACAAAAATAAAATAATTTAAAACTTCTTGGAGAAAAAGAACCTAACAAAAATATAATAAGATCTCTGTCTGAAGCCGAAGAAGGGAATTTTTTACACGCTAATCCCCTTAACAAGAAACTCGATTTATCTTTATCTTCTAATTTCATTGTTAAAATCTTTGAATTTTATCAGCCATTCTGATCTTTGCAAATCCCTCGTCCAATTCGTTCAATGTTCCTACAAATGTCAACCGTTGAATCAATCGATTTACCATTTATCAATTTCTTAACAAGTCCAATCGCTTGTTCTTTTATTATTTTTTGTGGGTGATCGAATATGCCATTTGTATTTCCAATTCCATTTCTTCACATCCATTCATGATGATTATGAGGATTTTTTTGTGTATGTATGGGTTATCATTAAGTCCAATCTGCCGAGTAAAAGTTTGTCATACAAAATCCATTGAATATGATTTAATTTCCTAATCGGGTGTCTTGAAGAAGAAGAAAACTTGCCCGGATCGATTACACACCATGTTCGTTCGTTCGATTGGCATTCGATTGACTTTTTTTGAACTTTATATAGCTTTCATAAAAATATTATTAGGAAATCCAACCATTACATTAACACATTACACATTTATTTATTTATTTTTTTAATCGGATTGATCGGGAAATGATCGCCATTTCCAATTGAATGGAATTGTCCGATCATGATATCAAATGACGGAATATCATTTGTGGAAGAAATTAAATTGTTTGTTGGTTTATTTATCATAAATGTATTCTTTACATTAAATGTTTTTTTCGTTATTACCATTTTTCTTGAATTGTTTTTTTATTATGACACAAATGGGATGACAATTTTAAGATAAATATATTAGAGAATAATTTTGGTATAAACATCATTTTAAAGGCTGGTCGCCAAAAATTTGTAATCTTAAACCTAACACAGATTTCATAGAGTTTCTATGCTGATTATCATGCAATTTCCTGATTTTTTACAACAGGTTAGAGTTTTTAAGATATTATCGGTCAAAGAAAAAGCGTCATTTTAATCTATTTTCGAGTCCCATTAAATAAGACACATATTTGAAATCAAAATATGTTGTTGACGTATGAAATAGCTCCTTTTATTTTCAAATTAGCACTTGTTTTTAGCTCAACTATAACTCGAGTTATTTCTAAAAAACTAAAACTACGTGATTGCAAAGGATAGATAAAAACATATTGTCTTAGTTTTTTAGTTATAACTCGAGTTCTATTTGAGCTTAATTCAAGTGGTAATTTGAAAATCAAAGAGGGAGCTGTTTTCTATTATGTCAATAAAGTATTTTGATTTCAAATATTGCTGTTTAATGTCAAAATGGGACTCAAAAATAGGTAAAAATGGCCTTTTTAGTTGTTTTGTCCGGCAATATCTCGAAACTCTGACCAGTTTTTAAAAATCGGGAAATTGCATGATAATCAGCGTATAAAACTATACTGGGATATATTTTTAGGTTTAAGGTAACAAATTTTTGTTTAATTTTTGTCGAGCAGTGTAATTATTATTAATATTAGTAATGAAGCTGTTAAAGCTTCTATTTTTGTGATTAATTTTATTAAGATTTGATTTTTAGTGAAATCACACAATATATTATAATTAATTATAATTATTTATTGAACACAAATTAATATTACAATAAAACTACGACGTTTCGATCGACTTATGATCTGCTTTCCTGATCAGTACAAACATTTTGGTACAAAACCGAACTTTTCTATATAAGATTCGACAACTCGGATGCTATTTTTAACAGAAGACTTGATTTGTTCTCAATCTCTTAATAATATTAATAATTAAGATTTAAATTTTTTAGTGAAATCACACATATATTATAATTATTTATTGAATACCTAATAAATAATACAAAACTACGACGTTTCGATTGACTTATTCTGCGATCGTTCTCAAGTATGACAGATGAGCATCCCTGAGTTAACCTAAAATCAGAGTGGGTGCTCAATGCTCATTCTTGAGAACGATCGCAGAATAAGTCAATCGAAACGTCGTAGTTTTGTATTATTTATTAGTGTTCAATAAATAATTATAATTAATTATAATATATGTTTGATTTCACTAAACATTCAAATCTTAATTATTAATATTATTAAGAGATTGAGAACAAATCAAGTCTTCGGTTAAAAATAGCACCGAGTTGTCGAATCTTACCATATAGAAAGTTCGGTTTTGTACCAAAATGTTTGTACTGATCAGAGGAAAGCATAAGATTTTGGACTCTCTAGCAATATAACTTCCACTCCAATTTTTTGCAATGTTATTTATTAGTTATAGTAATAATTGGAAAAAAGTGAAAGTTTATCAATTCGGTAGGCAATTTGCAGTTTCGGTGAATTAAAAAAATAATTTATTTATTAGACGGTAATTCAAAACACACCTGTTTGATTGATTATTATTTTTCACTATAAAAAGGGATAAAAATCTCAAAAATTATATTTTTTGGTTAATTTTGCATTTGTTTAGTACGAGGACGAACATCGTGTATATCTGTATCCAAACAGATATATATGTTTAAGTAAAAAACGGGTTCTTACTAATTAAAACGCGTTTCACAGAATACCTTTGCGGCAACTATAATTTACTGATGTTGGATGAGTTTGGTCCAAAGGTCTAGATCTTCATTTTTGACCTTCCGCCTCATTTTGGGTGTTTATTTTCAAAAATTTTTAAACAAAATCTGGAGCTAAATAGTCCAAAATCTTATCAGTTCTAAGCATTGGAAAGACAAACATTTTAGTACGAGGACGAACTTATCGTGTATATCTGTATCCAAACAGATATATATGTTTAAGTAAAAACGGGTTCTTACTAATTAAAACGCGTTTCACAGAATACCTTTGCGGCAACTATAATTTACTGATGTTGGATGAGTTTGGTCCAAAGGTCTAGATCTTCATTTTTGACCTTCCGCCTCATTTTGGGTGTTTATTTTCAAAAATTTTTAAACAAAAATGTGAAAAATTACATTCTCTATAGCTTTGCTTCTAATGAGGATGTAATTTTTGATATTTTCGTTTGAAAAATGACGCGAAAAGTGAAAAATGAAGATTCTAGACCTTTGGACCAAACACAACCAACATCAATAAATTCTAGTTGTGTCACAAAGGTATTCAGTGAAATGCGTTTTAACTAGTAAGAACCCGTTTTTACTAAAAACGGATTTTTACTGCAACTTATATATATAAAAAATTAATTGTTGACAATGATTTTTTATTATAATTTTAAAAAAATGTTTCACTATAAACCTGATTTTTAATGATTTTTCTCTTCGTTCCAGACATTTTTCAATACAAAGAATTTTTTTGAATTTTTGCTTGAATTCAATACTAGGCTATTGCTAGTAATATATTTTTTCTAGATTAAAATGTGATGAATTGATTTTCGAAACATTTATCAATGCTTTAATGGCAGTTTTCGAAAAGCTCTGCGAAATTTGTTGTACTCTCTTTTGAGATTATGCGTGGTCTCTAATCCTAAAATCCCCTCTGATTCAAATAGTGAATCAATCAATTCAAAAAAATAATTGTAATTCTAATTGAGCTAACATCAGATGATGGATGAGATGCTTAACTCAATTCTTAATTTGAAACAATAATAATTGAGTTTTATTTTTATCCTCTTCTCCTTATGAAAGTGTTTCCATTTGTTTCCCGTCTGTCTATCTTTCGTTTGAGTGGTAAATGAATTGAAAATAGAATCTTTTAATTGAAATTGATCGATACTTGCCCTTCACCCCCCCCCTCATACTTATTTTCTCTGTTGATTGAATAAATATTTTCTTGGAGGTGTTGTTATTAATAAAACTTGCGAATGATTGGTTAGTTGTTTAGAGGAGGGAAATTTTCCCAAGTTGGATCTTTCTTGTAGGTACTCATGGTTTGGTCTCAAATTAATTTCGTGTTCGTGGGCAGAGGGCGGAGTCCCCGAAATTCGTTTCCCAGCTCATTCCTGGCTAATTCGTGGCTTGTGCTCTCGCCGATAATGATAGGCTTGAAGCTTGGGCGGGGATTGGAAACCTCGAGAAGAAAAAATGCCATCCATCCTTCTCGCAGACCCCTCAAGGTGGTTGAGGTGTTAATCGCGTTAAGGATTTTTTACTCATCTCATCATAAAACACAGGACAATGGCGACTGGAGTGATTCAATTAACGGCATCTATCAAGCTGGAAATGAGCCACGTGGGTGGTCGACCTCCTCAAGAATATCGTTAACCAATGAAGAACATATCCTTTTCTAGTGACACAACGCTATGCGAATCCGAAAAACAGTTGAATCAATGTTGCATCATTCGCATCCATAGTAAATTAGTAACAGGAATTTCACTATTAGACAAAACAAGAGTGATAAAATGGGCCACTGTGGGCCAGATGTATGTCGATTTGTAAAGTCTTTGTTAAGTTGACAGACGGTCAAACCTTAGTATTCACCAAGTGCCTGGCCTCAGATGACACACATTTATATCTGATTGGCCATCCGGCCGGGCACATGGTGAATACTAAGGTTTGAACCTCTGTCAACTTAACAAAGACTTTACAAACCGACATACAACTGCCCCTGAGGAAGTCAGAATAAACTGACGAAACGTCTGGCCCATGTAATAAAAAAACTCTGTGTTTTTAATTTTGTCCAGTTGCCTACTATTCCTGTTACTAGTTGAATCAATTTTTACTAACAGCAAATTATGAAAGTATTGCATTTACTTTCAGGAATTAGCCAGAAACGGTATGGTAAGCATTTGGCCCAAACATAGCCTTTGTATACCTTTGCTCGAATATCAGAGTTCGATTTCTAAGATGTATACAAAAAATAGCCATGCTTAAAAATTAGCATAATTTCTGAGATATTTTTTAATTAATTTTTTTATTTTGATTGAAACACTGTAAGGAGACTAATTTCAAATAGGAAAAACTTGTAGGATAATTTCAAAGAAGAGGAGGTTGTAAGTAATAGTCGTGCTGGTGTGCACTCCAGATATTTTCTTTATGGTTTCACACTGTTTAAAAAATGTAGTTTGTTTTAATCTGAATCCTTTATATTTAAGGAATGAAGTAGGTTAAAAAAGAATTTGTTCCGTCTAAGTATCCGAGGCCATATGGAAGAAAGAGGTCCATCCGCTTTTCGAATTAATCTGTTCGAATATAAGAAAAAAAATGTTTGCTTTGAAAATTTTATTAAAATAAATATTTAGTATACCTACTAAATTACTATATACCAGTATTTTAAATCTTTTAAGGACGTTTTGATTTATTTCTTTAAAATTAACCATTCGTCACACTAAAAGATGATTCTAAATAAATTCAATTAATTTGTAATTTAATTTTTTTTCCTTCATTTTGATTACGTCTCGCTTCACTACTTACGATAACTGATTTTTAGAAAAAAAGTAAAGAAAAAAACGAAAAACGGAGATACGGACAATATAGATGAAAAAAATCCAATTTATGATTTTTCTGATTTTTTTTCGTGAAATCATGTTATATATTTATGCCCACTTCGAAAATTAAAGAAAATTCAATTAATTTCGGAGAATAAAAAAAAAATACTGAAACTAAGTGTAGAATTTATATAATATGGAGTAGCGGAAATAGATATTTGCAAATGCATTGGGATTCCAATTGAATTTCGTCCAATAAGGATTGTCAATTTCAAATTTCATCAGCATACATTCATTGGGAGTGACGCTGATTTATATGGATATGACTAATAGATGGACAGATGGGTTCAAAACGCTCAGGGGGGCAAAACGGGCAGTGGAGTGAGCAAGGCGACGCAATTTGACACACAGTCCGTTTCCAAAATGAAAAGAAAGAAGAAAAAATAACTTCTCTTGTGACTAATATTGACATCCCAGATGTCAATGTTCGTTAGTCCCGTCCGTCATCAAAACGCCCTTCAATTTTTTTATACGAAATATTAACAAATTTAATTATAAATTGATATATATTAAAGCTCAACAATGTTTTTCAAATTTTTATAAAGAGAATATTTCTCCCGAAACGTTGAGATTTTTAATAATTGTTTATAGATTGTTTTATAAAAGATTTGAATTTATAGATATACCCGAGGGGTGAACCGCGATTGGAATTAGGAGTACACGTCTTTGGAATTATGTGGAATTATTTTGGAATTCATGAGATAATGCACCTTCATCTATTGTCTTCTACTTGGAAATGAGAGTGGAAGGGAAGTAAGTAGGTGTACACGATATTAGGACGCGGTTCACCCCGTCGGTATATACCTATATATATATATATACACACACAAAACAATCAATATTTTTTTTCAGACTAACCTTGGACACAATTTTGACTTTTCGAATCCTAAAATTTTAGATAAAGAGTGGAATTTAGAAAAAAGATTAATTTTAGAAATGGTCGAAATTTTAAACAAAAATTTAATTAACAAAAATTCATACCTAATGTTTTTTTTAATTTTCATTAAAATTTTAAGAAATTTTTTTTCTTAAATATCCATATTTTTTAGTTTTATTTTATTATTATCTATTTTAAAAATATTTAATTGTTTATAGTTGCTTTATTATTTCTTTTTAAAGAAACTATTTTTCCAAATTTTTCTGTTTTCATTGATAAAGGGAGAGAATTTCTCCTAATTTTTAATAAACATTTCTAGATTGTTTTATATTTGTATTTATTAATATGCACGAAACAATATTTTTTTCAAATAATAATTCACGGCGAATTCGCCACCTAAAATCTATTGGTAATCATTTGGAACGGTGAATAACAAACACATTCTTTCTATCTATGCTGTTGTTCACCAGTTAGTGACCTCCCAAAGGGTTACTGATTTTTAATAACACAACAAAAATAGCATGATTTTCTAAATCATAATTTATTATTATTAAAAGCATTTAATTTGGAAGACCATATTAAATTAAATTTCTAAAATTTTGTTCACTTTGTGACGGAGATATATAAAATTAAGATTTAGAAGAAATTGTTGTAATTATCTCTTTTTATCTGTTGATCCCATTGGTACATTCTAACCCCATAAATGCACAACCACTGTTTAAGGAGAGGAGGACAAGCTTCTTTCGTTGACAATTTGAAACCCTGAAGAGAAGGAGGGAACATTTTACAAAACCTAGGATTTTAAGAGATTGGAAATGACGTTTCAATATTTTTTTGTTGATGTTGTATTTGTAGTTTTAAATATCCCTGGGCTACCTTTCCATCAATTCTAGATTGAATTCTACCATATAGCCCCTAACAAAAGAGAAATTTAAATTACAAACAAAATGTCATCTTTAATGGAAATTCGTCTTTTGTTAGGGACCACATTTTTTGTTTCGTTTCGAAAGAGATCTTGTCCAGGACTTATGTCATTTCTTGAGGAACTAGTGGAACTGCGCTTCGTTTGTAATTAAATATATATAAAATAATTGTAAAGAAAACCTTCAAAGATTGTATTTTTGATAATTTGAAAGTGAAATGGATCCTCAACCTCTTCTTGGATTTTCCAATGAAATAAATTGTTTGATATTTTGGAAAACAAACTCCAAACGAGTTGAATTAATTGTAACTAATTTTATTTCATCTTTTAAATTATATATATGATAAAACTGAACTGTACCCCTTAATATGGTTCATTATTTTATTTTCAAATTGAAAAATTAACGACCTCGACTGGGATCATTATCTTATTTTTCCCTACATCGTCCTTTCACCTTTTTATTTGTAATTTGTTGAATCTAAATCGATTGGTATCCATTCAGGCCACTTTGCTTTCTCCACACAGACACACATACACGCACTCTACAATATTACCTAAATGCATTATTACTTAGACCTTAGAGTAAATAGTTATTATAGAAAATCAAGCAAGCTCAATTAGAACAGAGGCAAATTGAATTATTCGATCAATAAATTTGTATACAAAATGATTCATCAAACAAATAGCAAACGCAATCTAATTTAATCGAAATCTAAAATCGGGAATGAATGGCACAAAGCCAAAGAATTCTAATTGCGAGGCTCCGTCCCCAAATCGAATTCGCTCAATAATAATGGCACCATCAACCAAAAAGAACGGGTCTCATGAAACCTTGCATATTCGTTTACTTTTATCCCTTAATTTTCTTTTGAATTTGATTTAATTAATCAAATGAAGGGAGGAATATGGATATTTTTTCATTTAGTAGTAGGAAAAAGGTAGGGTATAGTGGCCACTGCGGGTAAAGTGGCTACTAGCAATTTTTCCCCCTACGATGCTTCCAAGAAGCGGTAAAAGCATCAATTATTCCGCTAGTTCGCTATCATTGTCATAGTGAAGTTCGGAGCTGTTCTGATTATTTGTTTGGAAATTATTCAAGATTTTCGTGTTTTTCAACTTGTTGATGTAAGGAAAGCCTATTTCAATAATTATTATAACTAAATACAAGTTCCTAATATAAACGATTAGCAGTAACTCCTTAAAACAATATGATTGAATCATTAAATGTATGTGTCGATGTAAGAGCTAGGGTTAGTTGTTTAACCTGCAGAGTCGCATTTACGTAATGGCGTCAAAGAGGGCACAGTGTCCATTGGTAAATAAATTCAGAAAAGGAGCTAGAAAATGCTAATAATTTTTTAATAATTGAACAATTAATTGAATTGAACAATTTAAGTTATAAAATAAGTTTTGTGATGAATTAAAATATTGCTTTCATGTTAGTATGGAGACCAAAAAATTGTTAAGACTGAAGAGTTTTGAATTACAAAACTGTCGAACATTTAAGTTCCTAACATTTCCGAACATTACAATAAATTTCCTGTTGCATAACAAAGGAAAAAATAATTAGCGAAATTTCTTGATTTCTATAATTTTTTTAAACTATGTTGGGATAAATCCTTCAATTTTCCCCTTCTCTTCGTTCCACATGACCTATTATTCAGACTCCTCTTAAAGTTCGATTTTTCATCTCAACTAGCTTAAGGGTCGTTTGACCATAGCAGCGAAACCAAATCATTGTTTTTAAGTTTGGCTGCGCATAGTGAAGCGTCCAACTAAACTATACCGCTTCATAATACTTCGTAGAATATCGTTCAACATTAATAGAAAGAAGAATATGGTTTATTCACAAGATCTCTAGACATGACCCCCCCCCCCCCGAGTTCTTAAGAGTTTTCCTTAAAGAAATATCTTACAATAACAAACCATGAAAATCTGAGCAACAAAAGATTAACCTGAAGTTCAGATTGAAATCAAAACCCAAATCTTGAAAAAAGAACAGAGAATTAAAAAGGTCACAACCTGTTATGTTGAAGAAGCTATCTTTCACTTCCATACGCATTTATATATGTCATATTTATTATGGGTCGTGTTTTATAAGAGACACCTTAAACTATAAGGTACTCTATCTATATAAGAAAGATATCAATCAAATTGTCATGACCTGTTTGTGTGAATCGAAACACAAAATCTGCTGATTCGATTTTAATGAAATTTGTTAAGTTTTGCACTTAAAAAATCATGAAAGCTAGTTATACCTACTACTTGTTAGGTGAGTCAAAGCTGAACATTATCAAAACCATTATTGCTTCGTAAAAACGAATAAAAACTTGTAGGAAGTCAAGCTCTTAATAATAAAAAATTTGATTATATTCGTTGTCATATGTGGAGAGCCTCCCTATTTCTGATATCAAGGCACAGAACCCTACTGTAAATTCCATATTCTGTGCTGGAATTTAAGCATTACTAAATCGTATTTGGAGCTGTTTATACCCGGAGGACCTCTAAAAAGACGAAGAATAAATTTAAATTAAAACAATGACACCCCTGCGTTTTTAAATTTTATGTTAATTTAGTATAAATACTGATGATACTCAAACAAATTGTAAGATACTAGCCCAGGAAAAACTCTGAATCCGCTCATGGCTAGCAAACTAACCATTGATATAACCCAAAAACCAGTACTTGATAAAGGTTCAAGAATCACAGCAATAAAAACGCTGGTCATTTAATTTAATCCATAAATTCACCCAAAAGTGACAATCTATGATATTTCCAAGTCTATTTTTTAATAAAATTATCTCTAAGCCATAAAGTTTCAATTTATCCATCTTTTATTTCTCATAACTACATGGTTTTATTTCTATTTTATTTCTTCTTTAAGGAAACATAAAATCGAGTTTTTTTTAGTGGCGATTTTGTATAAAAACGTATTCTATTTGATTGATTCTATACTCTCTCTATTGATGCTGAGTTTAGAAATAAGTAGGAGAACATGGTAGGATGTAGTTTTTTCTTTTTATTTCAATCTTTTCTTCCAATCACTGTATTAGATTTCGATAATAATTTCACTATTGAAAAAATAAATAATTAATCGATATTTGAACTGTAAGTAATGATGAACTGAGTAGGTATATATAAATAATCTTATTTTTAAACGAGTTTCTAAGTGAAGTTATTATTGTGGAATATTTCATGAAGATTGGAAAGAGTAAAAGTTGATTAGAATCGTGTTATCAGACAAGTCACGAATTTCTATTAATTATCTATAAATGAAGGAACATTTTTAAATTGAACACTTTAAACATTTATGTTCATTAACCATAGAATTAAATGAAGAACATTCTTCTCATTAAACGTTTAATTATTTATTTTTGTAATTTATTTGTTTGAGAAAAATTTATTAAACAAGTGGTAGTAAAATAAAAACTTATTCAAGAGTCGCTAAAAATGTTAGGGGGTTTTGTTTGTGACAAATTTGACACTGAAACTTGGCATAAAATTGCAGATTAAATTTATTTCAGACACAAAGAGAAAAATAATTATTTATGACAATTTTTTTTTTGGAATTAAGGATAATAATTCGAAATACAAATATAGCAAAGAAGATACAATTGAACATTTTGGATGAATTCAATATTCCGGTCGTCCGGCGACAAGTTATACCAGAATCTTGACAATATTATTGGCTATTTATTCAATTACTTAAGTATTTATAAATGTTGTGCTATTTAAAAAGCTCTAAAATGACACAATAAAATATTAAAGTGATTATTTTCATGAAGCATAAATGGGAATACAGATAGCTTGGTGGGTAGGTTGAAGATGGCAGGTGTTTTGGAAGGAATCATATTCTCCGTGGTTATGTTTTGCTTTATGCTCTGTTGTCCTTAAGCAAAATAATATTATCTATAATATTATAACACAAAGATATTTTGAGAATAAATACAATATTGAGTACCTGTGCAAGCCTGAGAGTATTCCGGCAGAACTGTGACTTATGGAGAAAATATTGAAATTCATGGAAAGATAATATATGTTCTAAGAATGAACCTATGCAAGAACGGCAGATAGTTGCCTCTAAGCTAGATAATATTGCTTCTAATATGATATAAAAATATTTTGAAAATGAATATTTTGAATTTCTGGACAAGAACTGACAGAGCTATTGAGAGGGCTTGTGATTTGAGGTATGTACATAATTTTAGATGAATACTGGTGTAAGGATAACATGTTCTAAGAATGAAACAGGGAATAACAGCAGAGGGTTGACTCTTTGGTAACCTAGATAATATTTTCTATTATGATACAAGGTGGTCCAGCTATTACCTGAGTATATTTTACTGTAATTTTGTAATTCAGGAATGGATAACATTCTGTAAGAATTAACTATGGATGAACTGCCGAAAGTCTCGAAACTAGATAATATAATATAATATTATAGTATCTATTACCCTTCAAAAATATGTTGAGAATAAATGCACTGAATTTTTGCTCAAATAATAAGCTTTGAATTAGAGTAGAACTGTAATATGACGGAGAAGATCAGTAATGAATCACAGGAAAGACCAGCTGAAAATGCTTCAAGGTACGGGTGAAATAGGAATAAAAAATTTACGGCGAACCAAAAAGAGCTAGGAAGATTTTTCAAGGGAAAAATAGGAAAAAAACCTAATTTGTAAAGTTTAGTATATTGAACTATAATTTATTAATTTCTATAGAACACAGGTGAAGTGAAAGAGTAAAAAAAATTAAAATCTCCCTGCGCAGTTTTTGACCAGAAGATACATAAGTTTGAACCTGTTGTAACATGTAAATTTAAGTATGATTCATTTGAAATAAAGTAGTGTTTGAAGAAGACAGATTTAATCTATACCTAAATTAAGTTTTTGAGCAATCACAGCGAAAGTTTGGGAAAACCTCCTCACATCAATAACAGACTACAACCTTAGTGTTTAGTCGATAACTAATTTGTTTTTTGACAAGAAGGAGTAAAAGTTTTTAGAGCAGAAATCATCTGCAGACCGATTTAAACTAAAACCTTGCTTATTTAAGTTTTTCACCAGAATTAACAAAGGTTTTTATAGAAGAAATCTTTTAATAATTACATTTAGTCTTCAACTTCTGGTGTAAATTCCTGGAATTTTCGACCCTTTGGCAATATTTTCTTTTACTATATAAAGATAAGTAAACTAAAAAAGCAAATTGGGCAAGATTTCTGCATATGTATAGCCTCTGGTCGTTTGCTGGGCCGTAGGGCCTTTACTTCCATTTTTAACTCAAGTGCAAGGGAGGAAGGGACCACTAGGGGAGAAGCCCCCCATTTGAGGGTGGAAGTAATCATATCAGGCAACTGACAAGCCGGCGTAATTGCATTTTCCTTTTATTATTCGATCATTCTCCCCACACGGATAAAACGCGATTAATATTAGAAAGCCATTTTGTAGATTGAACGGACTAGCAGGGAAAAAAATGGCTACCTTTTTTTTTATTAAAAAAAGAAAGAAAAGATAATGGGTAATACTAATAATGAATGAACATTATGTTTACTTAGAATGAAGTGTAATTTTGAAGAAATTGCTAAATATTTATTTGTTTATTTATTTACTTCACTATATGTACCTAAGTATGAGGAAGTAATGTAATCGTGTGGGAAATCAACTGGCGTGTGCATCACACGACTTTCACTTAAAACCTACTCTTCATTTTAGAAATCTTCTCATTTTAAATTAGGCCATCGTAAACGTATTCATAAGTCGCATCACAGTGTTAAAATCGAGGTAAAAAGCATATAACATCATATAACTTGAGATACTTGTTAAGCAAAGCCTTAAAAAAATGGTATTGTTTTTGAGAAAAAATGGAACAATCTACCCCAATCTTCAAGTAAAAGAGTAAGAGGGATATGTCGATTTAGACCAAAAATTTACCATGCTGTTCCTGACTGATTCAAATATGGTTCAAATTTCCTTGGTCTGTGAATGAGCTGAGATATAAATACAAACATCGATTATTGATATTTCGGGTGAGTTTTTGCTCTGACGCCCCCAAAATTCATTGAATTTTTAGAAATTTAGTTTTTATTATTATATAATTTAATGAAAACCCGAGTAATTTATTTTTTATACCCATTTTATTCGTAGCTGATGGAAAAAGGGCAATAAAGCACGTATTAGGTAAGAAACCGTACGCCTATAGGCTGTTGTAGGGGTGAGGGGGGGTAT
This sequence comes from Forficula auricularia, assembly GCA_024734495.1. Taxonomy (NCBI): domain Eukaryota; kingdom Metazoa; phylum Arthropoda; class Insecta; order Dermaptera; family Forficulidae; genus Forficula; species Forficula auricularia. The sequence goes on along the minus strand of JALMQS010000161.1, from coordinate 1,593,993 downwards.
AATGGACAAACAGAACGTACACGAAATACGTTGGATATACTATTAGTCCAAGAGCTGGTGACACATTTTTGACTACGGATTTGACCCAACTAGAAATAATGCGTAATAGTACCGTCTATGATAGTTGTACAAGGAATGGCCAGTCTGGCTGGCTGTAGCAGGTGTACCAGGTACTGCGCATGGTGTGAGTGCGGTAAAAAATACATATGTGTTAAAAAATATGTTTGACCCACAATGAAATTATAAAAATTATAATTTATAGTCAATTATAAACATAATATATTCACTCCAGACCATGAGTGGTGGGACGTCCACGTCCTACCACTCAAATGGTCTGGGACTATATGTACGTCCTTAGAACGTAAAACTGCACCATGCGGACCTAAAAAGGATGCCAAAGGCGAACGTAAAATGGACAAACTGGACATATGAGGGACGTACGTTTTGGTGAATCTGGATGTCCTGTGTATGTCCATTATACGTACAGCGGCACAAAAATGGGCATAAAAAGGACGTACATACGTCCGTTCGTGGACGAGCTATGGACGTCCATGGTACCAATGTGTGCTATCTGGGTAAAGGGCATCAAATACTATCCATTGAAGTTATCCGAGTAAAATTAACTTTTATAGTTAGAAAATTGAACCCACCGAAAGTGAATGCAATACTTAAACTTACATGCTTCGCTAAGTAAGGTTAGTTTTTTATTAATTCACTAAAACTACATAATTTAACATATGAACTCTCAGAGATTAAAAATAACCCGTTCTCATCTTATAAAATTACCAGCTGAGAAACTCGACTTCGGAGGGCATCTTGCTGTCCAGGAGGCTTCTAGATATTTTGACCCTGAACATTTGTGGGTTTTAAAATAATAATTTAAATTTTCTAATTTTAATAAATTTGCCCAAATCCCAATTATATTTAATAGAATATAAATGTGAAACTAAAAATTAGGTAAAATTACGATGTAGGGTTTCACATAAAGTTTATGTGAATCCTACCTCGTAATTTTACCTAATTTTTTATTATTAAAAAATGTTTCATCTTGAACCAACACCTATCTCCTTAAAAGTTATAGAAGATTATAGTTTGAAAACATTCACTATCATAAGAATATGTACAATGGATTTAATTGTAATATGGTATAGATTGAAAAAAAATCTGTATAACTGTTTTTGAGATATTACGACAAAAAATGATAACTTTTCGGTATTTTTTACGCAAATTTTAGTAATATGGCAGTGAAAGGTTAGAGCTAAAAATTTGAAACATACCTGGGTGTCGGAATCCAGAAACAAGTAAGCTCACAGAAAGAAATCATTTTGAAAATTTCTTCCCGTTTTGGACATTTCTAAACAGCGATAAGTATAAAAAATTTAAAAATTGTTAAAGTTAATTCAATATTCTGGCCCATCCAGTAGACTCGCCTCCCATGTAATGAAATTTTATAAATATACGATGGAGCAGATGCATTAAAGTCACGTGGTATGTTCAAGTCATACATTCACTTAGGCATATTTTTTCTACTTTTACATTTCGCCCCCCCCTTTCGTTTCGACCCCGATTTGACATTTTCATTATTGTGCTAATTATTGATCCCTTTTAACTTGAGCGTCCATCAAAATGTATTGAATCATTAAAAGTTCAATTGTACAGATTTTCGTATTTTTACTTGATTAAATTATTCATCCATTAAATTATCTCTAATCAATATCACATCCCCTCACACTCCCATTTTCATCCCCTTCTCCTGCTCCCTCCATTCTATTTCGCCTACCACTATGGTTCTTTTTGCCGCTATAAATAGAAAATCATTTATTTATTAAAGAATTAATTTTTCGTAGGTATATACCATAGAGAGAATTTTTTTTTCAAAAATACATTTATCAATAAATATTTGCAGTCATATCACAATCGCACACGTTTTACAACCAAGAAAATGATAAAACGCTTACAGTAAATAAAAAGTGAATTAAGTATTGATAAAAAAAATAATAATTTTCCAGTGATAGTTAAGCAAAATCTTTCAAGGTAATTTTTTTTAAACAAAAGTGATTTTTCGAAATATTCTAAAAACGGCTAAAATTCTCTTCGTACAAAAATTTAAGCGAAATTACAGTGCTGAAGCCTACAAAAAATACTTTCAAAAATATCCACAATACATTTAAAAAGAAGGAAATTCTCAGAAATTTCGTTCTGGTGACAAAATTTGTATTTTCAAAATTAAAAATCGAGTAAATTTAGGGTTTTCTAGCTTCAGATCTTAGACTTGAAATATGGGGAAATTCAGAAAAAATCGAATAATTGAATGAACAGGAATTCGATACAATAACTCTCATTAATAAACTAAACCATTAAAATTTCTGAGAAGCGTTTCCGCCATTTCCTTCATTATAATGATTTAAATAGGATATGATAATAAATAAAATTAAAACAGGGAAAAAGTATAATCCATTAAATAAGATAAAATTCAAATGAAATAATAATGATTATAGTGTTCATTGGTAATTATAGGTATAGATAATAAAACTGTCGTTCAAGGTCGCATAAATAGTTGTATTGTATTATTAATGAAGCTGTTGAAGCATTTATTTTAGTGATTAATTTGATTAAAATTTGAATTTTTATTTAAATCACACATAATTAATTATAATTATTTATTGAACACGAACAAATAATACAATATAACTACGTTTCGATCGACTTATTCTGCGATTGTTCTCAACTACCCACTCCGATTATAGGTTAACTGAGCCAATCACGTGTCGGTCAGGCTTAAATAGACTCCATGTACAGTCCAGTCAAAAAAACCAACACACTGACGACCTCAGCGCCCCTGTAAGACCGAGCATTAAATTCTTTTAAAAATCACATAGTGAAAAATATTGACAAATCAAAAATAACAATAATAAATAACAATTAATCCATAATAAAGATGTTTCACCTTGCACCAACACCACAATCTCTACTGATTATTAATTAATCCATATATCAAGAAAATTATAGTTTACATAGTTGGATTGTATTCTAAAATTGAAATAATGAGTTTTTAAGATTCGACCCTCGAGAAAGTAAATTTGAATTTTTGGTCATTTGATCCGGAGGGTAAATATTACTTTTTATGTCTAATAGGTTTAGTTTTCGTTTATTATTTTTTTTTTTTATGAAGATGATATTTCTTCAATCTATATGTTTTAAATTATTATCTGTTTGTTCTCTCACCCTCACCTTCCTATGCAATGAGTGAGAGAAAGATAAAGAGTGTAAAGTGGGAAAAAAGCCAGGCAGGTTCTCTATATTGATTTAGGTTGAGTGGGAAGTAAGCAAAAACTTGACAACATCCGGACAGGGAAGACGACCCGCCAAATAAATTTTAGTGTTTTTTATTTTACCAGCTGAATTTGATAGTTTTGTTTAGTTCAAGAAGAAAATTTTACAAAAATACATTAATAAATTTTAACGAATTTCGAAGGATTTATTGGCGGACAGTGAGAGAGTTTCAAAGTTTTTAACAATATTCGATTCGGGTATAATTACGAGATTATACATTAAATCAATCAATCAATCGATTTATGGAAGTGCTGTTTCAGAATTTAAATGAATATGCAATTTCAAAAAGGGCACATCTCGCATATTTTAACAAATATACTTTTTCATATGAATGTAATCTAAAAGCTTCCCTGATGAACCTTATGCTCCAAAAAGGCACAACTCTGGTATTAATTTTACTGACCCCAAAATGTAACTCAAAAATAAATTTTATAAATTTTACAGTACTTTAGAAAATAATTTGTTTTATTTTCATTCCTGAACATTTTCAATTTTCAGTCGAAATTGCATATTCAAATGTTTGTCTAATAATTTTAAGAAACGGAGAAATTTTCTCTGTCGCAGTTTCAATAAATAAATCCGACTATTTTATTTTGTCACCTCAATTTGATAGTTTTATTTTAATTTTATTTTTTCTAGTTTAAAAGAAATTTTCGAAAAAATAATTAAACAAATTTCGAAGTTGTAGAGTTTTAGAATTTATTAAAAAATTCAATTCCAGAAGAATTATTAATTTATAAATATTTATCTCTAATGGGATGTATGAAAGTTTCGTTTTGATTTTTTAAATATTTGACAAGTTACTTAACTTTGAAAAATGATCTAAAGGGGAGGAGGTCAGGCCGTGTGGGAAGTCTTTGCCTACTGAGTGGGAAGCCCGGGTTCAAGCCGAGATTAATTCAAAAATTTAACTCATACAAATTTTCACACACTTATAAAAATAATTTTTGAGTTAATTTAAATAATAAATAAATAAAAGGATTTAGGTAAAAATAAGTAAAAAATTGCATTTCTAATTAACCAACATTGTTAAAATGGATTCGTGTGTTTAATCCTTAAAATTAATAAATAAATTGATTTTCTCAAAAACGGCACTAACGATTTTTTTAAAAATTGGTGTATTTATCAAGTGTCATGAGTTATTAGTCGTGTATAGATTTTAATCCGATTGAAACAAAGGAAGGGGGTGTAAATTAGGAGTGTCGTAAAATAAATATTTTAATCATTCATATATCGTCTTCGGTAAGTCACAGAGCCTTCAAATTTGAAACTTAAGCTATTTAGAGGCAAAAAGTTACCGAGCATCGCTCGGTACTCCAGGCACTAATAATAATTAACTGAAATTATTGTCTTTTATTAGTTTGTGACTAAAAAAACCCCTTCAATTTAAAAAAAAATGTTCATTTATGCTTACATCAAGATATCACCTTAAAATCTCAAGAAAATTATGAAAAAAAATTGTTTTCTGCATTTTTGAATCGGAAGTTCTAAAGCTAGAAAACCCAAAATCAAATAATTTCTATATAATTATATTGTGTGAATTCAATTCTAGGGCTGCCTGGCTAAATGATATACTCACATTGATTTAAATAATTATAATTAATATATTTGAATCCCCTCCCTCCTCACAAAAAAATATGTATACGAGTATAACCATTTTCTAAATGTTATTAAAGTTAAAATTAATGTAAAAAAATGAGGGTGGGATTTCCTTGTTTTATTTCTCGATTAGGATTGATGCCTATTGCAGGGGTGATTTATAGTAAACCCTCCTCCAGCCGGGACAAGATGTGGCTTTGGAAAGTATACAGTGTCGGAGATGTGCGGGGGTGGCACGGGGGCGGTTCGGTGCTGGAAATAAATTAGACCGATGGCTTGGGAACAAAGCCGACTGGCCCCGGGCCAAGCGACAAACAGCCCAGAATAATTTGATAAATTATTTAAATAATTTATAGAATTTATGAAAATACTATCTATCCTATCCACTAGGATGATGATTATTAATAATATGTATTTATTAATGGTAGAAAGAGTATAGTCACTCCCCACCCCCTACGACCACCCTCTACGAACCAACGGCCAATTGACAGGCTTAATTATATTTTAAATAATTTATTTTATCCCATTATGCAACAGACCGGGCAGAGTTATTTTAATTGCTGTATACGCGCGATTCGGACGCGTTGGGTGGGGCGAATTTGCATTTTTAACCAAAGCATTTGCATCCATCATTGTCATTAATTTAAATCCTGGCTAATTTACCGGGAAAATGTATTTTTGTGCATTTCGGACAGAGTGCATTTCGTTGCACTGGGCATGACAAGTGCATTTCACTGCCAAAAGGGGGAGAGAAGTGTGTTTTCGCCTAAATTTAACCCCCTTTAGCATGTTACCCCTAACTCTCGGGGTGTCTCTTTTCTCGTCCCCTCGACACCCCCCATCAGCGTTCAATCGTTTAGTCAAGTTCTAGCTCACTTTGGGATCCGAAACAAAATAAGCCTCGCCTCTTGACAACGACATCAACAATTCAACACGAATACATTTACAAATCAATAACCATGTTAAAAATTACTAAATTAGAAAGTGCTTATATTAAAAAAAAACAGTGACTTATTGTATAAAAATTATAACTTGATATAAAATTATGTTCTTCAATCGGAATTTGTATAAATATGGTAAATACTATGTGAAAATAAGGGGAAACTATTTCAGAATGGATGAAAACAGTCCGGAAATAAACAAGAGACTACTATTTAAAATAATATTTATTGGAAATATTTTTCCGTTATAATATTGATTCGAAACTGACGTTTCGGAGAATTTATCCTCCTTTCTGAGAGTTTCTTCGTTGACCCTTTTGAACCATGAGGAATGAGGGGAAAATCCCCCGATACGTCAGTTTCGAAAGAATATTATAAAGGAAAAATATTTCTTTTATTATTTTAATCTTTTTTTATTTCCGGACTGCCTTCATCCAATCAAGAAATATCAATAAATATATCAGTCCGTCTCTAAAGAAAAACTGCTATATAACAATATAACGTATATAAGGTGAAACTTTTTGAATCTGTATACACTCTGCAATTTAACAATATTTTTAAGTCCCTCACTAAATTAAGAATATTTTTAAAACCCTCACTAAATTATATTAAAAATATGTATATGTATATGTAATATCTTTAGATTTATAATCACTTTCTTGCAAAGATTTTTAATGATAAAGATAACATTTTGAAGTAAAATATGTTTACGCGGGCTATATAGGTATGTCAGATTTGGTTTCAACACGGAAGACGGACCATTGCACATGCGGACCCCGGTGAGGGTGAAATCAACCCTTATGACATATAATAAAAATCATCCATAAAACTGAGGGACAATCTTTCGTGAATTTCTTTAGATTATACAATTATTGTTAGGAAAGAATCAGAGTTAGAAAGCTGAATCTTGACAGAATGTCAGTTTATTACGAAATCGTGAGTGCCAAATTTCAACTCATAGTTATAACGTTCTAGATATCACTATATAACAATAATTCGAATTTTTCTTATTCTGCATTTTTCAAACTGAAGTTCTTAAAATAAAATACCCTAAATCTAATCAGCAGTTCTTCATTTTAGAAATACAAACTTCTTGACAACAGACAAACCTTCTAGAAGCATCTGTTCTTGGGGTATCCAAAAAGAATTATAATTTTTAGTAAATTTCGCAAAGTAATCATAAACCTTGTTTATTAATATTGATTTAAAAATGAAACTTTTGAAGAGGACAATAATACAAGGGCAAAGACCATCAAGCTCTTTCTGGAGGCCAGGTTTTTATCAACCTGCTGATGTATCTTCGGCCCGGCAGAAACTTACCCCTAGTGAGATACCACAAAAAGTTTCCCTTAAATCTATTAATAATATTTAAATAGTACTTGTTTTGTTTTTATTCAACCACCTATTTGTTTTGTGTGCTTTCTTGGCATTAACCATTAGCCATTTTACGATACTCTATACAGTATTAATTAATTTGTTCTCAATTATGTAGGGATTAGATTAAAGTCGATTGCAGCGATTCGGGCTTGAACCCGGGCTAGCTTGATTAGAAGGCATGTCTGTACGTTATCCACTCGACCAACCTGACCCCCCCACCTGTTTGTTATAAATAAACAAAGAAAACACAAATAGAAACAAAGAGGTTGTCCTCTGCTTGATGCAAATAAACATACACACACGTATATCGAGATGATATATCTGTATATATATATTATTTATTTGTTTGAGACTATAGTTCTAGGCTGGCCACCAGTGAAGAAAGAACACCAAATTTTCAATATCCATACGATATTGACTCCATGAAAAACATTTATAATTAAAAAAAGACTGATGATGAAGACCAAGTCTTCGAAACTATAGTCTCAAACAAATAAATAATATATATATACAGATATATCATCTCGATATACATGTGTGTATGTTTATTTGCATCAAGCAGAGGACAACCTCTTTGTTTCTCTTTGTGAATCAACAACTCTGCTACTCTCGGCAAAACAAAAACTTTTCAATTAAAACAAAGAAAAATCAGTTTCCTCTGTGAGCTCCTGAAGATGGTCTCATACCCCAAAATATAGATAGAATCGTGCTAATTTATTTTTGTGAAACCTACCTAGTATTTTATATTTTAAATTTTAAAAAGTTACTTAAATTTGTCAAAATTTTCTTTACTTTAAAGAAATTCCAATTAAAATTAAAATTATTCAATTTGAAAATCTTATTTTGCTAATGACTTAGAAAGTTGATAATTTCTTTTCTAATCGTGAACATTTCAGAATTTTTAAATACCTTCCTCAGACTTAAAAAAATTATTTTTTCTATCCTATAAACCGATTTAAGAATTCTAAATAGATAAATAATAAATAAATAATAACAAATAAATAAATAATAATAAATAAATTCACACAAGAAGAAAAAAATTTAGCAAGTGTATTTTTTTTTAATTCTAGGTACTTTTCTATGTGTGATAACTTGATGAGCAAAAAATAACATTATACAATTCGTAAAATATAACGATCCAATTGAAATGCATAAATTTTAATATTTATTAAACCAATAATAATAATAATATTAATAAATAATGAGGAATATGAATTTTGATATATCCATAGTTATATATTATAGAATTTGTATTTGTGAAAACTGACTTTTGTTAAGCTAAAAGGCCCATTGTTAATCCATTGCTAACTTTTTATCTACTTTGCCAAAAACCTTTTTTTTTTTTTTTGATAACTCCTCTCGGTGGTTGGAAATATTCCTTCTTCTCTCTCTCTAATGGTGACCCATATTATTTTAAAAGTATAATATAAAAAAAAAAGAATCAATGACGACAAAAAAACAAACCGGGCTCCATATTAATTCCAACAACTCGAGCCCGCTACTAATACGTGTACATTAGTAACCCCGAAATTTTACCCGGGTGTAACTGTTATCGCATTGCCTTACATTGGAGCACTTAATGTTCTGCATTGGAGTTGGCCATTTGCGAAGCAAGTGGCATTAGAGACGTGGGGTGGAGGGTTGGGGGGCGCATCGGATTTACTCAGGGGGCCCGGCCCAAAGGCCATTACGCTAAACCTGCCGAAGGGGCACGGGGGCAGCAATTAGCCACTTGCAGAGGGTGATAGGGGGACACAGGGTGGGGGTTGGCACAGAGCTCGGTTTTTAATGGACTCTAGATTGACTCTCCATATGGACATTAATTATACTTCGGCAGATGAAAAATATTTTAAAATTAAAATTATCGCACCTATATACGAATCAAATCCAATTTAATCAACATTTTAAAATAAAAGCTAGAAAAAAATTTAGCGTGACTTTTCCAACACCATGTGAATTTATTATTCAAACACCTCCATTTTCACACATTTATATGTAGTTTTCATTGGCGGGCGGCGACTTTTCAACCAGGGGATTCGTCCAAAATATAGACCTTCATGCAATTGGATGTTGATGAAAGCAGTCCACGGTGGTTGTAAAAAATAAGACTATAGAGGTTTTATTATTTTACATTTATTTGTTAAACCGACGTTTCGGGATAATCTATATTCACTTCTGCTTCTTCTGGTGATTTTTCAATTCTTTTCATAGTTGAAAACTGACTGTCGTGCTCGTAGAAGGCATAATGCAAACTAAATGAATTAAATCACGCATAAAAATAAATATTTTCACATTGTGCTTTAAAATGTCTGAAACGCTCAGAATAATACAGTGAAACCCCTCAAATCCGAAATCCCGGGAAATCCGAACGATTTTTTTTTTGACAAATTCAAGTTTGGGTAGGTGTTTTCCCAAACTCTTCCAAAATCTCCGCAGTAAGTTCACACTTGTATTTTGCCACGATTCTGTAACCCAGTAAATAACGTCTTTTATAGTAACATTCTTCAGCTTCTCAAGAATAGAAAGAGATCCATTTTCTTTAATAAGATATCCAAACCATCAGCTTTCGGCTAATCAGAACGGTCTAAAGTCCCAAATTGTTCGGATTTAAGGGGTTTCACTGTAATTTTCAAGTATGATTTTTTTCTCTTTGTGTCTGAATTCTGATACGTACGATAACCCAAAAACGGAAAGTCAAAAAGTTCTTTTGTATCAATACATAGTACATACTGATTAGGTTTTGCAATATCTGGTTCAAAAGGTAGAAAATATTTTTTGAATTATTCAATTGAGATATTAAGAGGATGTTATAGTATAGCCATAAATGAACAATTTATATTTAAATTTATTAATCATTACCATGGAATCCCTAGTGTACCGGTCTTGGCTTTTTTATTATTTAATGTGCGGGTGAGCGATTCTTTCATTAGAATTTGATCAATGAAAATAACAGAAAAGAGCAGGGATAGAATGATCTCTTTTTCTTTAGAGCTAATGTGTATTGTGAGGATGACAAATACAAGTTCAAACGTGTTTCAGACTATTTGAGATTAATTTCTTAATTTCTATTATTCTAGGAATGGCCTTTTGCACTCGGACCAAAACGATACTCATTATAGAGAAAGAGAGAATATTCAATTGGACATCATTAAACCAAATACTTTTGGTCAAACATCTTTTATTTAATCTTTAACGATTAATTTTTTAATGCAATTTATAGACTTTAAATGAAATTCATAGGCGAGTACATGTAAATTAATTCACTTTTTAACCTCATAAAATCAAAGTATTTCACAAGATAGCTGAAGTGATTAGAATAGGAAATCTGGAATATTTTTACTTTACCAGGGTATGGTCAAGTATTGTAATCGTGCATGAAAAAAGTGTTTTTTTTTCCTTTTTTTTCGAAATATCTCAAAAACGGTTGAAACTATTTAGATTAAAAAAAGTGAGCGAAACCATGGCATTTCGGTCTATAAAAAAGCCCTAATAGTGAAGATCGAAAAAATTATATTTTTCGAGATAATAATTGTTTTGTCAAAATGTCTGTTAGTTAGTCTGTCTGTCTGGTTGTCTGGTTGTCTGTTAGTTAGTCTGTGCGTTACCAAAGTTTTGTGGACGAGCTAGCTCAAAAACTAGTGTGAATATCAAAACCAAATTTAACACGTAGTTTTGGTCCATTAAGATTAAGAGCTGATTAGATTTTGGTGCATATCAACCCAAAATTAAGGGGGGTGGAGGGGGTTAAAAATAAAAAATCTAGGCCATTTGAGCAAACTTAACCAAATTTTGTATACATAATCAGTGGGACCCCAGAAGTCTAAAAATGCAAAAACGAACCGCCCGAATTGAGGAAGGGGGTGTAGGGTCAAAAAATGAAAATACAGGCCCTTGTACCAAACTCAACCAAATTTCGCATACATAATCAGTGGAACCCCAGAAGTCTAAAAATGCAAAAACTAACCGCCCTCCCCTACATGGTTATAAATAATTTGATTAAATATTTAATATAAGTGAGGGGCCAGGTTGTATGATAAAGTCAAGTGGAATGCCACATCAGAACACGTCAGCTTATTTTCATATTCTTTAAATTTGCTAACGTTAAAAAGGTCCGTAAATTTAAAATTTTATATAACTATAAATGAATTCGTTGTATAGTATTTATTGAAAATGTTTTTAAAATTTTCCAAATTTTTTAATGTAATACGAACTGGAGGAGTTCGGCGGGCATACCGAGTGATTTTTATTTAAATAAAAATATCATTTTTTCGATGTTTACTATTTAAGGCTATTATAAAGATCCTAACGTTGTGATTTTGTTTAATTTCTTTTGAACTAATTTTACATGTTTGTAATTATTTGCACATTTATTTAACAAACTATTTTTTTTTTTTTAATCGAACCTACTCTGATGGAATAAAACTACATGTGCAACTATTTAGAATTGCAAAAATATTCATTAAAATTATTTTTATCAATTATATCTACTAATGAAAAAGGTATAGAGAATATATTATTTAACAATGATGTAACCGTAGGTAATGTCAATTCTAATCATAAATTGCTATCTATTTAATAATTTCAAAAATAGAAACTAAAAAGTCGAAAATAATAATAATTGCATTTATTTCTCATGGATTGTTCAATTAAATTACTATTAATTTGTTTAAATCACTGTTTTCTTCAAAGTACAAAGTACTAGGCAATTAAGTGTATCTCTACTCGGAGATAAAAATTAAATTCTTCAAAATGAAAATATAATTATAAGATTATAAAATCTTTTAAAAACTAGGTAAATCAATATAAAAAATACTTTAAAATATTAGAGTTTTAAAACAAATGGAAACAAAACACTAACTACTAAATAAGTTTGCGATCCTTTTGTGTAGTTATTTTATAATTCAATCAGAAAGTTATCAGTAAAATCAAAAGGTAAGGCAAAAGTCCAGAATCTATCTATTGAGTTATTTATTTTGGAAATACAAACATTTTGGCATTAGAACAAACTTTCTATGATTTTATCGTATCAGAATGTAGATGAATTGCGAGAAGAAGAAAAAATCATTTCTCTATAGCGTACTTATATACTGAGTAACTAGTCAAGTTTCGCTTGAACTTGTTCAAATTTATTTATTTATTTATTATGTTTTAATTAAAAGAAACTAAACATTTTCAAGCATAATTTTTTACCTGGCATTTTAGACCCAGGACAACTTAAAAACAAGAATACGTAGAAAGTTTCTTCTCGTCCTAAAATATGTGTACGTCCAAAACGAAAACTGCTTAGATTTTGGCATTCGAAATTTAGAATTTTTGGTTAAAAAATGAAGAAAATCGAAAAAATTGAAAGGTTAAATAAGAAGCAATCAAACTATTGTGTCCAATAAGCTGAAATTATGCAAACACAAAAATGGCTAAACCTACATAAACCCTACATAACGCCCCTGCATCGCATAAAAACCGTGCAGACATTGCCTCTTCAATTAATTTAGACTTATGCAAACTTAAAAACTGGGGATCCCAAAACTTAGTTAACTTCAATCCTGGGAAAACTCAGTGTTGCCTTATTTCTAGGCGCGTCGACTACAGATACTATCACGGTGTCTGTTCAGTCGAGCTGAAATCAATTATAATAATAATATAATGCCCTCTTTACGAGAAACACGCGGTTTTCTAACGCTCAGCACCCCTTCACTGTCAAATTGGATAAAAGTCGAACAAGCGCTTTCGCCAACTCTTTTATCCCTATGACCTCCAGAGACTGGAACTCGCTCTCTGCCACCATCTTTCCCGCGACTTATAACCTTCAGCTATTTAAGACCCGTATCCACAGATACCTTTGACCCCGCCCAACCCATAAAATTCTTTCTTCTTCTTTTCACGATGGAGGGGCCAACCTAGGCCTTTAGGGGTTGCACCTTTTTGGTGTAACTCCTTCTCTGATCATTATCATAAAAAAAACAAGCTTATATTATTAAATTGGATCTCTGTGGCAAGATTCATAATTTTTAAAGTAATACCATTTTCTTATGATTCTAATTTCATTATGCTTTTCAGTGCCAAAAAATAACCACTCACCATAATTTTCAAAAAGCATACCGAGGCTATTAATTATAAATTTTTAAAGAGTTAGGTATCGATTCAAGGTGAAACATTTTTAAATAATAAGTAAGTAAGATTTCAAGGTAGGTTTCACAAATAAAACAAATATATATTTTGAGTTTTATTTGTGAAGTCTAACTTGAAATTTTACTTAGGTACTTGCTATTAATTATCTTCTATGTTACTCCTTGTAGTTAGACGTTTTCTCGACAAAATATATTTTTCTCGTTTTCTATAATATTATATTTTCTGATTAAATGAAAATGCAATATTGGTAAAATTATTATATTCTTGTTTTCAGAGTTAAACATTATTATCTATTAATAAAGTTATTGTAGGGACAGCTATGATAATAGCCATGCAACAATTTTGAGCGTGTGTGTTTTAATTGCCAACGCTACCATCTCTGACGTTTCATGGTTCAAATACCCAGCTTCGATTAGCTTGATCATATTTATCACTATATCATTTCAATCCGTATCGATGACTGGCCCGATGGTCTACGAAGGAATGCATTGATAAAAAGACAAATATGCAAGAAAGCCGAATTGGTTTGAGCTCCTGAGGAAGTCAACGAAGTTGACAAAACGCCGGCAAAGATACAAATTATTTGCATAGGCTAATTGTCCTTATTTCCCGTACAACAAAGCGTTATTAATTTAATCGATGGACACAAATAATCAAAATAATTTATAATTACATTCTTGGTAATCAGAGTTAAAAAATTATTATCTATGTGAACATTTGTTAAAATAATAAATTATATTTTAAAAAACTCAGCAACAATCTTCTAGCCACAGGTACGAAATGATGCATTACTTAATCAAAAGTGTAGCGGAGAAACTTTCAATTGTCTTTCGACAAAGTGCCCTCACGCTTTTGATTGCGTATTTCTCATTATTTTGTACAATTTTTATGAGTAGCGATGTTTTTAGTATTTTTTTTAATATAATTTAATTTTTACTATTTTGTGTCTTACTTGATATATATAGAGCCAAATGCTCGCGGAATTTAACAGAACAAATGTCACATGGATAGATACATAGATAGATAGATAGATAGATACACACAGGTGAAGGTAATATAAAGCATGTAAAAATGTCTACCAATCCGATCCGGATAATTCAGAGGTCCAAATAAATGAGTGCCGGATAAACGAGGTTTTACTGTATATCTAAATCGCATCTCTAAACAATGCGAAGAATTAATGGCTTGGATCTAATGATAGAGTAGATCTCCAAATTCAAGGATATTAATATGAAGTCATAAAAATATTCAAAAAAATTTTGAGGGGGTTGGGGGGTGGGGAGGGATTGCAGAGTGGATATAATTTGAAACGATATTGATCGAAGTGAAAAGATAAATAATAATACAGCTGTAGGCTAAATATGGGCTTTGTTTAATCAACAATCTCCACTCGAATTAAGAACAAAGCGAGCCGGCTAATCGGGATGTTGGTTCGCTCGTGCACTTGATCGGCCCTCGGATCTTCTTGTCTTTGAGACTTTGAGCCGCTTTTGTTCCCTCTCAAACCTCCTCCCTCCAATTTATTCACGGCCGAGGGAATATCTTCATCGTGGATAATTGTCTTCCGATCTAATAAATATTCAATTGAGAGGAATAAAAACCAAATCAACCAGAGTCTATTGGTGTAATGACAGTTGACAGTGACAGGCCACGTGACTGTGAGGCAAAATATACGAAACCAGAATAAAGCAAACCACTTTCAGGTTCAAGTACAAAACAAATTGACATTTATTCTTAAAAAGCACAACAAGTTACTGAATTAATTTGTAAATTGTCTGCAGTACTGAAAAATGAAAAAAAAACAACTTGTTTAAGAATATAGATGCATTTAATTTTGGGAAAGCGAATAAGTAGTTCATTTCGAAAAGGAGATAAATCTTCAAACAGGAGGTGAGGGTACCTTTGGTATTTGGTTAAATTTGGTCATATTTTCATACTTTTAAAACAGCGATTTTATTTTCAAAAGAAACAACGAATCTAGAGCTATGTGATAGCCTGTGTTATAGTAATTTAAAATTACTTGCACAAATTTGTGATTCAATATTAATTCAAATAAAAAATGACACTTCATTTAAGATAAAAATTTCCAAAAATAAAAAATGCTGATGGAATCGAGGAAGAGACCGAATGGAGAGCGGGGTCCAAATGGAGCAATAAAAAAGCATAATTCCATTGCGAAAGTTTACTTTAAATGAGTGAGCAGGTGAATTAAGAAATTCAAAGGAAAAAATCGATTTGTCTGCCAAACATTGGTTGACGATATGTGAGACGTAGTTGAACGTGCCAACATCACTGAAAATGCCATTCCACTGCGTGCTACATGACATGATCGTTCTCAATGTTCAACTATCGCCACTGACTTAACTTTGGGTATACAACCGATTTACTTTCTGCATAAAATCTTCGTTCAGAAAAATCGTTTTAAATTTACAAAACACCAGAATAAAGAATTTATTGTTTAAGTTTCTACCGACTATTAAAATTTTGACATTTGATTTTATTATTTTACAATAATAAATTTTGTACGGACATTATTTCTTTCAGCAAGCAAACCGAACAAAAGTTGTTCATATAAGAATACATGTAATCAGTTTGACTAGTTTTTGTATAAATTTAATTTGTTTGATTTGTTACGTAAAAAAGTATCATATTTGAATACACTTTCTTGTAAGAATAAGCTAGATTAACGTGGTGATTCACACGTCTGAAAATTTAAAATTTGATTAATGCAGCCTCCATTAAACTTTTTTGTAGCTGCAGCTACCAAAAGCCTGCCTCCGGCACATACGGCTTGACTCGTTCCGCGCTCCCCTTGCCTTGCACTTCAAGCCTTAAATGGGACGCCTGTCAACGGAGCGAGGTAACGCCGTGCCTTTTATGAATCATGTTTTCGTTACTTTGGCTGTATAAGAGCGTCCATCGAATTACTGAGACGTTGTCGCGTCAAAAAACAAAAGTGTGTCTTTGCTGGAAAAATAAATTTTTAAATTTATTTATATCATGTATTGATTATGTTGCGTCCATTAATTGATTTATTAAGGTTATTCTGGAAATAGGACTATAGTTTTTATGCAAGATCATTTATATTTTATTGCCAACGTTTCATCAACTTTGTTGCTTGACTTCAGTGGTGTCAAATAGTTATTTCACCTGCTTCTGCATGTATAATTATTCTTTCTCAGTAAATATATATATAACAAGTCATTATCAATCAGATTGAAATTAAAAGAAAATTCAATCTGCTCATGTGTATTCGCCTTGTTATGTTTACTTTGAAAGAATAATGATAAAAATGATCATAGCTATGCAGTGGAAGTTAACTATTTGAGGCCTGAAGAGTCAACTAAGTTGGTGAAACGTTAGTAATAACTACTAAAGACTAATGAAGAGAGCAAAGCCCTCAAAACTATAGTCTCGTTGTAAATGAATTTAAAGATGTATTCTTCCAGCAGAATGCACACTCTTTTATTGTCTCAAATTCTTACTACAATAATTTATCTGAACGTTATTTTCAATATTTTAAAAATCGAAGACACTGTTAAACCCTGAAGAAGAATAGAATATGTAGTTTTATTAAGTTTACGTTTCCCAACAAATTTCCAATCCATTCTACCAGTTTCCAAAAAGAAAAATACTTTTAATATAATAGGTATATTGGTATATAAGTACCTAATTGATTTTTTTATCGTCAGGATATTCGATTTTGAAATTTATCTGATTATATATACTTTTACAAATCGCTATCATCATGAGAGCCTGATTAGGAAAATTAATACCTAATAAAAAACTTAATTTTACGATATCATTTCTATTTTATATCCCTTTGGCGTTGTCTATGAACCATCATCAAGTTATAAAAATTGTCATAAATGTTGATAATAGACTAATGAGTAAACACCTGGCTTGTTCTTTTTTTCTACTTATTATATATACTTAGACTGGCAAGCGAGCTAGTAATTAGCATAATTCCCAAGCAAACAGAAGAAGATAAAATAATCTCAGAAGAATATTTATTCTAAATTAAAATGATGTCACTATATTAAAAAAAATTTTAGAACAAGAATACCCAGATAGCACACAATGTATGAAAGATATACATGTTTGGTGCAAAGGATGTCTTTCATATGAAAATAAAAGAACGTACGAAAGAAATCCTCTTTCGTATTTCAAACCTGCAATACGTATTTTGGATGTAAATCAAAGTACGTTATTTAGATGTTCACTCAAAGACGTTTTTCTACGTATTTTGGACATATTTGAACGTATTTTGTGGGTACCTCAAAAAATGTCCATTGAAAGGCGTATAAGCTATTAGTACCTGGAGCCACCGAGCGATGCACGGTAACTTTTTGCTTCAGTTAAATTCCCGAACCCCCCCCCCCCACCACCCCACTGCCAGCTCACCTCCTGCACACCTACTCCCAACTTGTTAATCAGAGTTTGTTTCGTCAAAATCGGTAAAGACGTTTTCAAAATAGAAAAAATATTAAAATGTATTATGCAAATATATATATATATACAATTTTTGCTCGTTTAATAAGAGTAGATAGTTGAATAGCGGTTTCAATTGTCGCCAGCAAAGATTCATCAATTTGGGACAAGAAACCAGAGTTCTGACTTAGACAATCAGATTTGTTTAAAAGTGATGACCAATATATTCAAAATCCGTGTAATTTTCACTGTATGGTGGGTTTTTATATGTCAAAGATTTTCACCAAATTTCCGTTGAAATAATGGCAACTTTGCGAATAAATTCTATAGATAATTTGATTTTGTTAAAAAAATTCTAAAAAATATCCACCGTTAACGAGAAGTGAGATATTAATTAATTATCATGAAAATTAAATGAATTTTAACGAGCTATGGAAACAATGTTATCATTTTAAAAATTGGCCAAAATATGCATATAAAATCCTAGAGAATTATAAATGAATTCAATGAAAGGCATTTTTAATTAATATTTTATTCAATAATATTAAAAAAAATAAATAAAAAAAAATAGCATCGCTATTTGTGAATTACCATACATCAAGAGAGAGAGAGCGAATTTTGTTTTCAAATTGTCAATGAAAATTTGGATTCAGGGGGATTTAAGTAAGACACATATTTCTTGTATTTTTCCGATTTAATTAATTTTTTGGGAACAGAAATATTTAGGGAATGAATTATAATAGAAATTCACTCCTCTAAACAGTGATAAAGAAGATTTTTATTTTGTGGATGGGCGGAAAGCTGGGTGTATGTGAAAAGAAATATCATCAACATTTAGTACACAGACCAAGAACTGGAATGAACCTAGAAATGAAATTATCAAAAGGTATATGAAGCATTATATTAAATTAAAGATATAAGTGAAAACTTTTTCAAGACTCGGTTTGCCCTCCAATTTTAAAATTTTTTGTCAGTGAACAGTTTGAGCTAGAAATATGAAACATGGAAGAGTGGTGTAGTTAATTTATATAACATGTGTTAGGGTGGTCCCTATTCTGGGAATTTTCGCACTTTTACCCAGGCAGGGACTCATATGGTTCAAAATAAATAAAAAAAACATCCCACAAGTTTCAAGCCCCTATCTCAATTTTAACCTAGTACTCCAAAGCGATTAAGTTTCCCATCTAAATAACGTGGGGTATTGGACATGAACGATCAATTTTTTATTCCGGCCAAAGCAATGACTCAAAAAATTTAAAACTCTGAAGACTATATCCTTATAATAGTAGCTATTCTTCAGAATTTTTACAGATTTTTACCTATTACTAATTTTGAGGTTACATTTAGATAAAATACTGCTATATTTTATTATTAGTAAGTTATAGACTCCAAAATTATAATAACTAAAAATTTGTAAAAATTCTCAGACATAGCTACTATTATAAGAAGAAATTACTTTGGCCGGAATAAAAATTGATCGTTTAATGTCAAAAAACCCATGATATTTACATGGGAAACTTACCGCTGTGTAGAACTAGGTTAAAATCGAGATTGGGGCTTGAAACTTAGGGGATAATTTTTTTTATTTATTTCGAAACATATGACCCTCTGCCAGCGTAAAAATTCGAAAATATCCAAAATAAGGACCACTCTAAAGTGTCTGTTTTAGTTCATTAGTCCTCCTATTTAGATACTTTCCTATATGGAAATTCGATTTTTTCTGATTTTTCTTAACCAAGAAAGCCCATAATGTGGATAGTACTTTGTTTTGAAATACAAACATTTCGCATGAAAATGAATTTTCTACAACTCTCCATTTGGAGTAGTGGAATCCAGGATTTAAATAAATCATGGTTGAAAATGAGTTTACTTCAAGGTTCAGACATTTTTTGACTGTAATTAGCAAAAAAGAAAAAAAATCGAGTCACTTCAATGCCTTGACCGAGTAATCATTCTTAAGATAATTCATAAAGTGTGAAAACAGCAATCAATCGGTCCCAGGTATTGAAGAAGGCTCATTTATGGAAAGGAGGAAAGGGAGAACTTCACCCAAGTTGTAATCTTTTTAAAATAATCAAAAAATATTCTTGTTCATACAAGAATTTAATCATCAGGTCAGAAATTTTAAGAATTTTTTATAATAACAAAATTTAACAAATTTGTAAAAATCTTCGAAATCAGCTTTTTGTAAAGTCAGTTGGAATTATTATTATTTTTTATTTAATATGTTTCTTGCACCCCTTCCATTAAATTAATTTCTAACGTCTCGCATGGACCCAACGAAGACGGGAATCTTGATTTGTATGATATATGAATCTATATTTAAATATTCATTTTGTTATTTAAATTCTCTTCATGTTTGATGAATAAAATATCAATTATTTATTTTTTTGAAATTCCTTTTATTCATTTAAATGTAATATTTAATTTCATTTTACAATAATTTAATTATTCTCCCGATTATATATATAAAAAAGATGATATTATTATAATACAACAAGCGTAATTAATATTCTAGAAATACTATATTTGTAGAATATTAATTAATATATCGAAAGGGTGAATAGAGAGAGAGAGAGAGAGAGAAATTAAATCATGCGAAAAATAGGAAATAAAAATTAATAAAATAATAATAAATAGATATCTATTGAATATGATGGATTGTTATAAATTTATTTAATTGTGTTACGCATTATTGTTAAAAAATAAATAAATAAATAAAGATATTAAATAGATTAATTCGCTCCGGTGAGAACTAATAAGAAATTTGGGTTTAATTAATTATTTTGTTTTTTTAATGATATCAGGATTAATCAGAATATTTCATTTTTTATATGAATGTATAGTATTATATATATATATATATATATATTGGCGTTGGGGTCAAATTATAGCCAATCAAACTTTTTGCAGTGAGCCATGCTTGAACCCGGACCTCCTGATCAGTAGGAAAAATTATTTAAATTACCCTGTATAATTTTGAATACATAAATCGAATAAAAACCAAGAATATCAGCAAGCATAGATAGCTTTGTTCTTGGAGTCAATTCTTTGGTACCATTACATAAAAGCATCCCAAATACTTTCGGGATTGACTCCGCGAACAGAGCTAATATTATCGATAGGTTATAGGACGTTTCGAACTTATTGCATCATAACGTATATCAAAACAGAAAGTTGTCAACATACTCTATAAAGCGAAAATACCTATCGACTCCATTATAATCTGGATTACTGTATGGATTGCCTCACCGAGACAAAACGAGGTTTGAAAAGTAAGAGTGTCATTACTGAAATAATTTGCCCATACAATACAGTTTGTACGCAAGAATACAACCATCTGGAATGCAGCAATCTTAATGGACCAGAAGTTTTTTGTCTTCTGCCGACAAAAGAAGGCATCAGTAGAGTTGGTTTGATTCAACATTCCCTTTGAGACACACATGAGGTTCGATCCTCTCGACATTGATGAAACAGCGATGAACACACCTATATATCGAAATGATATATCTTTGCATATATATATATATATATATATATATATGTATATGATATACATATATTATTTATTTGTTTGAGACTATGTTGAAGACGCTTCATCATCAGTCTTTTTTAAATTGATAAATATTCTTTTTTCATGGAGTCAATACTGTATGGATATTGAAAATTTGATGTTTCTTAGCTGGTAGCCAGTTTAGAAGTTCTCTTCTTCTTAGACTATTCATGAAAAACAATATTTATAATTAAAAAAGACTGATGATGAAGACAAAGTCTTCGAAACTATAAGTGTCAAACAAATAAATAATATATATATATATATATATATATATCATTACGATATATAGGTGTGTATGTTTATTTGCATCAAGCAAAGGACAACCTCTTTGTTTCTGCTTGTGAATCTTAATAGTAATCTTAATAATCAATCAACAGTGGGAACTTTGTTATCAAAACTACGGATTTAATCAATTTCTCAAAAATTAAATAGTACCTTTTTATATTAAATCTTTAATTGCTAGAAGGATTTTTTCACACCAGTATTAACAAATCGACAGATTGAGTTAACACAAATTAAATCAATCATTAATTAAAAAGAGCTTTAAAATTAGACGCCGAAATATCATGAATAAACTAAAACAATTTACCCAATTTTCTAATTGTATATTTATACTTAGATAAATAATTAATTTTCCCAAAACATAATATGTATATATTAACTTACTGAATATCCGTAGAACGAGGAATTTAAAATCTCTCTCAAGACACTCACCTGAAAACAAAAAAACAAACATTATTTTAGAAATTCTCATAAATTAATAACATTTATAAATTATTATTATTGATCAATGAAAGTATTTAATGAACTCACCTGAAAGTTTGAAGGATATGAGAACTCTGAATAATTTTAATGAACATGTTAAACGATATTTATTTAGCCAGAGATTATGATTGCACACATGTATGATATTTATAATGCTTGTTGTAGATTCTTTGTGATCTTTTGAGTTGAAAAATAAATTGAATAAAAGAAAAAAATGAAATTAGTTTATACAAGCTGAGGAAAATCAAAGTTTTTCCGGCATAAAATAAACATATAGCCCAGGGGTCGAATTTACGGAAGTATTAAAGACTTTGAAAAAATACTAGAAAAATTTATTATATAGTTATTTTTAATTTCTTGAATTAGTTTTTGAGAATTTTTATTTTAATATGTAACTAAATATAACTAAGCTTCTTGAGGATTCAAGTTAAGAAGTTTAGTTGCATTTTACTCAAAATATTTTTATTATTATTATTTATTTATTTAGACCTGGAAAACAAACCACATTTCAAGAGATATTATTTTTTTGTAAGTGTTTTCGAATCGGATTTTGAAGATTTGAAGGTTATAAAAGTGACCATAAGTGAATGTGATACCAAATTTTGTATGTTCTTCTGCAAAAATCAATAAGAATATTGAAACGAAATCATTATTTGAAGTTGTTTTTATATTGAGACTAACTGATTAGATTCTAGTTTAAATTGGAATCACGTTTAGTTCTCGTTTATATAATTTGTAAATAATTAATATCGTTTAAATACATATTCTTTATTATAAGAATAATTTTTCAGACTTTAAGTAAAATTTCTAAAGATATGGAAATTTGTTTCAGAAGCCAATAAATTTAAGCATGGCTTAAATTAAATAATTAATCCTTCTTAAATCAATCTACGGTATTTTTCAGACAATTTCAAAATTTAAAAAACCAAAATTTTCATCGAGTTGAGATTTAACATAAAGTATTAGGAGGCAAGAAGCGACTGTGGGTCAGTGGTTAGAGTGTCGGGCCGCTGGCCTGAAATACGCTGGTTCGAGACCGAGTCTCGGCAGATATTTACTTGGAAAACAATGGCAACCTACCAAGAGTGTATTGCCTAGTAACCTCTTCAAACTAGCCGTTCGGAACCGCTGTTAAAAAGTAGGTCCTGTATATCTGTGTAAAAACAGCTGTACCACACTCAGCACATGTATATGTGGAGAGGAGCCAAAACGTCAGGGAGACCTGATATGACACTTAAAGACTAGGAGGCATTTTTCGCAAAAAAAAAATGGAGTCATAATGTTGGATACTTTTTTAAAGCTTTTTTGAGAAATTTTGAGAAAAAAGTCTACATACCGTATATAAACCTACAGGGGGGATGGAAGTATATGGTAAAAGTCTCGTGATGTTTTCATTTTGTTACGCAGATTTTTTTTCGTTTTGATTCTAATTCAGTTTACAATTTTTGTTTCCTGACATCTCTCTCGTTTTAAATTAACAACACCAGAATTATAAAAATATTTGTAAAATATCATTAAAACAGGTAATTAAAAAAAAAAGAAATTCGTAATGATTTTAGCCAACAAACCATCATAATTAATGTGTTCATTTAATTCGTCTAGTTCGAAAGTAACGCATCCCCTGGAAAATGGCACTAAATTCATTTTTAATGTACCAAACAAACTTTTTCATTAATTAAATAGATAAAAAACTATTAATAGGTTTTATTAGTATATTTTGCTTGTTAACCAGCGAGTAAACGAGTTTTAGTTTGAAAGGTTTTTTGTTTGTTTTTTTACCTCTCGTCTATCTGACGACCCAAAGTGAGATAGATAATCATATTCTATGGTATACACAAAAAATCAAAATAAATAAAACAAAAGATTCAACAACAACAAAAATAATATCTAAATTATTTTTATCCATCCAATCGGAGATTATGATGGAATGATAGAGATTCTAAGTTGAAATTACGATACTTAGACGAGTGGATCGCGCCTTGTACGTGACTCGGTTGGGACTGTTAAAAAACCTATCATCGTCATTATCCTTCGAATTTGTTTGTTGGTGTGTTTGTTAAATTTCAGAAATAACAATGTCAATTGGTGCGTGAGTGGAAGATGGAAGAAATTCACAAGAAAAAATACTTCG